>JALQBC010000001.1:1800000-2275048 GCA_023375675.1 Cytospora piceicola | reverse complement strand
TGAAGGATGTGTGGACCTACACTGACCTATAACATACATAAGAATGAGACGAGGTTGATGACTGAGCATGAAAAGAGTGGGGGGGTTAATTGTCAGTTTCGCCAGACTATGCGGTATTGTGGTACCCCCTTTCTACAGTACCTTGCTCTCTACACAGTACTAGGCTGTTTGCACCAACAGGCAACATTGGCGTTGATTCATCTTGAATGGGCTGAATACCAGGTATGGCGAGGTACACATGCACATCGTAGCCTGGCCCAATGTTCATGGACTATCTGTCTGTCAATCGCCTTTATTAGGCTTGAAGAATGAAAAGAAAAGAAAAAAAGGAAAGAGACTTGCTGCCATTCTCAGTATGCACATTGAGGGATCCGGTCTGCTGCTCTACTGCTTGGCACCGCCGATAGCTTGCGACATATGACAAGAGTCGTCTTCGAAACTTCGACAACACCACCCCCCAACAGAACTTGGTGTTCCAAAGACCGTCCGAAGGCTCGCATCGGTCAACAGCCGCCAGGTTTCTCGCGAGACAAAAAAAAAAGGATACGGGGCCTCAGGCTTACTGATGAGCCCACGGCGGCAAGATTACCACTGCCGTTCAACCACCAGAGGGTCACGAGCGTTCATGTCGACGACGATGATCTACCAGCCTGCAGGACACACGGCATGCAGAGAGTCGGTGTCACCATCTTCGACCGAGCGAAACGCGCCAGCCTCTCCGCAGTTTTACATACATTCAAATCCACCAGGCCGGAGAGCCACGGACAAACTTGACAGGACAGACACAGGCAGACAGGCGACTGATCTTCAACCCCGCGATCAACTGTGGGCACATCTCCCAACCCCCCTTTTGTCTGGATTGTCTGGATTTCCATGCAAGCTGCGGCTGCTAACGACTTCCCCGGCATTAGCGCCGTCGAGTTACGAACATGAACCCTCAAGTATACATATGCAGTATGTATGTGCCTGCGGCCAACCTGGCAAAGAAGACTTGCGCACACCTCATATACAAGTAATCCATCACACCGCATTTCTGGTCTCTCCTGACGCGGCCATCACAGCCATGTTCCATGCAGTGGTGCAGAGACGATGTCGGGGAGAGACTTCGCATCACATTGTCTCAAATGTCCGCCGACGGAACACACCAAAACTTCTACTGGCTTATCAAGGGTCAACCCCCCGGGCGATACTCACCGCATTCACACGACGACATGGATAGCATATACTGGCTGACTCTCTGCCAGGAGTTCGGTCAGAGGGACAACCTGACACCAGCGGCTAAAAATTCCCCGGCCCCTTGGGCAACGGCACGGCACGCGGCACATTTGCAGGCCCGGAGCCACTTCTGCCAAGCGTTCTCGCCGGGCGGGAGACAGCGCTCCAGATTGCCCGTTCCCCATGTGAACAATGTCCTGCGGCGTTTGGGCCCCACAGAGGCGCGGGATCAACCTGGGGAAGCCGCCCCGGCGCCTAGCCTTCCGCCTCCGGACCTGACTCCATCCAGCCCGCGTCCTGCCGCTTTTTCGTCCCAGCCTCCACCCACTCTCTGGGACCCGAACCCACGATACGTCTTGCGCGCGGCTTGCATAGGGACCACTGCTCGCAGGACCAGCTGCTGGGGACATGTGAGAGCTGCCTTGTGCGTCGGACGAGCTCCTGCGACGCGCTGATCAAGGCTACGGGTGGCTTCCACCGACGCCGGATTGCGCCCGACTGTGTAGAGTAGCTACGAATCATCGGGTTTCCGGCAACGTATTGCTGACAAGTCACCTGTTTTCGCTTGTTCTGTAGTGTGCTTCCTCAGGTTCCAAGCCATAAACGCGAAGTAAAGCGTAATCTGTATATGCCCTCCTCCTACGCCTGGGTGCCGCACTATCGGGATGAGGGATGGAAGGTCTGTATGATATAGATCGTCATCAGACTGTCCTTTTTCCTTCTCCTACGTCAGGAGATCAAACTTCGCTGCGGTTGGGTGTGATTGATAATCACATTGCATGCACGACCCGCCGTAAACTTATGGATAAGGATAGAGTTTATATCGTCTTGTCGCGGCACGATGTCGGCGACGGCTGCGACGGAAGTCACCACTGATTTCATACTCCCATGGCCCGGTTTGATGCTGAGGGCCCCGGAGTACTTTCGACATGGCAGTCAACAAGCAATAAGTGTGATCTAGATATGGCCCTGCTTCACGCTCCAGGTCAGATTTGGTCTGCCTTCATATGCTGGAGGAGATCGAGGCCAAACACCAGTTACGTGCATGAGTAGAACGACCCGTACAGCCCCGACACCAGTCAGCCTCAAAGTGCGCTATGCTACAAGGTCCCAGGACGCTTACACGTCGCTACTGGCTTTTATTCAAGGCCATTACGGATAGTAGGCATCACTTTCCTCGAAAGAAGGTGTATCCAACAGAAGCTACGTACTCAGCACCTGGCATAGAAACGCGTTGCCCTTTTCACTTATCCACCTCAGATCACCGCAGCCACGGGGACCTCTGTTCAACGAAGGACTTACCGTGTCCTATTTCATCTAGTCACAGACGTTATACCTTTACATAGGACTCAGGCGCGGTTGGATGGTTGATATATACAGTACAGCACTGATGGAGGCCGGCGCAAGAGTACCTAATATCATTCTAGAGTCCATCACAAGTTGGCCAAAGATACATGTCTTTCTACGTAGGCCAAAGGAGCCTGCCTGTCTTGTCAAGATAGCATGACTGCTTGCCTGCCCCTAAATCCGGCCTGTCTCTCGCATGGGAGATACCTCAGGATCCGCAGATCATTAAGATCATAGCCGGCGGTGACACATGAATGGAAAACGTTCGGTTCTCATTCTTAACTTCGCGCGGCTGGAGAAACAAGTCCGTCGTCATCGTACACACACACCCCTTACCCCATCACCTTGATGGCTGAAACGGAAAGACCGCGTAGGGACCCAATACCAGAAAGACCGACTAAGCAATGCATCGCTAAAAACGGCAAAAACCAGGTGCTTAGTGACGAGGGTTATTCCTCAACATTTCGTACAAAGCATCCTGATCATTTATACCAGGGTAATTGTTACCGGCAACGTTCATGGGCCTGTGTTGGCTGTAGGAACCCGATCCGTAGTTAGAATTCGCACTGTTGGCGGATCCAAAACCGTACCAGTCTTGTTGTCCTGCTGCTGCTGCTGGCGGCGGCGGTTGTGGTTGCTCTTGCGGCTGCTGGCTAGGGGTACTGTGTGATTGAGAAGAGTACGAGTTATACGATTGCTGTTGTTGCTGTCGCGGCTGTCGGGCATATGAAGTGGGGGTATTGGTGCTGCTTCTTGAAGACTGCGGGACGGTCGATGGTGGTCGTGTATTGAAAGACTGCACGCTCGCAGGCGTCTGCTGGGCAGCTGATGCAGGCATGTTGTAGGCCGAAGTTGAGGCGGCTGCGGCTCTATTAGAGCTATAGGAGCTGTTGTTTCTGCCGCTTGTAGTGTTTGACCAGTTGTGGGAGCTCGGAGCGGTAGTCTTTGTGTAAGACGATGACATGCTTTGAGTGACAGGGTTTGCGAGGGGTGAAGAAGTCGACGCCTGAGACCGGGAGTTATAAGCATCATAACTTTGGTAAGACGTGGTGTTGTTGTTCGATGAGGCCTGCTGCGAGTATGGTTCGTACGCCACCCTGGAGCTTGACTGGCTAGGCTGGGTGGTCGCCGTATCATAGCGGCTATACTGATCATAGCTTGGCAGGCTGTTGGAGTCCGTAGCCACAGACGAGTTGTAAATAGCTGGGGCCTCGATGGCTGTAGGCTGCGCCGAAGAGTGCTGGAATGGTGAAGCAGTATGGCGGCTTTGCGATCTTTGCCCCTGTCTTGATTTTGCCCTGGCGGCCTGTGTCGGATTTTGAAATGGCGACACTGTTCGCGCATTCGGCGAAGGATGAGATCTCTGCAAGGCTGCTTGTGACAAATATGTTGCTGCTGCGAGCCCTTCCTGTTGCGGGACCTCGTATGTGGATGGTGCCGCTGTGTGCCTGCTCCTAGTTTGCCTTGACGGGGCACTCTGACTAATAGTCGGAGCAACTGAATATTGCTCAGCGGTATCTGCCGTGACATTTGTCGACTGCCAGGAAGTAGCGGCATGACCCGCTGTCCCAGCACTGGGATAGCTGGTGGCATTGTGAGCAGATCCAGACGGTAAGGTGCGGCGGGCACTAGAGCGAGAGGAAGTTGAGCGCGTTGGTTCGGGTAGGACAGGTAGGGCAGGTTGCACTGGCTCTGGTACTGGCTCTGGCTGTGGCACTTGCTGAGGAGCAGCTTGTACTGAGTCTGGGTAAGCCACGCTCGGCGGTCGATGCGACTGATGAGCATAAGACATGCTGCTAGATGTGGGCTGTTGCTGGAAATAGTCGGTGCTTGTGGACATATCCTCTGACACACCCTGAGGGTATGAGAGGCCGGACGAAGCTGGCTGGTATAAATCATGGGACACATCTTGAGTAACCACTGGGTAATTCGGTGAGTTGTCTGTTGTCTGCGGCATCGTTTCTGAAGCAGGAGCATGAGAGCCGTTGAACCCAGGCGATCCCAGGTCAGAAGCTTCTTCCTCAACTGCTGTTTCGGCCACCTGTTCGACCACAGGTTCTGGTAAAGGTTCATGAGCAGGCTCGGGCGCAGGCTCGGGCGCAGACTCAGGCGCGAGCCCCGGCGCAGGCTCTTCGGACTCGTCTTCGGCCACTTCTGCTGACTTCAGCCCCGTCGACTTCCGCTTCTGCTCTGGTGGGTAATAGCATGCAAGTCCTGCTTCGATGCACTCCTGGCACTCCGGTTTGGCCTTCGAACACTGCAAATAATAAGTATTGGCACAGGTGAGCACGTGTAAGGTTGACTGGTCAACATACCTTTGTCCTCTTTTCCCTGCAATACTGGCAACTGCCACGCGTCTTCTTGACCTTCGGCGTCCCGTCTTCATTGACGCCTAACTTTCGCGACTTCTTCTTCTTCTTCGTAGAGCCATTAGGAGTAGCGTCGTTTGCAGGAGCTGCGCCGTCTGGCGGCGGTGCGTTGTCCTTGTTAGGGTGCACGATCCTTAGCCTTTCGGCACCATACTTGATAAGCATGGCGAGAGATTCTGTCTGAAGATCAGGCGACTGGTTGGCAAAGATATCGAACTGCTCGGTAGAGAGGGTCTCGGGATCAATGCCGGCGTCGCGAAGCTTCTTGGTGGCCTCATCCTTGCGCCGAGCTGCCTCGCTCGGGGATAGGTTGAGTAGAGCGTTCTGTTGCGCCTCTGTTTGCGCCTGTATATCAGCACCCTCGGACTTCCTGGCTTTGGACGGCCGCGCTCTCTTGGGCTTAGGTGCCTGCTCCCCTTCTGCCGCTGGGTCATCTGGATTAGTGCTCTTCTTCTTCCTCTTCTTCCTTGAGCCATCTTCTCCATTCCCAACACCATTGGCTGCTTGAGTCTTCCTCCTGTTGCTTTCTCCTTCCTTCCGCCTGCCAACTTCCGCTCTAGGGAGTGGGGGCGGAGGCTTGAAGAGCTCTGCGAGTTCTGCCACAGTCTTGTGTAGCGGGGTATGCTCCAGTTTGACGGTTATCATGCGGCTATTCTGAACAAATGCGATGGTAATTGATCCGCGGCAGTCGAAAGCAGGCCGGGCCAAGTTGACGGGGTCATAGCCATCCTTCCCGCTCGACTCGCCGACACGCAACTTGGCAGTATTTTTGGAGTTCTGACGCATCCATGACTGGGTTGAGTTCTTGCAGAGGTACGTGAACGTCCAGCCGGACGAGTTTCGGGACACCGATCGCACGATCCACGAGCTGCCATCGACGTTTCCCAAAGAAGTGACGATGTGCTTGGCGACGAGTTTTTGGAGGGCGGGGTCATCGGTTGGCTGGTTAATCAAGGTGTCGTGGGCTCGAATGTCTCGCGTCGCTGGGTTTGCACTGCCGTTCATGGGCGCCGCGGGCGCGGCTCCAGGAGTGCCTCCCAGAGCCGGGTCGAAGTTCTGTGGATCGACGGCATCATTCTCGGTTTCCGGTACATTGAAGATGACGGTCGGTCTGAACTCGAAAGTCGCTGAAATATGCTCTGCTCTCGCGTCTGTTACCCTCTGCTCGCGCAGGCCTCCGAGTTGCAGCTTCAGGTCGTCGACAGAGGTGCAGGTGTAGGTAGACTTGGGCGCGTCGAGAAAGTCGTCCATGCTTGCTGCACGGCGTTTGGCGTCGCGCAACTCCTGTTAACGCGCCGCGCCTTCTGAATATGGCGACAGTGAGAGGGTTAGACGAGGCGCAGGTGTCAGGTGCCGGGCAATGTTCTGCAGTCTTGCGGTGCGATCGTGAAGTTCCAGGCGCGGTGCACCGCGCAGACAAAAGCGGAGCACAAGCCACTATTGACCGTGTGCTGTATTGTAATGCAAGTATGTTGGGGTCTGCCCGGGGCAGCTGCCAGGGTTGTCCCGTCAATGCACTTTATTGCACTTACAAGTAAGTACCTAGGTAGCCTTATCCAATCAAGTGCAACTTATCGGTCCCTTTCAAACCTGGAACCTTGGTACTTAAATCATAAGTACCTAAGTACGCTACCTGATTATAGGTATCTAGGTACCTAGGTATGTAGACCCTATGCAGTGGCCGTCCGACAGGTTATCAACTTATCAAGAGCTTCAGCCATGTCATTCATATTCACTGTTCAAGGGAAAGGGGAACATAAGGGTTCCTTGCGTTTTTGGAGGTCAACACCGACTGCGACTGATACAAGATACAAGGCAATATGGGAATTGTCATCCCGCCTGCACATCTCGCTGACCTCGTCCACTCGCAATGCGACAAGGTGATGGCGCGTGAATGCGTATTCGGGCGCCAATCTCCGTCAGACATGACGATACTATGGCTTTACTGAAGGTATTGTGATTTCGAGTAGATTGTGAAACCTGAATTCTACCGCGACATCTGGATGTTTCGCAGCTAGAGTTGGGGAGACCTTTGGCTTAATAGGGGTGAAGACCTATATGCAAAGATATCAATAGCCCTTAAATACAGAAACTCACTTGGTATTCAAGTAGGTTATTACCTAGGTATCCCAAGTGAACTACCCAAGGGTACTGGGAAGAATGTGAGCCTCAGCATTATCAAAGCCGCCAGAAATGGTTGTGTTGCTGGTGTTGCTGGTGGTTATGCGAACCAGCCTCACTTTGTCATTACCAACCGGATGGATCGCCTGAACGCCTTACAAGGCTGATTGGCTTGTTTCAATCCTGAATCTTACAATTGTGAACAACATCACTTACACTTTAAGAGAAACAGCAAAAGTTCTCACCATTCAGCCATTGATATACCTTGCCTCTTTCCCGTATCTTCCCCCCAACACTCAAGCAAACATGCCCTCACAGCCACGAATCCAGATCATCACCCCCAACGACGACGACCAGACCCCCTGGTATCCCACCACCTCCATCTTCCTGGCCGGGGCCACCAACGTCGCCTGGCGAGAGACCTTCCTCGCCGGCCTCAGGGGCCTGCACTCCACCGGTGAGACCCCGTACCCCAGCACCACCGTCTACGACCCCTTCCAGCCGAATTGGACCGCGGACTGGAAAGAGGACCTCGGCGACGGGCGCTTCAAGAGGCAACTCGAGTGGGAGCTGGAGAAGCAGGACAACGCCGCCATCGTCGCCGTCTTCTTCGACGGGCGCAGCCAGTCGCCCGTCAGCTTGCTCGAGTTCGGCCTGTGTGCCCGCTCCGGGAAGGCCGTGGTGGGATGTGATCGGGGCTTTTGGAAGAGGGGAAACGTGCAGGCCGTCTGCCAGAGGTATGGCGTGCCTATGGCCGATGACTTGAACGGGTTGGTCACGCTTGTGCTCGACAAGCTGAAAGGCATGAAGGCTTGAGCTTGGTGCATCATTTCAACTTATTGAACTGGACATACAGATTCGAATAGGAATGCTCTTCTGGTCTGAGATACTTCAAAGTCTCAGTATCAAATAAACACATATCGTTGGCCTCGTAATATTAGATTCTTGATCTATCATGATTGTACATAGCTTCGTCATGATGAGCACCCTCCATCTACCTGCCCACTCCTAACTAAAGCCATCATCGGCCTCAGCCTTGTCCGGCTCCTCGGTGCCCTCCGCTGGTTTCAAAGGGGCACTCTCTAGATTACCGCCGGCACCCCCAGCCGCGCCAAGACTCATCCTCCTCGACATGCGCTTGTTCAAGCGCTCCGGTTCCTCTTCCTCCATCAGCTCAACTTCTTCTTCTTCCTGTTCAGGCGGCACACTGTCTTCGAGCCCATCCATCGCCAAGCCCTCCTTCAGCGTCAAATGCAGCTGAGCCATGTGCTCACTTGCCAGCGCCCACCCGCCAATCCCATCATCGCTCTCTAGCTTGCTATACATGTTCTTGGCCTCGTTGAGACACCGTTGCGCCTGGATGTACTTGGCCTGGTTGATCCACGCCTCGGCGCCCAGGACGCTCCAAAACGCGGACTTGCGCCGCCAGCTCCCCCAGGCCATGCTTCCTACGCCCTGCCTTGTCGCACAGCACACGGCCATACGCTCCTTGAACAGTGCATCGCCAATCTGGCCGACGATCCGGCTCTCCAAGATGCGCGTGCCCCACCTGACAGCCTCGTCGACCGCAGAGCCGCCTCGCATCCGGAGCAGCTCAAGACACATTGCCATGGATCGGAGTGTCCCGTACGAAGAGCTGCAGCGGGTATTATACGAATAGGCAGCCTGCTCGATCATAGAGGTGATATTTTCCATGCGGGTTTTGGAGGACATGCTCTGTGGCATTATAAGCAACGCGATTGCGGCCATTTCATTAGTCGCTGCGTGATACTTCCAGGCCTTGTCGTTGCTGAAGTCAGACCGCAGAAGCTCGTACGTCGACATTGCGAGCTTCCAGTCGCGCAGCATGAAGGCGTAGTCGGCCAGTTTCCGCATGATGGCCTCCGGCGCATCCGGGCGGTAGAAGCCGGCTACTTCGTAGTTACTTGAAGATGAGGTCCCTGTCGAGTTCCTAGACCCGCCGCCGAAGCCCGTCCATCTCTTGGACAGGCTCATAAACCTCCCACTGAGGCCCTTCCTCTTGGAGGCGACCTGGTCGTTCCACACCGAAACATTACGCTCCATTGTTGGTATTATTGATTGGGTCACCATCTCGCGGATGAACGTCCGTATTGCCGTCGCATCTGACTCAAATATGTATTTGGTCGGATCTTCGAAATCCTCTTGGTTCTCGCTCTTCTCCAAGTCAACGAGTTCTTCCTGAGCAGACATCCACTCACTTCGGGGAAGATGTATACTGTCATCGTCGGTCTCCGCGCTTTGACTACTCCGTATCCTCAGTAGGTGACAGTGCAGGCCCAGGTGCCTCTTCATTTGATCGAACAGAGCCATGGTCTTGGTGATATCGCTATTCTCCTCGTCGTGAACCAGTACGTAATAGCGTAGGTATTCACCATCAACCCAAGGAGGTAACCTCCTATCACCGTTGGTCGATTCGTGGTATAGTCTTCGAAACGTCTCAATGGGTGCGGGCTCCCGCGAGCTGGCAGCAATCACACAGGCCACTGGATGTGCCCAAGACTCGTGCGCGGACATGGGGATACCTGAAAGTAACCGCCGTAGGTAAAGCGCATAGTAAGGTGACGTCGCCTCTTTATCGAGCCCATGTGTCGTCGGCGTACTCGGTTGAAGGAGATTTGTAAATGACTGTTCTGCATAAGTCAAATGCCGATTCACCACCGTTTCGACGTCCGCAATTTTCCTGGTTGTCTGTCCCGCCGCTTGCCCGCCCGGCGCCCTCGCGAGCCCGTCTGGTGGCTCGACATTCTCCCCGAGCCGTGTGAACCGCACCGAGAAGTCGTCCCAAGACCTGCTGGATCCGTTGCTGTCGCGTATGGTCACTTTCCCCGGGACGCGCTCTCCAAAGGGCCGCAGAAGCTCCCATAGCCCCTTCTCGAAACCTTTCTCCCTGACTAGACCGTCCGTATCGGAAGACGCATATATGGCAACGTGCGGAACAAATGCCCTCATCGCCAGGCTGAGAGGGTTTCCGGGTTCGTTCGCGGCCTCCGTATCGACGAGGGACTGCATTATGGCCCCAGAGCCGGACCTTGCTCTGGAGAAGGGTCGCGCGGGAGATCCTCTGCCGACGGGAGACATGGATCTGGAACCCGGTGGTGTGAGGGTGGAAGCGTACAGGCTGGCAGCGGAGGGGTGGGATCGTCGGAAAGGAAGGCTGGCCTCAGATTGGGAGAGAGAGACGTTGTCGATTGTGCCCTGCCTCTTGGGCAGTCTTATGGAGGCTGCCATGGGCGGGGAGCTGATAGATTCTGAACCAGATTCATTGTCCTGCATGAAGGCAACGACCGGGGTCTCGGGAGGTTCGAAACGGTCGGTATAAAGGATATCGGAGAGTGAGATCTGTAAGTCTGCAACAGACTACAGTCCAGTTGCTACCTGAATCAACTTTAGACGTTGGGCTGGGGGACGTGTTGGTGGTTAAGGAGGGGCGGCGTTTCGAATGTGGGCGCTCTGTCAAGAACTGAAGACAAGACAGTGGCAGCGTGGTATTGTTCCAAGGGTTGTGATTGAGCTGGCATGGAGTAGGAGTATGCTATGGAGGGAGTGTACAATCGAAGTTGTATCAGGTCAAGAAATAAAGGGAATGTCCAGGGTATGTAGAAGAAGGACTTCTGGAGAGCTGCTATCATCCATGGATTGTCCTGAAATCGCCAGAGCGGGAGGCTTTGGGGGCTTATCGACACGTGGGATACCTGCTAAAGTCACTAGGCTCACTGCATGTAGTGTTACATCATACCTATTGGCCCGCCGGCGGCATTCAGAACACCCTCAAGTTACAAGCTGTCGAAACCATCGAAGACCTGTAGCTGCACGTCGTGTATTTATCTACTGCTTCCCTCCTGAGCTTCTGGCAAGCTCAGGGGTCTTGTGGTCCAGGAGTTTCAACTTCTCAACCGTCCAGCCCCTACAGCCCCTACAGCCTCAATGACCAGCCATGGATAGCAGCTTAGGCGACGCGAGGCCGGACTCTATTCCAGGTCCCAGTAGCCTTGGAGCTGGTGGTCAGAGTAGTCCTCAGGAGCCTGTTGTGCAAACCCCTGTCGACGCTGAGGAAACGGCTCTCTTCCCTCAGCTTCGCAACGACCCAGAAGAAGTAGAACCTCTTCCGCCCAAGTCTGCCTCCCACGCCCCGGCTCCCCAAGACATCGACGATGAGGATGACCCAACCGTGGCGAAGCCGTTCCATCGCACTACAAGCCCAGATCCTGCGTGCCGAGGTGATACGCATGGAGGAACGTCCGAGGAGGACTATGATGGCGGCCCTGGACCAGAGGACGGCGAGGACGGCCGGCCAAGGAGGAGGCTATTGCACAAGATGCACAAGTTCAGTCTGTACGAGACGGCGAGCAGGTATTATATCGTTGGAGGAGACGTCACCGAGAAGCGTTATCGCATCCTCAAGATAGACCGGATGGTGGACGACAGCGACTTGAGCATCACCGATGACAAGATTGTCTACTCCCAGAAGCAGATGAATCAGCTTCTCGACACCATCGACGACGGGAACAAGGGCACAGGAGGTATCAGGCTGAAATGCACGACTTGGGGTCTCCTGGGCTTTATCAAGTTCACCGGTCCATACTACATGCTGCTCATAACCAAGAGGAGCATCGTGGCCATGGTTGGCGGCCACTACATCTACCAGATCGAGGGAACGGAACTCATCCCTCTTACGCCAGCCAGATATAGGACTGACCAGCGGAACACGGAGGAGTCACGGTTCCTGACTATCCTGAACAACCTCGATCTGACCAGGTCATTCTACTACAGTTACTCTTATGATGTCACGCGTACGCTGCAACATAACATCACAAAGGAGCGGATCGCGCTCAACAACGGCATGCCTTGCTCCGTGGATCATGACCTTAATACCATGTTCGTCTGGAACAGTCATCTTCTTCAACCTGCTGTGGACGCCCTCAAAGACCCTTTTGACTGGTGTCGACCTATAATCCATGGTTATGTGGATCAGGCCTCGGTATCAATTTACGGTCGGGCCGCCTTCATCACCATCATCGCTCGACGGTCCCGTTACTTCGCTGGAGCACGCTTCCTCAAACGAGGAGCCAATGACCTCGGATATGTAGCCAATGATGTTGAGACCGAGCAGATCGTTTCTGAGGCTTTGACCACATCCTTTCACGCTCCAGGTGGCAAGCTCTTCGCCAGTCCAGAGTACACATCCTATGTACAGCATCGAGGTTCCATCCCTCTGTACTGGACACAGGACAATACAGGTGTGACCCCAAAGCCGCCCATTGAACTAAACCTTGTGGACCCCTTCTACAGTGCTGCCGCACTGCATTTTGACAACTTGTTCGAACGCTATGGCTCGCCTATCTACGTTCTCAACCTTATCAAGGCAAAGGAGCGGACGCCGCGCGAGTCAAAACTGCTGGATGAGTACCGGAAGGCCATCACGTACCTCAACCAGTTCCTGCCTGAGACACATAAGATAATCCAGCGGCACTGGGATATGTCGCGCGCCGCCAAGGACCGCAATCAAGACGTCATCCAGACCCTCGAAGACATCGCCGAGGACGTCGTGGTGACAACGGGCTTCTTCCAGAACGGCGATGGAAAAATCAATCCAACACGAGTTCAGAATGGCGTGGCCAGGACAAACTGCATCGACTGCCTCGACCGGACCAACGCGGCCCAATTCGTGATCGGCAAGCGCGCCCTGGGCCACCAACTGCACGCCCTGGGCATACTAGGCGACACGGCCATAGAATACGACACGGATGCGGTCAACCTGTTCACGCACATGTATCACGACCACGGTGACACGATCGCGGTGCAGTACGGCGGGTCGCAGCTCGTCAACACGATGGAGACGTACCGCAAGATCAACCAGTGGACAAGCCACTCTCGGGACATGATCGAGAGCTTCAAGCGGTATTACAACAACAGCTTCATGGACGGCCAGCGGCAGGAGGCTTACAACTTGTTCTTGGGGAATTACATCTTCGCGCAAGGGCAGCCCATGCTTTGGGACTTGGCAACAGATTACTACCTGCACCATGCGGATCCTAGGACTTGGTCAGGCAAGGGGAAGAGGAGCTACATCAAATGGTACACGCCGGAATTTCTGAAGGAGAAGGAACTACCGGACTATGAGCCGCCAAAGGGTGCCGAGGCAAAGATGTCAATCTCGCATTTTGATGATTACTGGCTGGAGTACTACCGCCCATTGACCCTATCGTCCCTGCAGAAGATGTTTCCCTACAAGATGAACTCGACCATCAAGTACATCCCCTTCAAGTCCACGCAGGACGGGAAATACGACCTGAGTCCCTTCCGCGTCCGCACCGAGGCAGATGGCGAGGCACAGGACAGAAGGAAGCAGAAGAAGGGCGTCACAATCATAGTACCACATGAGATCGCCAAGGCGGACGGTGACGATGACACGGCGTCCATCATGTCCGGCAAGGCAGGCCCCGCCAACAAAAGCGGCATCTCGCTGCAGCGTTGGCTCCAGTCCTCAGCCCATGAAAAGGCCATCCAGACCGGAAGCCCCCACAGCATCATGAAGGAGCCTGCTACACCCATCGTGAATGGCAACGTTGAGCAGCCTTTCGACCCCAACCAGCCGAAGGTGAAGGCCACCCAGCTGGAGAAGTCCCGCCAGGCACAGTGGACCTTCACCAAGGTGGTGCACGAATCCCTCAACCCCTCGGTCAGCTCCCAGGAGGCAGACGACTACACCCGCTACGTCAGCCACCCGCAGAACCTGCCGCTCGTCGTATCCGCCGACACGCCGGCCGATGTCGCGGACAGCGAGTACCAGGAGTACCTCAACGGGGCATGGCAGAGCGGTGGGCTCCTCGTCCCCCCCGGCTCTTCATCCGGAGCTCCGGGGACCAACAGCGTAGAGGACTACTACCACATGTATTCGGAGCTTTTGAAAGTGGGCGAGGATCCCCTCACAGTA
Organism: Cytospora piceicola; assembly: GCA_023375675.1. Classification (NCBI taxonomy): domain Eukaryota; kingdom Fungi; phylum Ascomycota; class Sordariomycetes; order Diaporthales; family Cytosporaceae; genus Cytospora; species Cytospora piceicola. The sequence continues at coordinate 2,261,041 of JALQBC010000001.1, read as the reverse complement.
AAGGAGGAGGACGCCCAGAAGAAGCGATACAAGGCGTACGGCAAGTGGCTGCGCGGCAAGTCGCTCTTCAAGCAGCAGCCCATCGACTAGGAGTCCACCTCGCCCGAGGAGATGCAGGAGGCGACGAGGGTCCGGGACAGGTGGGATAGCACCGTGTTGACGTACCCCGTGACGCGTTGGAGACAGGCTGCCATCAAGTGAAGAGCTTCGCGAGAAGCGGCTCTTTTGCGATCAGCGGTGCTACCTTTTCACTTATGTCCTGGTCCTGTTTCTCTGAGCCCCCGCACGACTTGGCCGCGATGGTGAGCATGGATGCCGTCTGGATGAGCGCAGCCTCGATGGCTGCAAACCGTTCTGTGCCTAGCTTGTCCTTGTCGTCGTGTACGGTGAGATAGCAAACAACGAGCATTTTGATGATTTCAGACTGGTAGGCGGGTGTCGAGAGGCGTGGCCAACAGTTTTTGATTGTAGCCTGGAGGCAGCTGATCGCGGCGGATAATGTTGAAGGCGCCAGAGCTGCAAATGGATTTGTCATGATTTCGGAAAGCATGGGGATAAGATCCTGTAGGTTGAGTTTAGCACGTTATAGATACCCGTGTGAGCATTGAATAGCATTTGTATGAACCACTGACCTTCAGGTGCTTGACGCTGTGGATACCCATATCCTCCAGAATCTTGGCTGTGTATACTAGCAGCACCTCAACAATACGAATGTGCTCCTTGGCGTGGAAGTAGGCAGAGAACACACCCTCACGGAGCAGTTTGTCAAGGATCTTAGCTCTTGGTGTGCTGCTGGCCACTTTACCTGCCGCTGCACTGGCATCGAGCTTCCTTGCGAGTGCCAACAGCGCCGTGTATGCCTGTCCCAGGAGCTGTACGGATTCCTCCTCGGGCGTGATGCTCGGCAAGAAGTGCAACGTCGGGAAGACGGCGTCCTCAAAGACGCTGGCGAGGCCAGTATCGCGCAGGATGTTGTCAGGGAACTTCTCCAGGAAGGCATCGAGGACAACCAACCCCAGACAACGGACCCTCGTGGCGCCGTCATCCAACAGGGTCAAGAGGACGGGGATAAAAAGGGGCCATTGCTTGCTCATGAAGTCCGGCTGCCACGCAATTGTTATCAGTTCAACGCACTGGGTGCATAGGTCGTAGAGGGCGCGGCTTGTCAGGGTCACTTACAGTCGCAGTCGATACCACCCACTGAAAAATCGTAATGGCTCGGTGATCCGCGTACTTCCACGGCTTGACCTCCTTGGTCTCGTCCGTCAGGCCCCGGTGAGGGTCGTCCACCTCGGGAAACGCCGCCTTCCTCCCCGATTCGGTGACCGCCTTAGGCCTCGACTTAGAGAAGAGGGGACGGAGGTAGCCTTTGAGAATACCCTTATTAAGAACAGACAAGTCTTGATGGTGCGCAAGTTGCTCTGCTATGATCGCCTCGGCGAGAGCGCATGCCTCCTGCGTCGTCCATGGGTCCGTGAGGCGGGTAAACGAAATGACAGTGAGGATGGTCTCCTCGCTGAGGTTGGCAGAGTAATCCTCCGAAAGTATCTGCAGGATCTTGAGTCCGAGTGGTGCTACCTTCCGGCTTTGTTGCGCAACCTGCTCGTATTCCAGGGTTTCTTCGTCTGCTGCACTCAGATGTCAGAAGCTGCTTGTCTAGGCACACTTGTGGAATGATAACGCACCTGAATCCTGGCCTGGCTCACCGGCTAGAGAAGGGGATATGGCTTGAGCAGTATAATCACGCAGATACCCTACCGACACGCTGTCATCCGGTTCACGCTGTATTTTGGCCTTGCTCTTGAGGCAAACAAGAAGGACTACAAGGCATGTCCTCTGGTTCTGCAATGACACCAGTCAGCTATAGACCTAGTGAGGTCTTTACGGGGCTCCAGAGGTTTACCGTTTGTTTGGAAGCTGTTATGTTTTTTGACAAATCTGCCAAAGTATAACTCTCTGGGAGAACTACCGTGCGGGACAAGAACGACACATTAGTTCGGACGTTTCGCAGTTTGGTCGGATGCACGGAGACAAGACCTACAAGCACTTAATGAAGCCCAGGAATCCTCAGTAAGAGAGGGGGCTCCCTTGAGGGAACCAGCGGCAACGAACAATTCGTTGAAATTCGACATCATCAAGGATGTTAGCCCATGAGATGAGGTGATGTGAGGTTCTGGCCTGGTCCGCAGTGGTGATCAGTCTCTGCTCTGTAGTGACACTTCACATCGAGTCCTTAATGTTCCCAAGGTTGCAGACTTTGGAATGTTATCACCCTGTACCCGGCCACTGGCGCCCTAGAAGACAGGCGGTAAATGGGCTAAGGTGGGCCTAAGGCGCCAAACTGTTGGCCCCGTTACAAGGACCGTCGCGTCCCGTTCCGGGGTCTTGGCCACTAGGTAATACTTGCACCATATTCTCTACAGGCTGCCCCAGGCGCTTCATGCTTAAACCCCGGCACAGGAAAAAGGGACAACATCCAGGTACATGATAAAGAAAGAAATGTGGTGGGGGTGGGAAGAAGAGCTTGTTACGTGTACCGAAGTAGCGATTGTTTCTATTTTGTTTTTCTCTGTGTTCCATCCCGACCGTGCTCAGCGTACTGGGGTATCTGTGTCCGACATGAACGCAACCGTACTCCTTTTACATGCCCAACATGCGATGCTAGCGAACATCACCCGCCATACAAGACTATATATTGATACCAAGCTCTTCCTTACGCTGTCGTACTTCATCGATCGAGCCGGCTGGATCGGTCTCCTCAGGGTTCCGCAGCTGCCAGGCCATGCAGATATCCAACGCAGGCGACATCCATTTGCCAGGCTTTTTGATTCCAAGTGCTTGTAAGAGCGTGCGACCGTCAACGAGTGGTTTCGTTGAGGGCACTTCCATCAAGTTCAGCTTCTCTAGATGGTTCAGAAACTCCTCCCAGGAGCTCTGGATTTTCTGGATGACTGAGGAGGGTTTAGCCAAGGCTCCCGTGTCGAGGGTATGTAAGGGAGAGCATAACTTACCAGCAGTGGAATCCTTCCCATCGGCGGCCTTCACCTGCGTTATCATCTCATGAAGCATCGCGAATAGGACTTGAAGTCGCCAGTGTGCACCCCTCGTTTCCCAGCCCCGAATCGCCATCCCGAAACGATCTCTCTCATTCATGCACGGATCTCCGTTGTTGACTTTGGCCTTGAGCTCGCAAATCTGATCAAGGTGACGGACTGCCCCTGTGATGACGTCTGCCAGCTTGTTCGGTGCTTTGATACCCTCACGTGCGGCCAATGCAGCCGGGGGTAGTTGTTTCTTTGGGTTCCCGCCACTGGGGAGGGGAAACTGCGCGAAGGGCACAATGCAAGCAAGGACCCACGCGTAGTACCTTGCCTCGTCTGACGTGACAAGCACATCGTATACAGAGCTAGGTGTTGACTCTGATGCTAACCTATGGAAGGATTCGTAGATTTCCGTCCAACCTTCAAGACTCGGTTGGGGAGCCTGCGGTTTGGTTGAATCGGTGAAAACAGTGTGATAGAGCCCTAGTTGGTCAATCAAGCGTATAGCATCCCGAGGGTGCTCTCCTGTTGATACGGGACGTCAGCCAATGTTTCTCCCGTACATAGAGCCAAACGGGTATGGAGCTTAGCTGCTACCGAGCATAGTTCTTACCCTTCAACATCTTCTCGACTTCGACGCCAACCCTTTCGCGGCTTATCTTGGCCCGTAGAGCATCGTGGACACGTGCATCACCCATGCATTCCATCGTGGTAGTAGCGATACTGAACTGAAGCCGACTTGCAAAGCGGATGAGCCTGAGTACCCGGAGGGGGTCATCCATGAAAGTCTGGAACGGGTCCATTGGGGTCCTGATGATCCCAGCCTCCATATCCGGCAGGCCTCCCACAAAGTCCTCGACTTCACCGGTGTGGATGTTGTAAAACAACGCGTTCACCGTGGCATCCCGCCGCAGGGCATCCTCCTCTGCCGTCCCAAACTCGACCTGCGGGTTCCGACTGTCCTCGGTATACGTCTCCGTCCGCAGGTTGACAAAGTCCACGTCGAGCCCGAAGAGCTTCACTGTGGCCGTCTCAAGATTCTTGGACTTCTCGGGGTTCTTCTCGATCTTGTGAAGGTTGCCAATATCTTCTGTCCGGAGGCTGTGCTTCTGCTTGTTCTCAGGGATGTCGCAGAACCCGCGAAGCTTTTCGCCAAAAGTCTCGCCGGTCATGCAGTTGATAGCAACATCAATATCGTGGCTCGGCTTGCCGAGAAGCTTGTCGCGAACCCAGCCTCCAGCCCACCTCAAGACAACCTTTTCTTCAGCCTTCTTGGCTTCGGTTGTATCAATGTGTGTCGCCACATCAAGGAGCAAGCACTTGAGCTGCTTCTCGAGGGGGTCCAGTTGCTGTATTGTGGTCATCCTGGCGCGCTCTGGGCTGAGCTTTCTCTTCATCTGAAGTCGCAGGACGGCTCTTAATCGACAGAAGGAAGTGGACAAGATATTTCGGAACATCAACGAAACTCATACAAGAGAGTGGGTTGTATGCGGCGTAAAGTGAGTCATCCGGTCGGCGACGGTGCTCGTCAGTGAGGATTTGAAGGTTTGCTCAAATGGCTTGCTTAGGTCAACGGCCTAGGAAATTGTGCTAAACTTTGAGTCCAGCTGTGACAATAGCGTAACAATGTAGACACCGGTACCCTTAGAGTTTTACCAAGAATAACAAACAAGAATCGTATGAGATCAGCCGTTAGAAGTCGAATTCAGAATGAAGATCTCATCCTCACCTTGCGATCGAAGACCTGACGTTGAAATGCACAGAGAGGAGCCAATCACGCGCTACTGTACCCTTGCCCTAACCCTTGCCTAACTATCAAGTGGTCGGGGTTCGGGTACAGTAACATTATCGTCGTCCGCTCAGGTAACAATCTGAGCTAATCAGACTAGGGCCTCTTAAAAGTTATAAGAGGCATGATCGTTTGCTGGTGTAATAAAAGGCAACCTAGCAATAATTGTGCCTTTTGAAAACCGTTATCAGTCTCTAGGCTAGGCCACAGCAGTAAGGTACCTAAGTAGTAGGGTAGTAACGAAGTAAGGTAGTAAGGTAGTGGGGTATGAGGGTAGTAGAGTAGTAAGGTAAGGTATTGAGGTAGTAGAATAGGGGGGTAGGAGGATAGAAGGATAGGAGGGCAGGGCAGGCGAGCAGGCGGGTAGGCAGGTACTGTAGTAGGAGGACAGTAGGGTAGTAGGGTATCGTAGCTGGGACCGAGGTTTAGATTTAACCCGGAGACCTTTTGAGTGTACCTATGTTTTAGTAGGCAAGTAGGGAGTTAGGATGAGAGCACCGGGGTTATAAACTCGGTACTGAGCTACAATCTCCAGTCTACGTAGAAAAGATAAGAATATATAGGGTAGAGCATCTAGAAGCGCAGAAAGGTGCAGATGCGGACTAGCCACAGCAATTGATATTGCAACCACCAAAACCCAAGCCGTACGTACAGAACCGGGGGCAAGGACAATGTCGAAGACGCTCGCCCACAAGCGAAACTTAACTGTGAGCCTTCCTCGTCTCTTTTTTCCATGTTCCCTATATGAAATACCTTCAAAAACAAAGTGCGCCTCGTGCTCCCAGGACTTTGAACTCCCTGACACACCCAACCATCCCCCCTCCGAGTCATACACATAAATCGGCCTGTATTCCGGACTCATCCCATCCCATGTCAATCATTACCCGGCCTCGTAAGGAGGGATATTATCCCAACCTCTTTATTATCGAACCCCGTCAGTCATAGCCATACATAATCTCATAGACAAACCACTCTCATCTCATGCCCCTGCCCTGAACCCAGTGGTCAGCGCCCATGCCGGCTTGACCTCCTCACGTCTCGCAGAGGGGCATCCCCCCCGGCAAACCGATCAGGTTCGACCTCGCGGAACCCACTCTCCCTCCGAGCACTCGTGACCTCGCGGAACCCACTTTCCCTCTGAGCACTCGAGCTCCGTCTCTTGTGGCTCCTGCTCTTGTGCCTCCTCGGCGGGCTATGCTCCTCGATCACAACAACCTCCCCATCGTCATCATCACTGTGCACCATCCTCGGCGGGGGCGGGGGCGCCGGGGTACTCGACCGCCGAATCGTCTCCTCCATCATGACCCTGTCAATATGCTGTTGCTGTGGCGGCGGCCCGGGCGGCGGCCCGGGCGGCGGCGGCGGCGGCGGCATGTCGGGCATGACGCGGCTGGTGCGGACCTCGACGGTCTCGCGGCGCGAGGGGGACATGTGGTGCGAGTGGTGGTGCGAGTGGCGCCGGCGCGACTTGCGCGTCACGACGCTGGCGGTGCCGTACGAGCTGACCGTGTCGGTGACGGCGGTGCCGCCGCCGCCGCGGTTCCCCATGGACAGGCACGTGTACACGAGGAAGAGCAGCAGCAGGAAGGCGGCCACCGAGCCAAGCGTGATGCCGACCACGGTGCCCGGGGCTGGCCCGGCGTTGATGCCCGGGTAGGCGCCGGGTACCGTGGCGGTGGTCGCGCCTTGTTGTCGGGCATCTAGTGCGCGGCTTGGGGGGTCGAGCGGGGTCCTTGTCGCCAGGGAGGGGAGCCGTGGTAGGGAATGAAGGCGTCGCGTGATCGCGGCGACGGCTGAGGATGTGGTATCTTGTGGCTGGGGGTTTGGTTCTCGGGACGCAAGGAAGTCAACAAGGGCGGCTGGTAGCCGCGCCGGGGGCAGCACTGGAGCCATTGGTAAGGCGGGAGGTAGAGTAGTTGAACGAAAGCCTTAAAGAAAGAAAGAGAGAGAGAGCGTTTTGGGCGCAATGATGTTTGCGCACTGGGATCACAAATTCCAGACACGATCCGACCCGTCGTCTATGGTCAATTCAAGATAGCTCGTTCGCTTGGGTGTTCACAGTGTTTTGCATTGCCTAGCGTAAGCAAGGTGCGAAACACATGCAACTGCGGTTGGAGGTAGCTGCTGTATAAGAGACAAAATGGCGTCGGTTGGGCGCTTCTGCCCCAACAAGTAACGATACCCGTCGAGGTGGGTTGTCGCACAATCGGAGGCCCGATACACTTCCTTCTTGCCTTTGGAGTCGACGTGATTCAGGCGCGAACGTGGGCCTTCCTCTGATAGTGTGCTTGCAGCGAATATGGTGGGCAACGGAAAGGCACCGAACAGTCTCGGGCTATTCGATTTGAACACGAGAGACTACCTAGGTACCTAGGTAGCTATACTGTGTAGCAGAGGTGTCCCGCAGTTGAGAACAATGAGAGAGGTGCACGGGATATGTAAGGTTTGAGACGATAGATAGTGAGGGTGAGGATGAGGATGAGGCTGGGGAAATCAGACAAATACAGAACTACAGTAAGTGCCAGGAACGATAGTCACGAGCCAAGCCAAGAATAGGACGTCAGGAACGAGAAGCGTCAAGGCAAGGCAAGGCAAGGCAAGGCAAGAAGAGTGAGTGAAGTGCAGGCAGTGCCATCCATCCTTGGTGGGGTTGCATTTTGGGATGCTGCAGGAGTTGCTGTGTTCGGCCAACGTTGAACGGGGCCAACGGCTCAATGGGTTTTTGTTCCTTCCCACACTCAGTGCCACTCTCTGACCAGAACCTGAAAATCCTCACCAACCACCGCATTTCTGACAGACACGCACATGCAGCCACGCCGCGTCCACGATACACACCCACCAATACCAATACATGGCCTATGGCAACCCTCAAATCAACACACCCTCCACGATACAATACCTATACTGACTAATACTGTTACTGCGATATGTACGCAGTATGTATAGACCTTGCTCACCTACTTACTATTGAAGTGCAGCAATCGGTCCAAGGCACACAGGCAGGCAGATGTTTCTGGTTTTGGCTACGGACAGTATCTGGTACCTGGCTGGCCTTAACAACATTTGAAATACCTATTCCCACATACTGACCGACCCATCAAATCTGATCTCAAGCGCCGCATTGCCACGTCTGCCCCAGACCCAGTGGTCGAGAGCACCGCTACGCTCGGGTCTTTTTGACCCATGACGACGCGCAACACAACTGCAGGTCAACCCGCTGCTGAGCCAAGCAAAGGATATCGATCCTTTGAGATGGCCCCATCTATCCAGCTGGCAAAGGGCCGGCCGGGACACAGGACAATCGAGGACCAACACTGCGCGAGCCTATTGCCGCCTAGACAACACGCAACTTCGGGTTTGCCATCGACAGCGAGACCTCCCCTACTCGCTGCCCCCAATGGGAGGACCTATCCATGGTATGAAACCCTACCCTAAGCCACGAATGCTTCTTATGCCCGACGGCTTTTTGTCCTTCTTGTCCTTCCGACCCGAGTTCTGTGTGCCACCTACAAAGGAACATTAGTCACCCGACATTCCACCTCCGCATCATCCTGTCCTCGTCCGCCGCCTCTCAGACTTACCGCGCCCGTAATACCTTTCCGAGGGGCTTTTGTCCGGATTAGAAGATGTACTCGAAACTCCAGTCGGTGTCGAAGGGTGGTGGAGCACCGTATTCAACGATGAGCTCGCTGTGACCGACTCCAACGGTGGAGTGACATTGAACTTCGTCCCCTCAAAGAACAACTCGGGATCTGAGAAGCCTCGACCGCGAGACGACCTCTTGCGTATAGGGCTGGGTGGGTCTCCGCCCCGGACGATCGCCGAGATGTCTGCGTCCGAGGAGTTCCTTGATGTCGCCGTGAGAAGCGGTGATCTCGCGCTGGCTGTCATGTCTAGGATAGAAGACTGAAGCACAGTGTACTTCCTCATCAAGAGGCTGTGCTGCTTTTGCATCTCTGCCATCTTGGCGCGACTTGCAGCCAGGGTGCTCTCGACAACTTTAGCAGGGTCGGTGTCCCGTTTCGGCCGTGATGTCCCGTTTTCCAACACATCATGTAGTCTGCTGTTCAGCTCAGCGATTTGCGACTCGTAGAGGGTCTTCACCTCCTCGACTTCAGCGTCACGCGCGTCGAGCTTCATGCTCAATCCTTCAGCCCTGCTGATCGACTCTGCCGCCTCGGCCAAACGGGCTTCTGTCTCCTTTTCCTTCGACTGATAGGTTTGCTCAACCTCGATGAGACGACTGACTTCTGCCTTGAGCCGTGTAATCTCTTCGATATGGTCGTTTATTGCTTGCAGGTTCTGCTTGGAGTTCAGCTCCGTCGTCTCGTACTCGCACACCATCTTCGTCAATTTCTCACATTCCTCCATCTTGGCCTCCAGCTCACGCTTGAGAGCGGCTCCTTCACTGTTCCACTTCTTTTGTTCCTCTCTAAGGAGCTTCAGCTTGGCGGATAGATCAGTCTCCCACTTCTTAGCAATGTTTCGGCGATTATCAGACTCCTTCTTAGCTCGCAATTCGGACTGCTTTGCCTCCCCGATCCGGTTTCGCAGGTTTCGGTTCACCATGATGAGATTCTGCGTCTCCGCCTCTGTGGCCGCCTCCTTCAACTGCCTCCTCTTCAATTCTCCGATGTGAATCATGTGCTGCTGCTTCATATAGCGCTCGAAGCTGAGGTCGTTACTCAGGAGGAGGATCTTCTTGTAGAGTCGGCTTATCTGCTCGTTGCTGAGCCCAACCGGCGTTGCGGGGTCTGATATTGGGACCACCGGTGCGGACTGTTTGCTAGCCATCTTCTCAGGGATGGATTCCTGGTGGCTCAACGCCAGTGACGGGACACTATCATTCGCAAGCGATTGGAGCTCGGATTTGATAACCTTGTTGGAAAGAATCATATCGCGGAGATTGGTGTGAGAGGCCGAAATTACTAATGATGGTGGCAAAGTTGGACTGTCTCCTGGCCCATCGTGTGGCCGTGTCTGGAAAGCCTCACGCAACGAGGGGGCGTGGCTCGCTTGTGAGGTGCGCCGTAAGGCCGTTGCTTGTGACCGGGCCTCATCCGACGATCCAGGCGCAGAGTCCCTCCAACTACCAGCCAGATCCTGAGAAGGTGGCCTCTCCAAGATACCCTGGCTAGTGTGTAAAGGCTGGTCCGCCTCGGCTTTGGCGTTGTCATCGTCGGAAAGTTCAAGTTCGTGTGAAGCCACAAGTTCATTGCCAACACCTAGTTCTGTAGCAAAGCACAGAGCTGTGCATTCCGCAACAACTTCCGATGCTTCACTTTTAAGCCATCGGCTAAAGTCTATCTTTTCGGACTCGGGAGTCAGGCTGTAGAAGTTTGGGTGAAGCACATGGTACTGCCGGAAGCGCTCTGACTTCTGGCGAATTTCGGAAGGCTGAACCTCGATATCATCTGGATTCGGCATATTCGCATGACGCAAATACCTTTGCGGCTTTCTGATATAGTCCACAAAATTGAGAGGATATAAACCGTATAAGATTGTGAAGTAGCTCAGAAGATTCGGGATTGACATGTTGTCAATGTCAGGCGAGTATTCACATTTCTCCCAGTCTGAAGACGAGGTTGTCTCTTCCTCGGCATCTTTCTCCGGATTGTCGGCTGCCAGAGACCTCTCCCTATCCCAGAAGAGCAAACGAGCGTAGAGGTTGAATAGCTTCGGTAAGTATGGCACCAAAGAGCTGGGCAAGTTCGGTAAGAGCATGGTCAGTGCAGTAACCGCCAACGTGACCACTGTGGTCGATGTATCGTTCTGCAAGCACCGCAAGATGTTGTCAAATAAGGGTGTTTCCAAGACAAGATGTAGATGTGGCGGCTGGCTTTGGATGAACTCGCAAAGTAAGGCCAGAGCTTGATGCCGATATTCCTTTTGTACGACAAAGAAATCAAGTGCATTAAGTAGTCCCTTCAACTCGTCAGTACGTGGATAATAAATACGGAGAGAAAAGAGGGAGCGAAAATCTGCAGCAGTTCCGCTTGAGCCCATGTCAAGGTCAATAGTGAGAATTGTCGGGTGGAAGCCCTGCAACAGAATAGGGATTCCAGATGACAGGCCTCGAGCAGACACATTTACTCAAGGCAGAGCAACCTCAAGGAGGTGCAGTCAGGGGACTGAGAGCAATAGGATGGTTTGCCGTTGACGGTGTCCAAAAGTCTGGCCCAACGGAAAGCGTCTAGATGGACAATGTTCGGCCCCCCCCCCCCAGTCCCCCACTTTTGACTGCAACGCGTCCAGGGCTGTTCTACCTCTGCAAATATACTTTGCAAATATTGGTTCGCAAAGACCTTCACTCCTGCCGCCATCTGGGGTTTTGAACATACCTTTGGCCTCTTCTTGCCATAGATGAGCAGACCTCCATGCACCAACTTCGCCTTCAGGAGTCCCGATGAGCTCCCTTCCTCGCCCGCGAATTGTGAATTTTGCATCCAGATCTTGAGCATCCTAGTGGCAATCTGGCTCGCCCCTTCCTCCTGGCCTACCTGACCATCGCCATCATGGGCGAAGGCAGCCAAGGTATTAGCCCAAGCCTCCTTTGCTAGGCTTCTATCTTGTGCCAAATGGTCAAGGACCGGTTCTGCCATCTGATCCCACCACTGGATGAGGTATGCGGGGTTTCTCAGCGATGCCAAGAATCTCCGTAGAATAGCGACCCAGGGAGCATACAGGCTTATATTTTCCCTGACGGTCTTGTCCCAAATGGACATTATTTCGTCCTGGAGAGACGCTGGGAGGCCTTCCTCATTGTGCTTTTCAAGAAAGGCGTCAATGACTTGAGTCAGCTCGTCTGGCAGCGGTAGAACAGCATGTGGGAGGAAGGCGTTGATGGCCTTCGCGACATCTTTCGTAGAGCTGTGGAATAGTCAGAAGCCTGTTCCAGGAAAGAGGGTTTCGAGGGTCGGCAGTGATCGGATCATGAGTGCAACTATCCATTGTCACGCCATGCGATGCCCACGCTCTTGTCTACCATCGTCGCAGTCGGGGGTGGGATAACCCATATCCTCACTCCCCTCCGACTTTGCCAACTTGAGCGTAGGCCATGGGCAGTTGGGAATCTCCACTGGTAGGTTTTGAGGAGTATAGAATTGTATGGAAGGAGAGAGGGGGGGGGGTTGCATACGCGGAAGACATGTTCGCAATAGGGTCAGAGCGACACTGTCATGCAGATGAGTAGGAGTCTCATCAAGTGACGGGTTCTGGAGCCTGGACGAGGTGATAAGTGGATCTAGGGGGTAAATATAATGCGAGACTGCTTATGCATGAGATGTTAAGCTTCCGGAAATATCCCAGGCGAGAGAAAAGGAAAAACACGTGCACTGGCGGCAAGCTGGGAGGATCTACCAAGTGGTGCGACTGAAGTCACTGATCAAGCGACGTCGGAAAGCTCGACCCTTAGGACGGCCGAGCGCCACGGCTCACCTGCCACTTTACCCTCCAGCTTAAAATCCCTGCTTCCCCGCATTCCACAGGCCCCAGAAGCCCTGGAGGTTTCCACTTGAGCACTCCCGCGTTTTGCCCCCACAACGGACGTCAGTTGGAGAGGCAGGGGTCCCGATTGAATCGTACCACTAAAGCTGTCACTAAGATGGCCTGCTATACACAGTAAAGAACCCCACTAGTCAGGCGATGCCTGGTCTCGGGGTCTCAGGCAAGCAGGTCAGATCAGAGCATCTGCAGGGCAGAGCTCCCCTGGAGGCAGACCTCGGGAAACAAGGGACGGGAGGACTTGCTGGTCGTTCCCTTTAAGAGGGAGGGCTGATCACGTTCAAGGAGGGGTTGAAGGTTCACAAAAACGGCAACACCTGATTCCAAGCTCCTCCATTCCTCGAATTCTTTTCTAGTCCTTCATCACACACCAGGCATCATACTGCAATCAGCCACCTTTGGTCAGACTTTCTGAGCATCTAAACTGAATCTACACCAATTGACCACTTCGAGGGTATCTTGACATCTAAGTCGTGATCCCCAATTGACTTTTGTTGCTACGTCAACCCACGCAAACCAGCACCTTGATCCATCCCATCCTATCCTGCCCACCCAACGAACAGTTGCCCAAGATGGCCTCCAAGTCGAGTGCAGTGGCGGACACTGAGCCTGTTGATGTGCTCTTCGCACTGCATGACAAATTCAACATCATGGACCTTGCTGGTCCCCTTGAAGTCTTGTCCTCTGCCCTTCACGACGCCAAGAACCCTTGTATGTAGCTCCAATCGTAACACTTCTGCCATCTGTTTCCAATTCATGGCCTAGCTGACAGCATCTCTACCTGCAGCTACCAAAGCCTTTGAGATTACCGTGGCCGCTTCCGAGCCCAAGGTGCTCTCCGACTCCGGTGTCATTGTCGGTTCCCAAATTTCCTACAAGGAGGCTCACGAGCGTCTCGATGACTTTGACATCATCATTGTCCTCGGCGGCAACGTCGATTCCGTCATCAAGGCGAAGGCCGAGCCTCTGAGCCTCATCTCTGCCTACAGCGAGATTCAGAGGAAGGACTCTGCTCGCGAGTGAGTACTCAATCCAATGGTCAAGCTGCAACAGAAGCACAATCGCTGACATACTCGTTGCGCAGGCGTACCCTTATGTCCGTCTGCACCGGTTCGCTCCTCCTTGCGCAGCAAGGAATCTTGGCTGGTCTCTCCGCCACTACCCACCCTGATTCAATTGTCAGATTCGAGAACATTTGCAGCCAGGCTGTCCAGCGAGACCTTGGTGAGCGTACTGATGTGGTGGAGGACACACGATACGTTGTCAACAATTTGCGCTTCGAGCTTGGTGATGAGGACGAGAATCCCTACGTTCGCAACACCAAGCCCGATGGCCGAAGACCCTCTAATGCTCGGTAAGTTGCCCTGACCAGCGTTCTCATTTTAGGCTGCCATTTTCTTGGTTACTAATTCGAAGTACAGCAAGGGAAGCATGTCCTTCAAGAACTCGAACGCCCGCCGCGAGTCCATCACCCGCCGCGCTGCGATGCGCCTCGGTGGTCTTCGGGTTATCACGAGTGGGGGTGTTAGCGCTGGCATAGATGCGGCCTTGTATCTTGTCAGCGTCATGGTCTCGGAGGAGTCCGCCAGGGAGGTCGCCCGGCGAATGCAGTGGCAGTGGACCACTGGTATCGTCGTGGATGGACTGGACGTCTAGAGATTTGCATCTCTTCAGGATTCCAAAAAGAATTGAGGCTACATCACATGATGTGATGGCCAGGAAAACCGTCATGTAGCTAGGGATAAAAGCTACCGTTTGTTTCGGGAACAACTAAAGAAGTAAAACATTCAAAGTAAAAGTGCGTGCCTACAGATGCACCCACAAGTGGTCTTCTAAATGTTTCGAAGTTGAAAGTGGATTGTGGAGGTACCCCGGATACTACCGCAGGGCCCACCGTCTTGAAATCGGAGCCGATTGCGGCTCCCGGCTACTTGGTCCGTGCACCAAAAAGTCTGGAGCCCGGGGAGCTTTCGACAAGCCATATCGAGGATTCGTCGCAGTCGCGGATTGAATAGGCGTTTCCACAACCGCCAATCGCCGAATTGATACCTCGAAAATGGCCACAAAAGCAGCGACAGGAATTGCGGAAGGAGCCACCAAGGTGGCGCCCTTCCGTATGGGCCAGAAGAAAGTGTTCCTGTGAGTCTGCCAGTCCTGCGTGCCATCCACTGCCAGGAGTACAACCGCGAAGGAGACAGAAAGAGCAGGGCAGCACAAGCGGACCTATCCAGATGCTGACCATTGTCCCAAAACACACAGGCCCAACCATGTTATCACATTTGTCCGCCCCAAGGAGAACCAACCACCCACGACAGCGACCTTCCACGTGCCCCTGACCTTCAACAAGCTCGACTTCCGGGACTACCTCTACAACGTGTACAACGTCGAGGTGACGTCGGTCCGCTCCTTCATCAACCAGATGCAGGTGCGGCAGCGCAGCTTCAAGGGCTTCGGCGGCAAGTGGTACCGGCCCCGGTCGCAGAAGATGATGGTCGTCGACCTGGTCAAGCCGTTCGTCTGGCCCGCCGAGCCCGAGGACAAGACCGCCTGGGACCACAGCATGTTCACCACCGTGGAGAAGACCCACAAGGAGCAGCTCGACCTGGACTTTGAGAGGACGAAGGGAACGCCGCCGTTACGGGCGGAGCTGAGGCAGGCTGACGACCGGGTGCTGCTGAGGCAGCAGGCGAAGGAGCTGATGAACGGGACGAGGAAGTGGAGGCCTGGGCAGTTGATCGACCCGGAGTGGACCGAGGTCGAGGCGGATGCGGCGGTGTCTGTCAAGGCTAAAGAGCGTGGGACGAGCACGTCATGATGGTTGTGAAAGTGTTTGAGGGTGGTGTGTATTCAGACTTGTACATTTGAGGGCATGCCACGGCCCAAAGGGACCATTTCGTATCAAGTATCATGGTGCGTATGGCTACAGGATCGATAATCAAACGGTCACAAATCTACCCAGTTTTCCGGCTGCTGGAATTTGAGTGCCTCGTCTCCCCAGGCCCACCAGCCGGCCGTGAGGTTCCTCGCGAACAACTCCAGGCCTTTGTATCCAGGAGGAAGTATACCGTCAAACACAGCTCGTAGATTGGGCTTCCGCGAGTGAATATCGGGCACAGACACAATAACTTTCCTCTGGCCTGGAAATTTCGTCCTCTCACTGCCTCGCTTCTTCGCGATCAGGATTCGCTCCCACGGCTTCCTCCACGCCGAGTCGACAGCCACTATCGGCTCGCCGGTCGTAGTGACTTTGAGCCACGTCCACTCGTCTATCAACTCGAGTCCCCATTCTGTGAAGAGGCCCCTGGCAGACGTCAGTAGTTCGACGACGCTCGCCTTGTTAGTGATCCAGATCGCAACAAGCCCTTCGGGTGCTAGATGCGCCTCAATGGGGATAAGTGATAGTGTCTTGCGGATCTCATCGAGGTTATTAGCTGTAGTGTAGCTGCGTTTCTTGCGGCGCACTGAGCGATTGGGCCATGGGGGGTCCAGAACTAAGAGGTCAAACAGAGGTGCTTCTTTCAGAAAGCGAGCCCTCTCGTCCGAGATGGTCCCCTGGAGGCAAACTGCATTTTCGGGAAGTAAAGGCTCCCTGGCGGAGTTCTGTGCCTTGAATTCAGAGTTGTCCTCGTCGTCTGGCGTGGCCTTCCTCTTCCGTCCCTGATCAGGTCTATGCGCTTCATCTTCCGTGTGGGCCAGAGTTCGAGCCAGGTACCAAGGTCCAGGGTAAGACTCGTGCAGTACTTTGAGTGTCTTTTCAGTCGACACCGCAGCTGTAAGGTCTGCGATAGCAGCAGCTATATCCGTATTGGGGATGGTATTCCTCGGCTCCGGCGTCTTGAACGGCTCCTCAGGTGGCTTTGACGAGACAAGCCGCCTCAGGCGAGCACTCCTGGATACCTCCGTGGAATCTAGAAACTGTGCCTCCTCGATGGACCTGGGAACATCGATGAGAACGATAGTACGGTCTTCATTCTGGAAGAGAATGGACTGCGACATGGTCGCCTTCGCATCTTCGGCCATTCATTTGGGGTCTGTGTCCGGCGAGACTCTTCAACATCGAGTTCGGCTGAGCTCGGACACTTCACCAATACCATAAAAAAAGGTCAGCATCTTAGCTAACTAAAGATCGCAACTAACGTACCTAGGTATTTACGTGTAGTAGATTCTGGATCCGATGCTTGTCTGTCTCAGGTTCCAAGTACAAGTGGTCCGGGCTTTCGGGACTTAAAGTCGGCAACCCTCGGCTATCAGCGCTAGAAGCCTTCTGGAAATAGGCGGGCTGCTGACAAAAACGTCCCCTGTCGAGAGGTCTCGGAGGACCCGTGGACCGCCTGAGTCTTCGAGGTCGGATGACGTCCGTTGTCCACGGCTGTATGCGACCCGTCACGCAGCCGTCACGAAACAACTACAGAATTCTTCCACCCTTCTTGCTTGCCCCTAGACACCCTCTCCCTGCTTGCTGCGTCCTCCGATCATTTTTGGAATGATTCTGGTCCCCAGTTGACCCCAACCAAACCAGGCACCACGCAAGAGTCGCGACCGGGAAACAGCCGCTGGCAAGGGGAATGCCATCGGCCCTGGCAGACGATGCCTCAATGTCGGCGCTTTCACAAGAACCACAACGAAAAGACAGCGATCGGCCTGTCGGTCGACTCCAGAAGGAACATGTTGCGACACACGTGACCTATGACGACGAGGTAGTGCCGAGGAAGAGGCACGATAAGCAGAGCTTGGAATATCTTTGGCGCTCAGGCACAGCAGGCGGCATTGCAGGATGTGCGGTGAGTTTGCTTCTCAATCTCATTGGAGTCAAGATCTGATCACTGATATCATTGGTCAACAGGCAAAAACCGTCGTCGCGCCGCTTGACCGGGTCAAGATTCTCTTCCAGACGAGGAATCCGCTGTTCGTGAAATACTCGGGGTCATGGGCCGGCACAGCCACCGCTATGGGCGAAATATATCGCCATGAAGGCGCGGCGGGACTGTTCAGGGGCCACTCTGCAACCTTGTTGAGGGTCTTCCCATATGCCGGAATCAAGTTCCTTGCGTACGAACAAATACGGTCTGCCATTATACCGAAAAAGGAGCACGAGACGGCCGTGAGGCGGCTCCTAAGTGGTGCTCTGGCTGGCGCCACTTCTGTGTTTTTCACATATCCTCTGGAGGTCATCCGGGTACGACTGGCATTCGAGACCAAGAAGGACAGTCGGTCGTCATTATCATTGATTTGCAAAAAGATCTACCACGAGCAACCAGGGGCTTCACCAGCTGCCACACTGCAGGGCCCGGCGCCGGCGAGAGCCGCGACGGCCGCATCCTCAACGGTCGAAGCTGTTGCGCCGAAAACAGGACTCATCAACTTTTATCGCGGGTTTTCGCCGACACTCCTGGGCATGATCCCTTATGCTGGCGTGTCTTTTCTGACTCACGACACGATGGGTGACTTCCTACGTAAACCTCTGGTTGCGAAGTGGACAACCCTGGCGCCACGTAAAGATGCGCCAGAAGGGAAGCCAGCGCCATTGCAATCATGGGCTGAGCTTTTGGCGGGAGGCGTGGCAGGGCTGGTCTCGCAGACCTCTTCCTACCCCCTCGAGGTGGTGCGGCGACGCATGCAGGTCGCAGGAGCTGTAGGCGACGGTCATCGGCTGCGCATAGCTGAGACGGCGGCATTGATCATCAAGGAGCGGGGAATACCGGGGTTCTTCGTCGGCCTTACAATTGGATATGTGAAAGTCGTGCCGTTGGCCGCTGTCAGTTTCTACACTTACGAGCGGCTCAAGCTGTGGTTTGGCATATAGAACGGCAGGGGATTCAGCAAGACATGGCGTTTTGGCGCACTTTGTTTGGGAGGCACAGCCATGATTTGATACCAGACTGGAGATACATAAAGCATGAAAAGAAAAGGACATAGGTATGTACACAAGAACGGTGAGAAGCGGACCTACAACAATCTGCTTCTCTGGCGGACAGTATTGAGAACATTGTTCACGCAGGCACAGGTCCTTGTATAACCAACCCATGTGCATCTTCAGCAGCTCGCCCTCGAACTAGGCCGTTGGATACATACAAATGAGTGATTCTGATATACACGGAAACAAGGCTCCGGTCCAAGTTTCACATCCAAGGTCTATGTTAGGCTCCCCAAAAGTGGTCTGCTCGGCCTAAGCCGGACTACTGGTTACTTCCAAGGTAGATGTGCACCATGCACCAGAATTGCCACTACCCGGGATAGGCCGTCCCAAGTGGTGTTTTTTTTTATGGTCTCAGAAGGTGCTTGCGACGGTCAGGCCTTCCAGTCTCGATTGATAGCACACCGCACCCTGAACGTGACCACTGACATCAGCAGCCCGGAGTATACCTTCCTTACAGGCTGGGCTGGACTACTCTGTCATTTCGCTGATACAAGAGAGTCGGCAGCAAATATTATACGATTGGCTTCCCCAGATTTCCAGTCTTACAACCTAAGACCTCACAAATCTTTGACCTAAGGCCCTCTTATTTCCAGCACGTGTTGTTTCCACGCTGCCAGCGGTTTAGCTCTCCTGAAATCGGTTACACTATATGCCCAAGACGTTTGCCTCCCAATTGCTAGTATCCCGGAAGCCCCCCTTGGCTACTCTGGACCCAAGTTGAAGCTGGAGCATTACAATCAGGAGACTTGGGCTGGCCTCAGCAGTCTTGCCTCGGGTAACCTACTTTCACTGCTCAAAGTAGATGTATCAGCAGTCGTCGAGTTGCCCCATTCGAAGCACTCGATTCTTCCTTATAACAGCTACAGCCACTTTTAATGATAAATTCTGTCAGACGCCGTCTTCCTAATGAGCACTGCTTCTCTCACAGGAACACCCACGGGAGTATGGAGCTCAAGTGCTCGAACTTCCACCCATAGTTCTGCGCAAACCGGTATCAGTATCGACCCGCCACGACCAGCAAAGGATGGCTTCGAGTGGGTTTGGTTTCCTGAGGGATACTGGGCGGAAAGGCCAGTCGAGCGCCAGGTCAGCCCCGACGGCATCAACCCAGTGCCTGCGGGTCCAGCCGGCAAGTTGTTCAAGTGGACAAGGAAACCTACCAGAAACTCGGTCGACCTTGAACAAGCTGAGCAGAGAGAGATGTCGCCCAGAACGGTTGTGTCGCCGTTTGGTCCTCCGAAGCGCCTCAGCCAGTTCAGCCCGGCGACCACCCTTCCCCAGAGCCCGTATCGCTCAGAACAAGCTCACGTGCAGTCACTGCAGCACCCAATGTCCCAGAGCAATACACAGCGCGGTGACCAAGACACTTGGAGGTCTCCATCATCTCCCCGCCGACGCAATTCGATATGTGTCCCTATTGCTGCATTGATCCTGCCAAGTGAGAAGAGAACACCACAGCTTCCCCAGCTGAAAAATGCTTGGAGAGCCTTCCACAAACCTAAAGAGGTGGGTAGCTTCCCGTCGATCGTCAACTAGCTGGGCTACAAGACTGACTCCAGCAGATGGAGAAAGCGACTGAGGTGCCGGAAAGCCAGCCGCAAACCGGTACGAGCATTGATGCACCCAGCTACTTCACGCAGCAACCCAATCGCTACCCGTTGCCCGATGAGGCGAAAGTCAGCGAAGATAAGGCTAAGCCACCTCCAAAAGGCCTGTGCAAATGGCTTGGGAAGACTCCGTGGAACCGCAAGGGAACAACACAGGCACGAAGCCAGACAAATACGACGAGCACTTCTACTTACTCACTCCCAGACGCGCGGAAAACCTACAAGTCCTCAAAGAGTGCAGCTGGCGGGCTCGGTCAGTTCAACCATCATCCAGGTAAGAGATTCTTTCACCCGCTTTGAGAGCTGGAAACTGAACTTACCGAGTTTCGATGCCGGGCTCTACCATCTCGTATCCTGCCGGTGTGAGTTTTCCCGAATTTGTCAAAGGGAACCGACACGTGTGTACTTATATTCACCAGGAAGCCATCTCCGTCAAGCTGCCTACGTCCAAGCAGTCAGCAGTCAGCAAGCCACGAAATCACCTCACCGATGCAGGCTACTCAAGGACATTTGAGGATTCAGACTCATCATCCAGTGGCTCGGTCAAGCTGACGCCAAGGATTGACTCATATTATAAAGAGACCGACACCGCAAGTACGCCCAAGACAGTGGCGAGGAGGGATCCGGTCAAGGCTTCCACTATCTTCGAGTTGGATCTTCCAGAGCATTTGCCCTCCTCTCCAATATGTCCGGCAAACGCGAAGCACAAGCTCAAGGGAAAGGGAGCCTGCGTCGTGAGTTGAATTCCAGAACCTCGTGGAGGGCTCGGATCAAGCTAAACCTTCTGTTCTTCTAGGTTCATGGGAAAGGGAGAGAGGATTCGTCGGATGCTATCCCCAAAGAGTGGGAAGCCCATAGGGCCGGCCACATGAACCATTGAGAAACTTGGTCTGGTCAATCAGAGCTGTGAACAGCCCCAGTTGAAGTTTCCCCATGAACGCACTGTAGCGTGTTGCTTAGCTGAAGCATGCCGGTGTGGAATGATTGAAGGCGTGTTGGCTGTCCGGTCCTCCCCGGATTTTGCGTGTCCGCTGGAAAGCTGTCTGACTATTGGTCCATCGATCTCGGTTCCTCGAAGCAAATTGCACCTCTCCAGCACCAGGTGAGACATGAACTTGGAATGTGCCGGATTTGGTGAGGCTCTTCATGCGCATTTCTATTATATGAAAGTTGTTATAACTCTCATCTTAAGCTCAGCTCCGGCCCGCGGCAAGTCCTCCAGATCCTTTTGATACCGCACCTTCCACATTTATGGCTCTCGATTATCGTGCTGGCTATGTTCCAGAGGGCAGAGTGATATTGATCACCTAGGTAGCATAGAACTCGTCCTCGGCGTGTACATATGTGCTTGATAAGAGGAAAGTGTTGCTGGCGATATAGAAAGTGTTGTTTACTTGATTGAACAAGTTGATAGGTACGTACCTTACCCAGGTACCCCTGTCTATTGTCCGTAGGCGCTACTACAGCAGTGGGCCGTGCACCTGCCGCCCGCGTGCAGCTACTAGTCAGGTCAGTATGTCGGTGCTGCGTCGACTTTCGACTTCAGCATCCCTCGGCCTCGTCCCAGCTGCCACCGCGAATTCAACAACCCCACGATCCTTCTTTACTCACGATAAAGACCGTTCAGCACAATAGCTCATTCTAGTGTCGAGCCCGAGGCGACAATGTCTGCGGTAGAGCAAGATCCGCTACTGCTGTTGCGACAGTCGATCGCGTCAGGCCAACACGTCGTTCCTGTCGCATCTGCAACCGCAACGGACGAGGCACCGCTGTCGCAAGCAACCCATATCCGATTTACAGAGTCTACAGTCCTCCAGATTGACACTCCGACGCGCTTCCAACCAGATGAGGAAACCCAGATTGACCTGCGGTCCATCTACTTTGCCTGGGTCAACCGAGACCTCGCCATCCCAGAGTACAATGCCGCGGCCACGGCGCTGAACGAAGAGTTGGCGGCAACGGGCGCCGGTGCCACAGTCCACAAGCTTGCCTTCGTCGAGCGTGTGGATCTCATCACATGGCTCGAAGGCGGAGGCGAGAGTGAATATATCAAAAAGCTGCCCGGCGAGTCTGCGCCTGCGGCCGCCGAGGCGCTCAAGAGCTCGTCGCAGCCAACTGCAGCCGCTCGGGGAGGAAAGGGCACGCTCGACCCGAGGTTGCAACAGATTTACTCTGGGGAGCGGAAGATGGGAGACCGCAACACTATCCTAAGGGGGACAAAGCTTATAGATTTCTCGGGTGTCCGCAAGCACGCCGGCCTGTTTGTCGTTAAGAAGTCAACACACGCCGTGCCCTCGAACAGCCCGTCACTTTCCATCAACCAGAAGCCGTCCAAGCGGCCCGACCCGATCATCCTCCTCTCGCCATCCGCCTCCTCCGCGCTTCGCGTCTCCAACGTCCGCTCCTTCCTCGAGGAGGGCCGGTATCAGCCCCCAGAGAGCGCCTCGACGGCGACGATGCTCAACATCATGCGCCTCATGCCAGGCATCGACGCCACGCGGCCAATGCGCTTCATCCTGGTCGAGGGCCCGGAGAACTTCAAGCCTGAGTACTGGAACCGGGTGGTCGCGGTTTTCACCACGGGCCAGACCTGGCAGTTCAAGAACTACAAGTGGAGCAACCCCAACGAGCTGTTCAAACACGTCCTGGGCATCCACGTCGGCTGGCGCGGCGACCAGCCCCCGGATAATGTCCGGAACTGGGGCCACCGCGTCCAGTGCTTCGCCGTGGACAAGTGGAGGGACCCTTCAGCCCCGGGTGCGGATACCAGTCGGTTTAGAGACAGGGAGGTGAAGGAGTCCATCTGGAAGCAGATCGAGAGCAACATGAGGTCGAAGGGCTGGAGGCGGGATGCGGCTCCCTTGTCAATTTGAAAAGGTGGGGGTCCGTTGAGAGCCCGCCGGCAGTCGAGTTATCGAGTGAAGATTATGAACGGGCTAGACGTCAAGTGAAGAGCGTCGACGAGGACGGTGCTCATGGGGAACGTGCGGACTATCAACTGGAGCTCGCTCCTACGAGCGCTCCCGGATGGAGATGGTCAAGCACGGTGTTGCATCTTCGATCGACCTAGGTGCTGTACCGTGCCTACCCATTTGAAGAGTGTCAATTTGAGAGAACGGTCATGGTGGAAGGATGGCATAATGCGAAGTTAGACATATCGCGCATATTCTGGCGTTATACATGACACGAACATGGAAGCTGGCGTGGTATTGGCAAGGAGTTTTCTCGATAGGAAAATTGATACCTTTCAACTCATGAAAACCTGACGGAAACGAGTAGCAAGCGCAGAGAAATACCAAAGTTCCGGGTCAAATATGATATGGAAGAAAGTATGCTAGTCCACGGGTGGCTCCAGAGCACCTGGGCACTACGTTGTCGTCGTGAGCGAGAAGATAAGCAGGTATATGAAGAGTTGGCATAGTCTATGTCGTCTTGCGACGTATTATGCACGGTTGGCCCATACTCACTGTCGTGTCGGCACGAATGTTAATGCCCAGCTGCAAAAATATTATCAAGCTGAAAAGCCAGACACTGAGGTAGACTTGACTTGTATCGAGGAGGTAGCACCCATCGAGCAGAGCCTCGTCAGACTCGTCATCCCTTCCGCCCGAATATCCAGGCTCTTTTATTATGAGACTGAATCCTCACAACTGTACAGTAACGAGACTGTAAATGTCAAACACTGTCAAGAGAGAGTGCATGACCCAATCCATAATACCGAGAAAATTGGATGCGCAGAAGCCAAGCACCAGGACTGATACGATCGTTCGTCTCGTCGAGAGTGGGCGGAAGGATCAGTACAAGAATAGCCTTCACCATACTGGGTATAAAGCCAGAACAGACAGCAACGATGTACACTTCAAGGGGTCCTTCTGATCAACACTCCAGTGACCGTTTCCTCTCCCGTAATCCGAGAAGTCTTCGGCCCCTCAGGACCAAACTGTCTGTCCATGGGCCGATTGTTATGCACCCCAGAAAATTCTCCACGTCCGCTGGATGGGTCTGGCAGTGTGGGCTCTGGGCTGATGGCATGTGGCCGATCCCACAAGTCTTGCGAAAACTCAACACCGGTCCTACCCAGTCCTGCCTCGCGCTATACTTACATGCATAGGAGACACGAGGGGACGCTGATCCTCATCTGCGAACGTCCACGAGATGGCAGGCGCATGGGACGCACTGTGGCAGAGTACATAGGGTAGTGTATGTATAACCATGTATGTACATACATAACGAACAGGAGGCAACAAAGGAGAAGGCGGGACCCTCTGAACACCACACCCCCCCCCCCCTGGGTGTCAAGTAGCCTTGGTTCTTGGGGGCATACCGCCTCCCGCGTCCCCACTCATGGCTAAGAACGCAGCACGCCGGCGTCTGCCGGCATGTGACCCTCTCCCACTGCCTGCGAGTGAAGGCACGGGCTGAACGGGGCTCACGGGGCGGGCTGCTGTCCTACGGGGTGTTTCTGGTGATCCGCCCGTTCAGGGGCGGCAACATGATTTTTCCCCTTTTGGGTTTCTCCTAAGTCTCGAGGCTAGGGGATGGATGTGTAAGCCAATGGGGCCCTTGGTCTTCTGTATCCCACGGCGTTTAGGGGGATGAACAATTTCAGGACGTGGATAGCATAGCGGTGTGCTATTCTGGACGGTTCACCCATGGCGGTTCTTGTCACTTGGCTGGAACTCCACTCGCGGCAGTAGACCGCGGGTGCCAATGCCAGGGTGGTATGTAGTAAGAGTAAGCCTCGTTTCACAGTACTGTGTCGTATTAGCTTATAGCATAGAAGTTGTGGCTGCCATGTGTGACTGAACAAAGCCTGTTGTTGTACACCTTGGTCCGGATAAGTCTCGGAGATGGACGTGCGCTGACCGGTGAATATTGTACTAGTTCGAGATGACTGGCCCCGTGTAATTTTTCGAACACTTAACTTCTTCATCCGAGTGAGACGTTGATATTTTTCAGTGGTGACTGTGAGATCGTTGAGTGATGGGTGTGGCTGCGATGTAAGACCCGAGTATGGCTCGGACGAACTCGGTGATGAGAAGAATTCTCTGCAGTATAGAAAGATTGCCTGGATGTTACCGCTAATCCAATCACTTGCATAATACTTTCCAGCATAGATACCGGGACGGCTATCAACATGTAGGCCTGTTGCTGGACACCCTTCTTGAGTTACCTCTGAAGCTGCTGGGCTCGTGCGTACTGGTCGCTCACCCACCTTGGGTTTAACAACTCAGGAGGTGAAAGTGACTTGCGATCATATTAAACTTTCACTAATAAGACACCGGACGATCACCACTTGGCGAAGACTGTCCTTATCCCGACAAGGCTGCCAGAGCCTTGCGTTGGGTCCAGGCAAAGGTGATGTCGGCATGTGCACAGCCTCATGCGAGCGGCGATGATACTGGGTGGCGACAGCACCACTCGGAAAGCGCTCACCACGCTATATCCCACAATGATTCTTGAAGTTTCCTGGTCATATTTCCTCGGCTGCAGCGAGAGAAACAAACATTATATAACTTGGTCTACCATGTTGCTCCGAGTAGCGAGATGCCTTGCAAGCTCACTTACATGAAACTACACAGCAACACCTGACCTGAAGGCAGACGCAGACTTATACAGCCTCGAGGCCTCGCAGGAAAAGGCTGACGTGGACCATCGCCCAATACGGAATGCGGAAGGATTCAGAGAAGGGGGGGGGGTGCCAGACTCTTGATTTCCGCCCGTTTTGAATAGTCGGTGCCCGACCGGGGCCCAATCTATATCCATCCGACCTCGAAAAGCCAAAAACATGGTGCGACAGTCAGAACGAGATGACGATCTATACTCCACGGAGGGTTGACAGCTTGCCCTTCTAAAAAATCACTCAGGCTGCTCATGGATAGCCTGCCTGCCTGCTGTCTTGCGGAGTTTAAGACGGACATTGGAACGTCTTCTAGACCTGTCGATTGGGCCTTTAGTGCTTCTCCAAAGAGATTGAGATGATATTGTCTGCCAAAGCCTGGGATCACGCCGACGTTGTTGGCGTATTTGTAAGCCATAGCAGACTCGGGCCCCTTATTACGGCCTGAATACTTCCAAGGTTGCATGTGAGCCATCATCCCAACAGACGCCTGGCCAGTCAGCCGCCACAGCAAAACAAGTCCTCTCCCGAGACTCTTCGGGCCGCTTCGGTCCAGCCCTTCAGCAGACATGGGGTTGCCATCACACTTGCTTTGTAGAGCATGACTTTGCGAGGGGAGCTTACGAGACTATCTACCTGTACAAGGAACTCCAGGCTTCGGACTCAGCCTTCGCCAAGGAGGATATCCCTACGGAGTGGTTGATATGGCCGCACTATTTCCTCGGACGATCGCCGAAAAAGTGCACCGTCTTGGATCCTAATAAACGCAACGTTATCAAACGGTGGACCGTGAGGATCCCGAGGATGTCCGTAGACGTGGGTGTCGACAACCGAGTGTCCATACAGTACGAGGTCGACAGCAAGTGGGCTACAGAACGAGAGCCCAGTCCGTTCTGAATTGGGGAGAGGGGGGGGGGGTGGAGGCGTGGGAGGGAGGACAGGGGGGATGGGCTCATGGTCAGGAAGCAGGAAGGGGACTTATGGAGGACTTACCAGGTAGTCATGAACACAGACCTTGGCCGTCAAGACGCAGCGTCCATCACTTGACTGACGTTTTACGGGGTACCCATCACAGACAAGGGATCAGGCAGAGGCTTTCCACCACCGCAGTGTGAAGTTGCAACGGCCAGGAGTTATCACGATAGCGATCCATCGTCACACCTGACGTTGAAAGGCAATATATCTGACTCGTGACGGCTATGACATCTAATGTAAGCATGACTAACATATCATCTGGCGTTATTAGCCGCAGCATGTTTCATGCGATCGTCGGCTGTGCCCTTGCCTAGGTCCATCGTCGTGCCAGTTGTATGGAGGATGAACATCCATCCCCATGGCACTTCATGCGGGCGGGCCCTCGAGCGATTCAGTCTGTGTACAGTACATACAATACTTTTCTATTTGTGTACATATATAGACGACTTTAGTGACGCCCGTTATCACATTGGCATACAACTCGGGCGGCGTTGCAACATCAGTTCTCGCTTCCAAGGTTACGTCTCCTCCCGCCCGGTGTGATATACTGCATACGGCCTTAACGCGGATCTTGGGCTCAGATGGCCATATGCAACACAGATATCCCGTGTACTGGGTATCGGCGAGTATGTGTGGGTCCCCCACCCTCCAGTGCAGCGTCATACAGGCCCAGAGGACGACAGGCTGCCCACGTTTTTGATATATATTGCTTTGCGAGACAGTTCAGTGCCGGGCCACCGGATCTCATCTCACAGGCTGCCGAGACCGCCGCCGCCGTATCACTCGGGTGCCCACTGATCGATTTGTGGACGCGAGGCGGGATCCAAGCTTGCCGGAGGCAGGGAGCGTGTACTTGGTAGGTTTGGTTGGGCCGGTAGTACAAGGTTTCAGAAGTCTGGCGTGTGTTGCTGTCGTCGACCGGATACTGACACAGACGGCGCAGTGAGTCTGGTGATGAGGAGGCCCATACAGCGACAGATATTAATTCTGACAGAGGCAGCGCATATGATGGTACCATGGGGTCTGAGAATTGCAGGATTATATACAAAGGAGGCTGATACTTACTTTTGGGCCGGATGGCCGGATGGCCGGATTCGAGGTTTCCACAGATAAGCCCGGCGATGACGGTGCAGCCCGGCCGTCCAGCGAATACCTTGACGCGTCCTTTCGGAGGTATCGCCGCTGGTTTTCCGGACCCCTTTGAGCCGCCAGATCCGGTGTGACTGACGATATGATATCATTGGGCCTGTAAAGGCTGGACACTCCAGATGTCGCCTATTCTGGCGCAACACACCGATTCGGCATGTGTTGGTATGTGCTACCTCAGAGCTTGTGCGGTGAAGGGTCTGAGTAGCATGCGGTGAGACAATCCCACGTTCGCTCAGTCAGCCCCATCGTCGGTGCAACTAGAGCACATGGTGCGATGGTGGTGATCTTATTTGGCATGACAGCCACGACAACCGAAATCGCACCAAGGCTGATAGAACCACCGGCTCGGCTACCATCTCCCATATGCGCCCGCCCCATACCGCCCCTTGAGAGAGGAAAAAGAGAAAGCGAGAAATAAATCAAAATCTTCCCAACTGTTGTCCAAGTGGAACATGGGTCTGCTCCTGAGGTGCCTTCTGAAATTTGAATCAAGCACGTCCATCATGGCCGCTGACCGCCATGGTCAGACATGCATGGCTTCGTGTGTGATGTGTCCGGTCAACAAAGAAATTCTCATTTACTGAGCCTTACCGCTTTTGCATCGCAACCAAGAAAACCGTTCGACTTTGGCTGTTCATGTCTCACATGCACCCGGGAATAACACAACAAGCAGCCGTTAATGTGACGATGGTGTGTGTGTGTGCTCGCTCATCATTAGCCAGCGCCTGCTGGTACCCAGATGCGCGACCTGCCATGTTCCTGTCTCCAGAGCCCGGCCCAGCCACGTGTGAAAGAGGAGCGTGAGGTTAATGCTGCCATGCCAAGCACGCCCACGTGAAAACCCCAAAGGGGCGTTGCCCCAGTGTCCTTGGCGGCGCCATGCCCAAGGGATCCAAAGTCCGAGCGCGCCAGCGTCAAAGTCCGGAGTTAGACCTGCGGCTAAGGGAAGCTGAGGTGAAATTTGCCAAGGGGGGCAGGCCGTAAGGAACCCGTCATGGTTCGGGAGTCGAGGGGTTTGTTTGGCTGTAACTAAGTTTCGGTGTTGATGGGTTTCCATTTCATGGCATGGCGGTGATGAATGCCAAGTCGTGTGGATTCTACTGTAGTGGAGGTTGGTAGATGTATGTACTCCGTACTTTTCTTGTTCTCACAACCTTGGAAGACAAAACAGCAACGAGGAGGCGATCAACGTGTATGGCATGGCTCGTCGTCTTACCACGTGGCAGTCCCACTTTTGCCATGCTTTTCTGCCAGCCTGCGTGTGCACGTTCCCTGTGCTTATTGCAGATTGAAGCAGATCTGTCAATTGCTACTCCAATCTCCATTCTTGATCAGCAGTACCAAGTCGTACGGATTATCCGGACAGCCATTTATGTGTACACAGTAGACCTGGGATGATCAGTGATCAGGCTGGTATCTTTTTTATCTCCAGCAGGCCGAGCTCGAGGTCATTTCAGTTCGTGCTCGGGCATTCTTGGAAACATTCACTCCCCCACCCTCCGCCCCTATTTCATAATGCACCTGACTCCCGAACCCATGTTTTTTCAAGCTGTGGCGTTGCCCTCGTCCCTGTATGTGACAGCCCTGAAAGAAACGGCCACTGGTCTATGGTTTGTTTTACTGCCTGACTGAGCATCAGCAGGCCAAAAGGTGTGCCCGTTGTCAGGTTCCCTGCCGCAAAGGCAAGTGGTAGTGCTTCAGAGGACCCACAGCAGTCAGTGTTAAAGGTACGCCGCCCGGAGTTCTCAGCTGAAGGCCCCCTGGGCCCGAGGGCCCTCTCTCTTCAATATTCATCTCCCCCAGTGGGTGCCGGTCAAGGTTCATACAGCCACAGGTAGCTCTCGGGATTTAAACCACGTGGAGGAAAAGAGATTGAGATGTCACCATGGTTCGGCTAGCTGTTCCTGGAATCCATGGCAGCATGGCACTCCCTGGCTGGCGATGTACCGAGATATCGCAGCTAGGTACTGTGTATGTATATATCGGACTGTATGGCTGGGCGCAACAAAGAAGGTGAAACACAAGCCCCGAATGATGGGCTGATACATACATGGTGACTATCGATCCAAAACTCTTATTTCTCGGGTACGAAGAAGCAGGTTTCTTACATGGTACAATTGCTGGCCTAAGGCAGTGAGGGGATGATACTTTATTGCCGGCAACCTTGGAACAACACATTTGACATATACCCACATGGACAGCCACCAAAGTGCTGGAGTACATACTTACTTAAGTAAGTACCAAACAGACAAACGGTTCTGCCGGCTGTCAGTTGCCACTTGCCACTTGCCACCCTGTCGCTTGCCACTTAGACTACCAGTTCCCGCTCTGCCCGCTTGTCAACTGCCACCACCTGCCATTTGCCAATTGCCATCTGCTAGTCGCGAGTTTATCACGGGGTCGCCGAGGTGGGACTTTCTTCAACAATTCATCATCGCGCGATGATAAACGACAAACGTTTTGACGCCCAAATTTTCAGCCCTACCGCCAGGTACGCCTGCCAGGATTGGGTACGTACTGTACTTCGTATTCTTTGTTTGGCATCAACACATCAGCACATGTAAAGAGTCTAGGCCTGGCCAGCTTGTGTCAAAAACCTTTCTTACATACTTACACAGTACTGTGGAGAGCCACAAGGCTGGAAGGCGACGAACCCTGGCCCTCACCAGTTTTGGGAAGGTGTATACGTATCCAGGTCCCCTGGCTTCATTCAGCATCTCCCAGCATCTCCCGGCATCTCCAACCATCTCCAAGCATCAACCTACCAACCTAGGGCGGTGGCTGAGCCTGTCGACCCGGTCAATGCCGGTTTTGTCAAACTCTTTTCCGGTGCCGTACCTAGAATATCCATATTCCCAGACAGCCACATACCGAAGTCGCCCGTGTGGGCGCCTAGGCGCATGGGCGGCCCATGGCATCGACATCGGCATCATAGTCCTCGGCCGACCGCGTCACCTCTGGGATACCCGGATGCCGAACGCATCTCCCTCACTTCCTCATGGCGTTGAACGATGTACTGGTCGGGCTATGACAAAGGCCCATAGCAAGGAACGCGCGTTTCTTCCTGTCACACCTTCCTCTAGTGTACAAACTGGACTGGTCTGACTCCCTAGACAGGCTTGGGAACAGCATCTTCGGAGGCACCTGGAGCTGCCTCTTCCGCAACTAATAATATACTGATCTACCCAGGGTCCCCAAGGGATACCTCCAGCCTACTATGC
Source organism: Cytospora piceicola (assembly GCA_023375675.1). NCBI lineage: Eukaryota > Fungi > Ascomycota > Sordariomycetes > Diaporthales > Cytosporaceae > Cytospora > Cytospora piceicola. Next base: position 2,230,219 of record JALQBC010000001.1, on the reverse strand, counting down.
CTCATGCATCATCAGAATTCCACATTTGAAACAAGAGTCGGACCCCCCGGCCTCCCGTGGCTTGGGGCCGTCATGTCATTCCATCCGCCTTCTAGAAGGAGCCTCGGAATGTTCCCTGGCGCTTCCATGGAACGCCTTCCATGTGCATGAAACGCAGGAAGAAGGAAAAAATCTAGCTCGAGAGCTCGTATGATCACCATGCATACACCTCCCTTGCCGACGAACTCGTGGTCGCTGGCCAGAGCTCATCGATCGAAAAAGCACAGTGTGGTGGATCGTCGTTGGCCCGTACTGTCAGCCCTCGGTCAACTCCAGCCTCGACCGCAGGGCTGTCGGCGAAGGCGACGAGGCTGGAGTTGACGAGGAGAGTCTTGCCGTCGGTGAGGGAAGACCGCCTGTGACGTAGGACGGTACTCATAAAATAGCCCTTTGAGTCCCTATGTAAGGCAAGATACCCATATGGAAACACTGCACATGCCGCTGGACGCTCCGGCAAGGTGCGGCTAACCCGGTCGAAACAGCAAAAAGGTACGCAATGGGTTCACCGCTCCTGCTTGCGGCTCTTTCGAGCTGGACGCGCCGCTGATCTGCGGAGGGCTGCGCATCCACACGTGGTTTTTCATCGATTCAGTTGGTCCTGTGTCACTCCAGCCCTCCGGGATCTATGTAACTGCCTTGCCACGGCTGATACAATTATCACACAGTACGCAATGCACGAAACCGAAAAGCAACAGTGGCAGCGAGTGGAGCTCGTCTTCTCAATCTGGCAAATATAACACTCGGGCTTGGCAATTCACCGAGAATCATTGGGAGTGAGTAGGCAGTTGCATTTACCCCAAGACTCACGATTCACGGCACTCTGGAACGAACATGAACGTATTTCACACCGCTCCGATGGAAATTTTGCATCTCCGGGTCTTGCACAATCTACACGGCTACTATGCCTGTTCAGGAAATGACATTCCATCATGCTACATGCTATTCCCACATTGCCTAGAGGTGTCCTTCGCGCAAATATGTCAGTGTTCACTGCGGACATTGCAGCAATTCAATGCATCGCTTCTGCAAGCAGTGCTTCGTCAGTGCAAGTTCCACGGGCAGAAAGAAGGGCAGTCAATCAGGACTCAACAAGAAGCGATTGTGCCACACAGCACAGTGCCTGAATGCTGTAACGTGGCACGGTCAAGCTACTGCACGTTATTCTTCGCCGTAGAATCATGAGACAAGCCAGCGATGCTCTGACATGAATCGAGAATCGACGGGTTAGTATTGGTGGCGCCCGCGCCCATCATGTGCGGGCGCCACGCCAAGCCCGAGCCATGTGTTGGGGCGTTTTGCTGAAACCAAAAGGCAGGAAAGGAAGAAAGAAAGGAAGAAAGGAATTAAAGAAGAAAGAAAGAAAGAGACCGGTCGGCCACGAGACGGAGATTGGAAGGCGAGAGAAAAGAAACAACAAAACATCAAAGCATCATGACAGAAAAGGGAAAGCAATGGGCAGACATGCAGTACCATGATGATGATAGCGAGTGTAGACGTCGGCTGCAGGGGCTGGCCACGGTGCAACATCACCACCACTACCACCACCACCCAACCAGGTTGCGCCGAGCGATGCGTGTCGTGTGCTGGCCTCGTGGAGGAGATCCCTGAAAGCCATGTGCAGATCCTGCCGCCCCTGTTGTGCTGCCACAAGTTCGCACAACCTTCCCCCCCCTCCCCCCCGCGCGACTGGTCGACGATACGCAGCTAGCAGGGACACTATCCACTGCATCTCCAGCATCACGCCATTGGTGGAGAGGACAGTCCGAGTTCCCACACTGTCAGTTCGGCTTTGTCTAGGTACGGTATCTCGACCGTTTTCTTCACTGCGGTGGTCTCTGGTGCGTCGACGCCGATTCGGGAACGTGTTGTTATTACCTGACAGACCCGTGCCCTGCCCTGTAGCGGTTGTCATCTTTTTTTCGACCACGGCAAATGTGCACATGTGCAGCTGGAAGGTTTCAGGAGCCCTTTGTTGTCAAGCATCTGCCGAAGCTGCATCGGGCAGAATCTAGCGCTTGCCGCTCCGCATCCCGGAAATACTCGGTTTGGGTCCTCCTGGAGCGCACGCGGTCTGGCGAGACGAGATTGTCTGATTCTATGTAGGTGCAGCCTGCAGGTGGCAGGTGGCAGATGGCGGATGGCATGGCATAGAACGGATGCATCAACTGATCCGTGCCTGATGATGGCGGCCGTGCTGAGCTGGTTCTAACGGGTTTCGTGATGGCCTTGTCGAATGGGTCTTTCACCGTCATGCCGTCGTGGAGTTCTTGGTGGTGGTTTTTTCTCGTCTTCTTTTTTTCCCTTTCTCTCTTTTGTCCTGGAGCTGCCCAGTTGCTTAATGCCGCTCCTCTTATTTACATCCGATCCCCGAGGTACAGGGTCATCGTGTGTTCATCGTCTTGACTCGTGGGTCTTTCCCGGGCCTTCTCCCTCATATACACTATACAGATGGGAGATCTGATCGATAACCCGCAGGTTACTTACAAAAGGAGCAGTGCGAGGGTCGATCCCGTTAATTGTATATTAACGGAAGTTCTGACAGCCCTGGGTGTGGCGGTCGGCAAACTCCCCAGGCAGCCAGGTAAGGAACAGTAGTAGTGTAATAATTAATGGGAGGAGGGAAAATAGTACCTATTCTGGCCTGGTACGAGTACACGTACAGGTTACAAGTTGTCGACACGGATCGACCCATACATACTTCCCAAGTAGACACCCACACCGTATATCAATATACTGTGCAGTCTACCTACCCACCACAGTATCGTGTGGGCCATGGTGCCATGCCATTTGACCATTTGCCCTCTGAGGCTTGAGAGGGGGGGGGAGGGGAGGCGGGCAGCAAGATGCGATGGCCCCCCATGTCCTGATCTCCTCTTTTCCCTTGGAGCGGGACCGGCAGCTCGCTTCTATTCGAGATTTTCTTTTGTTCGGTTTTTTTTTCTTCCCCTTCTTTTTTTAAACGCTTCACACCATCATAGCCTCCCCCACCCACCAACCCTCCACCCTCCACACCTCGAGCACATGGCGCCCGGGGGTCTGCCCTGTCCTGCAAATCTCTCCTCTCTGATGAGCATGTGTGTGTGAGACTTGACTTGCCTGTTCCCGCGTGGCCACTCGTCACTCGTCACTCGTCACTCGTCATTAATTCCTGTCATTCCATTCTGGAGTTGCTAACGCCTGCAATCAATCGATTTGATTGCCCCGTTCAGCAACAAAGAGCGAAGCGATTAAAAGAGAACTGGGTGTGCATACTGTATACTTCTGACTGTTGACTGTTGACTATTGACTATTGACTTTTCCTTCTCCCCCCCCTCTCCGTCTCCGTCTCCATCTCCGTCTCTGCCTCGCCCTTCTGCATTTGTGTCATTGATTGATCTGAGGTCTCTGCATTTATTTATTATGCTTTTAATCCATCTCTGTGTACGGTTCGGTCTCGCCATCCACGCCTATTTCCGCCAATCCCCAGTCATTTCTTCACCGTCTCATCTCATCAATTCATCAACCATTCCCACCATCGCCGACTTCCCCCCTTCCAACCCAAGAGGCCAGCCTGTCTGGTGCACCTGGTTTAACACAGTCGTATGGGGCGTCCCGAGACGGTACGGTACAGTACAGAACCGTACCGTATCGAACAGTACAGCACAGCAGCACAGTACAGTAATGGTAACAGTATATAATATAGTACATTAGTAGTGTCCATGCGTACCTAGGTAGGTATGTATGTATGTATATACGTATAAGTATCTACCTCGGTACTAAACAGGTATGCTCATTCCCTGTCCGGTCCCCAATTTTTAGAAGCAGGCAAAGGTTTGATGTATCTTCTCGTCAAGTCCCCGGCGGCCCCTCCCCTTTCCTCCCACTGCGTCCCGTTACATAGTACTGTATGTATTTTCATTGATTCATGTATGTAAGTATGTATGTACGTATGTACGGATATAGTAGAAGGACGGGATGGCACAGACCTGACTGTGAAAGAGAGGATCCCCATGCTCGGAGAGGAGACCTCACTAATCAGCTCGCACCGCCAAAGCGACGGGCCAACTGTCCCACATCTTCTATTGTAGCTGCCCTGACCCTGCTCCTGATCGTTCACTCACTCACCTACCTTCACTATCCTGACACCCTTACCCCCCTACCTTTTACCCTTACTTTTATCTTACCTGATCTGAATCCTCAGCCTGAACCTAGAATCCACTTGTACCGTACATTTCCCGTCTTACAGTACTAACTTTGTCCTGTCTTTTGCTTTGTTAGATGGCAACCGGCGTATCATCTCCTGCCCGCCCAAGCCCAGCCTATCTTCACGGCCCATTGTCCCACACAAACAATAATTCCTTCAACTTCACTTCCGCCTCATCTAACTTTGCTCCCGCACCTTCTCCTACCTCCAGCTCTTTAACCAACCATCCGCCTCCCTTCCCCAGCAGCTACGACATCTCGCGTCGTCGCTCTAGCATCCCCCTAAACAATAGCGCGTCCGCGACATCTGCTAGTCCATCTGCTTCCTGCTCTCCGCTTGGGTCCGTTGCGGAATCCGCCTCGTCTGCCTCTGCCTCTGCCTCTGCCTCACTCAATCGATTCCGAACCCAGCCATTGGGTCTCAGCTCCGTCCGAGGCGATCCAAGGAGTCAAAAGCCAAACGGCTTTCTTGCATTTGCTGCCTCTGCCATTGACCGTACCCAAAGTGCTATTGCAACCATTTCCGATCCCAAGGTCCGGCACCAGCGATCCTTGAGTCGAATTTCAATCACCGGAGACCCTTCTGTCTCCTCCCACAGCGCCGAGCCGTCGCCAGACAGGATCTCCAGATTCCGCCCCTCGTCGACTGTGTCCTCAGCCTCGTCTCCGAGTCTGTTGATCTCTCAGCCGGGCTCAAGGACCCTAAGCAGCCAGACATCACTGGTTCAGGATTCTCCTTACTCACAACCTTACTCCGAAACGGACCCCTCTCAGCCACCGCCCGTTATCCAGCCGAGGCTTGACAACAAGATGCATCAAACATCTTCGAGGCTACTGCGCATGACGGATGACGACAGGCCGTTTACCAAGGTATGTCGCCCCTTGAACCTGTGATCTTGTCTTGCATCTGCTGTGCTGTCCCACCCCATGGTCCAGTGGACGGGCACAGATCCTCTGCGCGGGGATGCGGGCGCGCCCTGATTCGCGGCCTCCTCTTTGACTGACACAGTACTGTACCTGCAGGACTTCAAAGACCTTTTTGCAACCCTGATCGTCAGTCTGCTGCCGCTCTCGGCCCACCGCGTACGATTGACCAAGGTCGAGCACACCTTCCTGTCAGAAGATGCCATCAACAACCTCGGCTCGCTCAAGTTCTCCCAATCGAACCGCATGCCGGATCCGAAAGACCCCTCGCGAATCGTGACGACCACAACAACCACGACCTTCTCCATGGCGAAGGATATGGCCCGGTCGATATGTCAGCGATTCTTGGAGGCACGCTTCATCGAGTCCGCCGATGGCAAGTACCAACAAGTCTACACGATGAAGGGCTCAGTGTGGCAATTGACGCCCAAGGGCATCTCTATTCTGGATCGCTTCTGTTCGCGGAACGGTATCCAACAGAAGCAGGTGGCAGAGCTGTGTGGCAACTCATTACCCCAACTTGTCATCCTGGAGCGAGAAGGGCAAACAGACAAGCTGACTACCGACCGTGGAACCATCGAGGTGCTGTTTAGGCGGTTTGTTGGCATCGGGGGCTTCAACATCAAGACCAACGTGAACTCTGCCGACTCGGACTCTGTGAGCGACTACCGGGATGGTATGACTGGCGTCAAGATGGCCGCCGAGCGGAAAGTAGGAGGGAAGACCTTCAAGAACACATTCACCGGCAAGGCGGTCACAGACTGGCTGATGGACTGCTCCACCACTGTCGACCGCAGGGAAACCTTTGACCTGGCAGGTCTGTTTGTCGAGTACGAGCTCATGGAAGCTGTCCAGACGGACCGAGCGTATATTGGCCAATATCCCGCCAGTCAACAGTTCCAACCGACGAAGCATGCCATCTACCAGCTTACGGCAAAGGGCCAGGACATGGTCAACGGTGCCCTTTCCAGAGGTAGGGTCTCTGAAGGCGAGCCATCCGGACAGATCCGACCAGGTGTTGCTCGCGACTCCAACACGCAGCGGCTGGACAAGATTCTGACCGACCCGGCACTGCGATTACTCTTCCGTGAGAACCTCAGGGAGACGCACTGTGAGGAGAACCTGTCGTTCTACATCGATGTGGATGAGTTCGTTCGCAGCTGCAAGGCGGCCATCCGACAAGCCCAGAAGAACCCGACAGCGACGTCGATGGATGGCATCAAGGAGATTATGGCTCAAGCTTACGGCATTTACAACGCGTTCCTCGCCCCGGGTTCCCCCTGCGAGCTCAACATCGACCACCAACTGCGCAACAACCTCGCTACTCGCATGACAAAGGCAGTGGGGCAGGATGTTGCTATGATTGATACCCTACATGAGGTGACGGCCCTGTTTGAGGACGCACAGAACGCCGTGTTCAAGCTCATGGCTAGCGTAAGTAGTCTCTTTCCCCCATACGTGCCATAGGACACTGGAACTGACTTGCATATAGGACTCCGTGCCGAAGTTTTTGCGAAGCCCGAAGTACGAGCAGGTCTTGAAGAACTACGATTTCGACACCGTACCACACGGCACTGGCAAAGACGCCGCACCACGTGGGATGCTGGAACGGAGCCAAAGTCGAGGGAACCGCAGCAAATAGAAAGCCTCGCGTTTCTGAGCAGCTCTTGTGGGGGAATACCATGTCCAACTCGATATCACTCGTGACGTGCGACCTACACAACACATTATTCTTGCGACGACCTGCAGTTGGGAATTCGACTTATCATAAGCGCTCGTCCGAGGGCAGAGCGATGATATTTGGCAACGATGACCATCATTCAACGCTAGCTCTGCAGGGTCCTGTACATGGCCACAAGTCACTGTATATTGGTTGGCACACCTGCTGTGGTTGTCGAATTCGTGGGCGACATAGCATTGCCCCATGGCGTCTTGCCCCCCCTGGCATGAGGCTCTTGGTGGTGTAGTCGAGTGTGGCCCTTGTGCAACCAGACAGAGCATGCGGCAGTCCCTGCCATGGACAGCCTTGCCCGGGTGGCACTCTGCCTCGCGACGGCCTCGGTTTGGACTGTCTGCGCGTCATCTGCCTGTGGTCCACGCAAGACGTCCCCCCAGTGCGCCCAACACGACGGCGCCCATCACGCAAGGTGTTGCACTGGTTTTTCATTTTAGGTTTTGTTGATTTTGGAAACGAAGGCGTTGGGCGAACTCCAGCATAGATATCACCCACGGGACAACACGTACGAAGAAAAGAGACGGGTGTCGGATCAACTCCACGGGTCTTCCGACCATGCTTTGCGAAGGGTGCGGAGCTTGATGGACGTATAGAGTGATCGACTTCCCTCTCATGCATTTTGGTGGAACCGGATCGGGGGGGGGGGGGAGGGGGGAGACAATGTGGAAAGTACTGTTGCATTTTAGAGTGGTTAAGTGGTTAAGGGCGGCGGCGAATGCTAATTCCTTTGGATGGGATTTATGATGAAGATCAGATGGACGGTACGACGAGCCAGTGACATCCGAACTGTGTAGGAGGACATTTTTTCACCGAATGTGACCTCGAGTTGTCTCAGCAAAAAAGGAGTGTACATAATGACGAAACCAGTTGCGCGGGCATACGAGAACGATACCAGTGTCAAAATGACATCGACCGCTTCCTCAAGATTGAAAACTCAACAAAGTCGCGCAAGTCGCGCAAGGAGTTGCCACAACTTCCATGGTCTTTACATATCCCGCGCGTGGAGGAATGCTGCAAACTACGCTTCGGACAGGCGTGTCGCGTGGTTTTGGCGGATTACGGCTGGCGGAGCCGAGACGGCAGGAATGCGACCACCGGCTCAGCATTCTCAAGACCGACAACACGACTGTTTGTTATGAGCTTCAAGAATACCCGATTGGCCACATGCTGATCTTTAGGTTTATTAGGTCTAATTACAGACTCTCACGATGTTTCGGCCGTCTTGTCTGAGAGGGTGACAACGAGGATCCGGGGCGAGAGCGCCACTTCCATAAGAGAAGCCTCCTCCTCCCCGTCTTTTTGTGTTGTTGATATCCTCATCAGTATCGATCACACTCGTTCGCTCACCCAGTCACTCATTCGCCATAAACTTCTTTACTCTCTTTTTAATAAGATCACTCAATAATTTGTGGAATCCCATCGCCAACTAATAACCAGCCGTCCAAAACCCGAAAAAACCGAAAAACGACGTACAAACAAAAGCAGCGGTCCAACGACAAGACGACATCACTAAGATGCATACCAAAGCCGTTCTCCCCGTCTTCGCGGCTTCCGGAGCAGTCGCTGCCATCCACGGAGCCCCCCCGGCCGGCCCCCCGGCCGCCGGCCCCGAGCAGCCTGCTAAGCCGCACGTCCTCCAGCCGGGCATGATCGCCACCAAGGTCGTCGACTCCTTCGTGACGTACTGCGCCGAGCCCACCGTGTTCACCTACGCGGACGTCCCCTACACCGCCCTGACCCCCGGCGATGTCACCATCACGAACTGTCCCTGCACCATCGAGTCGGTATGTATCTCTCCGTGGTTGGTTGATCTGCTGCCTCCCACGCGTGGTGTGGTGTGTGAAAGTCATCAGAGCAGGCGAGGCTGACTGGCGTGCGACGTATAGACCGTGGGACAGCCCGGCCCCACCGGACCCCCTGGTGGCCCCGAAGGTCCTGGAGGTCCCGGAGGCCCTCCACCACCGGCCGGGAACAACGGCCCACCCCCTCCCCCCGGGTACAACGCCCCCCCTCCTCCCCCCGGTGGCGGCGGGCCACCTCCCCCCCCTGGCGGTCCCGGCGGCCCCGGCCCCGGCCCCGAGAGCCCAGGAGGCCCAGGAGGTCCCGGCCCCGAGGGGTGTGACACGGGCTGCGACGAGGGCGGCGGGCCCCCGGGCGTGCAGACCATCACCCGCGTCGTCGACTCCTTCGTGACGTACTGCCCCCAGCCCACCGTCTTCAACTTTGGGAACCAGGACTACACCGTCACGGCACCCGGTGACCTCACGGTGACGAACTGCCCCTGCACCGTCGAGACGGTATGTACTTGTTGTGTCCACCTGCCTTTTGTGTGGTTTTTATGTGTTTTTTTTGGGTGACCGACTCCCCGGGCCTGGGAGCGAGGTCGGTGTGAGTGTGGATGAATGAGCAGAAGGCTGACTTTGGTGATAGACTTTGGGCCCAGAGGAGACTGGAGGCGGTGGCCCCGGTGGTCCTGGCCCTGAGGGTCCCGGCGGTCCCGGCGGCCCTGGCCCTGAGGGTCCCGGCGGTCCCGGCGGTCCTGGTCCTGAGGGTCCCGGCGGCCCCGGCGGTCCTCAAGGTGGTGAGGACTGCGAAGGTGGCTGCGACGAAGGTGGTGAAGGTCCAGGTGGACCCGGAGGCCCTGGTCCTGAGGGTCCCGGTGGTCCCGGCGGCCCCGGTTCTGGCGGCCCCGGCGGTCCCGGTGGTCCTGGCGGTCCTGGCGGTCCCGGCTCTGAGGGTCCAGGAGGTCCCGGTGGTCCCGGTGGTCCAGGCGGTCCAGGTGGTCCTGGCGGTCCCGGCTCTGAGGGTCCCGGTGGTCCTGGCCCTGAGGGTCCCGGCGGTCCCGGCGGCCCTGGTCCTGAGGGTCCTGGCGGTCCCGGAGGTCCTGAAGGCGGTGATGAGTGTGGCGGCGGCTGCGACGAAGGTGGTGAGGGCGGCGAAAGTCCCGAGGGTCCGGGTGGTCCCGGAGGTCCAGGAGGTCCTGAAGGCCCCGGAGGAGGTGAGGGCAACAATGAGGGGTCTTCTCCAGAAGGTTCTGGAGGATCTTCCCCAGAAGGTACTGGAAGTACTGGAAGCAGTGGTGGCAACGGTGGCAACGGTGGATTTGAAACATCACCCGAAGCTTCAGGCACTGCCCCAGCCCTGAGCTCTGGTGCTGGATCTGGATCTGGTTCCGGACCTGGATCTGGCTCAGGATCAGGATCATCTGGAACTGGATCTGGCTCGACTGGCTCTGGCTCTGGATCTTCCGGAACTGGATCTGGCTCGACTGGCTCTGGCTCAGGATCGTCTGGCTCAGGCTCCTCAGGCTCAGGCTCCTCTGGCTCAGGCTCCTCTGGCTCAGGCTCCTCAGGCTCCGGCTCCTCAGGCTCAGGCTCAGGCTCCTCTGGCCTAGGCTCAGGCTCCTCTGGCCTAGGCTCAGGCTCCTCTGGCTCAGGCTCTGGCTCCTCTGGCACTGGCACTGGAGAGGATGACGAGTCGTCGTCCCTGGGAACTGCAGTTCAGTGGTCGCCGACTGCCATGCCCACTTACGTGATGTCGGGCGCCACCGGCCGCGACATTGCTATCTGTGGAACGATGCTGGCGGCTTTCCTGGTGGGCATCATGGCGATGTGAACGGGTTCAGAGTAATAAAAAGATCGGGCTGCATGACGCGCGGGGCTTTTGGAGACCGCGATAGGCATCTTGGCTGGCTTCATTCTCGGGTTTGGGGTGTTATAATAATATGGTCATCTTGGAACATATCACATACGGACTGGTAAGGAGGGGGCCTGGGGTTTCGCAAACGGCTACATTTTGAGTGTTTCGATTGTTGATTTTTTTTTTTTTTTACTTTTGATTCTTCGCACAGGATTGTGTCGTCCGGGACATCTTGGATTAGAAATGATTAGCAAGCTTACTGACAATGCAAAGTGCTTCTTACCTGAAAATGGATATCTGGCTTGAGTGGTACAACAATGCAACCGTCCTCGCTAGACACTCCTTGCCAGCTATTTGGTCAAGTATCCGTGTCTTTATCCCTTCATCTCCTCGTGTATTGTGTCTCTGTCTTGTGTCTCTATGTCTTTGTGTCTCTCCATTGTTATTGTTTCTACATCTCAGGGGTCTCAAGGGCTTTGTACATACCCACTGTTCACATCTCGATGCACCGGAGTAGTCTGGTATCTCGAGTGAGTGCCCAGGTGGCGGTACTGGTGAAGCATGTCTCCACCTCGCCCCCCGCCGTCCTTCCTCCTCGGGTTTAAGGCAGACCGTTTACTGACATGATCAGCCTAGATTGCATAGGCTCTCCAGATGTCGTCCACTGACCCCACGTTTATGACCTTACAGGCGGTGCATTGACGAGAACGCTTCCGTCCGCGGGCGTATCCGAAGGATCATGTTCCGTCGTTGTTAGTCTTTATATATGCTAACTGTGTTTCGTAGGTAGTGATTCAAGTGCTATGTTATGCTATGCAAGATTTTAATGAAAGTAATAAGGCGGGATTCTATAACCAGCTACACCCTGAAAGTATTCCACTGACAAATATGACTGAAAATGTAATATGTAAGTAGACTAGGTAATACATATGGTACTAAAGTAGATTATCCTTAAAATGGATTACTTCTGGGTAGAACAATGGAATAAACATACTAAGATCTAAGTTAGATCTCGGCAGGATTCGACTACCCCGCGTTGCCCGCTGCTTTGCTTGCTTGGGTGGCGTCTGAATGCGTCCGGATGCGTCCGGATGTCTCGAACCGTCGACTTGCAGGTCGATCGGCCCACCACGACGTTAGATGACGCTGATCCCTTGTTTAGTGGCCTGACAAGTCCTAAGAAGTCCTGACCATAAATTGGCTGTGGCTTCAGGATCAACCCCCATCATGCGACCCAATATGCACCTGAGACCATCAGGCATGTGTCAGAGCTCTCTTAAGTTCTTTAAAAGCCCCCGGGTTTGGTCACGATGCTGCCCCGTCTTGCCCCGTCCTGCCCCATCCTGACTTACAAGACATACTTCATCTTCAATAAACACAACCTCAATCAATCTCAACATCATACACACCACACAATCCATAAATACGATCACCCACGCCTTCTGTAGCGAATTTGTCCAACCAAAATAAAACATTCAACACGCCCCCACACCCACCACAAGCAACCACCACAACTTCACAGCGATGCTAGTAACAGCAGCAAGACGTGCTATCTCTGCCTCAGCCCGAGTCTATCCCCCAATCATGGCCCGACACTCAGCAGCAGCAACATCATCGGCAGCAGCGGCAGCTTCACACAGGGGACTGGGTGCAGTCAGATGGGTGCCTACAATATTCACACTGGTGTGCATAGGTTCGTCGCCAACTTGAGGAAGGAAAAGTCAAAGTAACATTGTTCCAGGAATTAATATGCGTCTTTGCAGGGTACGGTGTGTCCGCATACAGGCGCAACCGGATCGAGCAATACCATGCACGGAATTCCGACATGGAGAGACAAGAGCTGAACCGCAGGAGGAGAAATGCCATGCTGATGGATGCATATGGGGAGAAGACCAGCTTGGCGGACATTGAGAGGGCGATGGCCATGTACGAGAACCAACAGGGGCAGGAATAGGCCGTGAGCTGCAAATGGGAAGAATTTTGGCAACGACTGAGAGGGGAGTTGAAAGACTGGTCGGTCCTCGTTTGGACCTGGAATCATTGGCAGGCGTTATGGGTTTGGGTCAAAGTGCAGACTTGGCCAGGATGTCTTCGGACCCGGGCAACGGATTGGGAGCACAACATTACGGTTGGATACGGGACAATACTTTGAGGACTAACCTGGGTATTCAATGAAAACATCATCATACAATGTACTATTGAGTGTGTATTTCTGTAATGCTTCTGTATGCCCACTGCCCACATGCATATCATTTCATTTCACGTAAAAGCTCGTCTTGTTGTCTGTGACTCAATCGATAGGCCACGGAATACGCTCTTACATATGTAGCCAACACGCTCTTTTTAACCTTGGTATAGAGGGCTTTCATATGAGAACTTACTCAGAAACCAGGCCATTATTAGGTTAGCAAGGTCTTCCGTTTCCTCCGTAAAGGTCACTGTGATTCCCTTTGCGTCCTACCAGTACGCGGTATAGTTGATGAATTGTTATATGTGGATCTAGATATACGCTTATATTGATTGACCAAGTGGGTTTCGAAGTCCTGCCTCTATAATGGGATAGCAGCAGTATGGCCCAAGTTACCAACTAGACTGGCTACCGACTTTTGTATCACAGCCATCAGAGTAACGGGGATTAAACCACCACCTATGTATAACAATCTACCGTTCTTGTTATATTTTAGTACTTAAATTTATTTACCGTATATATGTAAGTACTAACGCGGAATCTCACTGAAGGTGACCTTGAATCGAACGTTTGATCTCTATTCACTGAAGTAAGGTAGTAGAATAAGGGGGTAAGAGGGTAAGAGAGGAGAAGGCAGGATAGCAGGAGGGTAGGAGGGCAGGTGGGCAGGCAGGTACTAAGCAAGAGGACAGTAGGCTAGTAGGGTATCGTAGCTAGGAGTGAGGTTAGCACTTCAGGGTTAGTGATAGCCTCACTGATCACCGCTTGATTGGGATAGCTATCTAACACACCGTGTAGAAACAATTAAGTCTACGAAATCCCATTTATCACCCTTTTCTAAGAAAAAAGAAAATACAAATCAGGTTGGCCATACAGAGTAACTACTCATAGATTACGGACAGTCACGATTTCCAGGGAATAGCAAGTAATTAGGGTTTCACTCAAGTAGTGCTTCACTCAGCCAGCCTTCGAAGGCTCGACGCAACGAATCACTGATAACCCCAGACTTTTGTCACAAGGTTGCAGAACGTCCTCCCAGCATTGGCCAATAGCCGTGTCCATACTGTGTTGTCGTACTTACCCTAGGGTATTGTGAACGTCACTTACAATAAGACTATCTAGGGCTTCGTCTGAAGCCTGAAGCTAGGACAGCAGACTGGATTCACTTCACAAGGCACACTAGAGACAATAGGTAAAATCAATAGGAACCCTAGCCAAGAAATATCGTTGATTCATTGTCGTCCGATGTCTCTATCACAGGGTCTCGCCTATAAATTACCACAGGAATATTTCAATTGACGACTTGTCTCAAAGTCAACTTCATTGCGCACTGGATCTACAACCAATGACTGGTAACTCTCCAGTTCGGCGACACAGATCAACCTGACTATATCTTCTTCAACCATATACCAGTCCAAGCAGTCCATTCCAAGCGATGCCACCAGGACAAATCCAGAACATGCTCGACGCCACTCGGAACTTCACACCTGCCACTGCCCTCGACAGTATAAGCAACATGGCTTCCAATATGTCCACTGTTTCTCCTAGCACAGGAAATACAACTACCAACCAGACAAGGCAGACCCCGTCAGCCAATGCGCCAATTGCCCCCAGTTACGATCGGACTGTACAACAGAGGTTGATGGGGAATATAAAACAACGCCTGGGAGAGAGTATCCCCGAGTCTGGGTTCCAGTACAAACCATACGTGTTCAGCGAGTCTGACTTCCAGATGAAGATGGCGGCCTACTTGGCACTCAATGATCGGGAGACTCCAGTCGACAGTCTTGATGACTTCCCAACCGACCCAGAGGCGCAGCGTTACCTCGTTCGACAGATCGTAGAGGCGATGTTGAATATGGACAAGGAAACTCTCATTGACCCGCAAGCCAAACTTCCACTTGCGCGTATCAAGAGACTGAGCCCCTTTGAACTCGACCTTATGGCCTGGAAAGTCCTCATCGAGACGAGAGATGCCCACCGCGGGACGATCTCTCTTCCCTCGTGGGGCAAAGAGTGGCCATGGGAAGAGTTCTCATCTTTTTCAGAGCGCCTCAAGGCGGTCAGAAGTTCTTTGTACCACTGCAAGGCAATGGTCTCGAGCCTCTTTGATGAGGTATTTGCGAAGCGTCTGCCTCTGAACCCTACAGCAGAATTAGCTCGGAAGAACTCCAACAAGAGGCTCAACGGGAAACGAAAGCAATATCTCGAGCTCGCGAAGGTTGCAAAGAAAGACGGATTTGTGCCGTCGAATATACGGCAGACAACGAATCAGCCCACCCCGTCAACCAGCCGCTGGTCATCCGGCCCTGAGAGCACTCGCCCTGTAACTCAACCAGTATCGAGTATCAACCCCGTATACAAGCGAAGAAAGACAGACCACCGAGAAGCCGATGTGAACCAGAGTTTCCTCGATTTCGAGCAGAGTACGGATCTCTTGGCCGACCGCTTCGAGAAGCCGTCCTCTGACCAGAGTTTGGTGACGGACGACTTCGATGTCCCAGCACTAGGTGGCATTGGGCGCAGCACCAAGGAGTCTTCCTTCACCCAAGAATACACTCCAAAGACTGCTTCGACACTGGAGAGCCCATTTGGAACCCAGACTGAACAAGGGATTATCGAGGGGGTTGGCGTTAGCAACACCACCCAGAGGTTTCTGTCGGTAAACGATGTTCATCAATGGACCAACAATACTGTCGCTCCATCAAACCAGGAGATGCAACAAGCCATCGGCATCAGTCTGGGCCCGGGACTTTTTGGGAAGACTCAGGTCAACCCGACGAGCAGTGATCGACTAAGTGGCCAAGTGAACATCCCAAGCCAAAACGATAAGTTCCTCACTCAGAGAGGGCAGAGACCAACGTCGGACTGTGCCATAGCTCAGCCTTTCACAGAAACAGGGAGGTCCACCACCACATTCAGCCAGAGAGATACCATGCCAGCAACATCAATACCTCGGAAGTCCCATCAGGCAAGCCAACAAGACTCGGGCACTCCTATACAGCAACAGCTTCCGCCATACCTTCCGGATCAGGGCCAGGCTATGTATGGGAACTCTCTTCATACAAGCATTGTTGATGTGCCTGTCAGCAAACAGGAACTCGAGGAGTTTCTGAACATGCCAGATAATTATGATGCAGAGCTGGGCGTGTGGAAGGTGGACAGCGGCGAATCCGTGGACTTCAGCAGGTTTGATATGCCTCCATTTTAGCGCAGGCACAGAACTCAGTACCCTAGGGTACATTTTCTTTCACAAATAAATACGACTCGACTTTTGGTACCTGAACTTGGGACCAATATGGAACTGGAATTTTTTACATATCAAAGTCCTCGTATTCATACACATCAATTATACCAGGGGCTTCCTGCGCTTTCCAATCTACATAGGTGATTCAGGCCTTTATTCCGTGGTCTAGTTTAACAATGTGGAGTGATTTCGACAAGTCATGGCGCAACTTCGAGCCGGTTCCTGTGTTGAGGCTCTTCTCAGGAACAGTACGAACCACAATTACTTGACTGGGGTGCTATAATGCACTCCAAGTTATCCCACGGAAGTGAGTATATTAGCCACAGTGCACATGTGTTCACTGATGACGCGACACTGTAGCCTCAGGCCAGTGAATACTTGCATCGTGCGTATACATGTATAGTACCAAATTAACCTTAGGGCCAATGCAATGTGAAATCACTTGCTACTGGTATATACTTAAGGGCCTGGAAACCTAGTAACCTGGTAGCCTGGGAACCTAGTAGCGGATGGGCCCCAATGAGAAGTCAAGACGACAAAGGGGGAAAGCATGTGACTGCATGAGTATTTCTGGCCCATTAGCATAAATGTCGACTTTGTTTCCCGTCCTTATCCGTGAGCAGCTTACCGCTTGCCGCCTATAAGTTCCCCGAAAAATACTGAGCTCTCAAGTCAAAGGTCAGCGTAGATTCCGCTATGCCCTCAGGTGACATTTACCTGGGTCTGGTTAGCTCTAGGAAGAGTAGCATCTTCCTAGGGGCTTTTCTCTGTATGCTGCCCCGGATCGCCTCCCATTACCGATGGTGAAGCCAACAACTGAAATGCACTCCCGAGACCCATGAAGCTGTACTTAGCTAACAAGAAAGGTGTGGGGACTCCGACAGTTCGTTGAGAGTCCCATGGCTGTTCAAGGGAGCCGTCAGAATTGCTCTGTATTTGAGGCGGAAACACCAAGTTCCCCAAAGAAAAAGAGAGAGAGAGATGGCGCATATAGGTACGGATTAATCCTGGACATTTCGTTCTCCGAGCGGTTAAAACCTCGCAGGATCGCTACCCCTTATCATGCTTTTTAAGTACGCCGCCCGACCCGTAAACGGCAAAACAAACACGCGACCATACATTTCTATTCAAGCATTCACTTGATACCGAGCTCGAGAAATTATCCCGTTGGGCCGATCTTTCGTAACAGATTTCGGGTTAGCTGGCACCGAAGCGCATTGTTAAGGGATCTACCCACTTGCGTCCCCTTACTTGGAATACTGGTGGTAGAACTTCCTTTCAAAATCCTTAGTATTCAGAGAAAATCTGATGCAGTCCGTAAATCTCACCCTCGTTGTCACTATCTCGTAATCCCACAATGAAGCTCTTCATCCGATTAATCGGCTTTCTGTACGCGGTCACAGGAGTACCGGCGAGGGTGAGTTCCAAGACAAGTTTGTATTGACGATCCGAACGACATAGTCTTACTTAGTTTTAGACAACAGGGCCAAACACAGTCTGGTTATGTGGTGATAGTACTATGGCCCCGGGCGGAGGTCACAATGGAACAGAGGGATGGGGCCAGTTCCTGCCATACTCTCTCGACGCATCAAGAATGATAGTCAATAACTCTGCATATGCTGGTAGAAGTGCGAGGACGTTTACTCGAGAGGGGCGTTTCCAGAACATTTTTGACAAAGTCCAGCCCGGAGACTGGGCAGTAATCGAATTTGGCCACAACGATGGCCGTAGGTGCATGTTTATAGGAGCTAGATTGAGTGTTTTGCTGACGGTTGACTTAGCTGCTGATCCGGCAAATGACACAAAAGACCGAGTTGACTGTCCAGGCATGGGCAGTGAAATCTGCCCAGTCTCTGACAGGTGAGTTCTGGCTCAAATCATATGCTGTCCAGCGTGACTATCCCAATATCCTTGAAGCTGACATGGCGGCCAGCAACCAAACTGAATTTGTCCAGACATACGTGACCTATCTGCGCAACGCCAGCTCCATCTTCCTCTCCCTCGGCGCTCGAGTGATCATCTCCTCACAGACGCCCACGAACCCTTATGATAACGACAATGGCACCTACTCGTGGGTGCCTACCATTTATGAATGGTACACTTGGTACACCGTAAACTCACTCGGTGGGCCAAGCAATGGCATATACTATGTAAATCATGGGGACTATAGCGCACAGGCTCTCAAGCTCATGGGGAAGAGGGCTGCGGACGCCAACTTCCCCATGGATTACACTCACACCTCCCCATGGCTGGCGGATGTATTTTCCAAGGCATTTATTCTTGGAGTAAAGTGTGGGTCGTCACCTTTCCAAGACTTTATAGTCAACACGACGAGCCGTTTGGAGGGGGGTCTTCTAGGGACTTGTGAACGGGTCAACAGTACGCTTCCTATCAAGAAGCGGTATTCGGAAAGGATCTCACGTGGATTGACAATCAGATGACCCTCGTGAGGATAAGGCCTAGCGAGAGAATATCGAGGCTTAGGGATATCTCTGGCCTGCATGGCGAATACTTCGTGGACGTGACGCAAAGAAGCCCTATCTAAACTCCGGATATTCCCTGAAGATTTCTGTACTACACCAATGCAAGTAGTACGTATCCAGTGACACTGCTCATTGAATGTCATCGTTCTCCCTTCCCTGTACTAGCAGCTTGAACTACTACCAAGTCATCATGACTTGACTGCCTGAATCTCTTTGAGGAGCACGGTGCGTTGTGAGATGAACTATGTACCTCAGAGGTGAACCACATTCCAAAATCCCCTAAAAACGATCTACACGAATCATCTGTCCATGCACACAGCGCGCAGTGTATAGACCCACCTATTATAGAAGAATATGCACATGTGCATGATGGACCTGTCTTTGAAGGCATTTTCGCGGGGCGCCGCGGTTGGTTTGGGGGGCAGATCCCGAAGCTGAATCTCCCCAGCTTCGCCAACATAGGAGCAATGAAGCTAGTATTCAACATATACTCCATTTGCCGACAGCAAGACACTGCGGGGTACAGCCATCTGATCTCATGGTCAATGACTCTGATGGTCTTCAAGGTTGCCGAGTATAAAGTTCCTCCGAGTCTTGCGTTCTGGAGTTATTGGGAGCTGAACATTTACTTATACATAGGTATGCAACCCACTTGAATTCACCATTACATATTCAGTTACTCATCTGCTCGTACTCCGTGATCAGACTATGCCACTGCGCGGGGATTCTCGACAAGCTTCCTCCCTACCTCATAATTTTATTCTCTTCCAGAGATCCACCTTCTGACTTGTGTTCACCCGAGCAACAGTCACTGCTCAGCGAGGCGAGATCCGGAGAACGGGAAGTTCTCTCCCCAGTGCGAGAAGTAATACGCGAATCTCTGCAAGACCTCACCTGAAGTCTTCCCGCTTAATTCGTCATGCTTACCAACAAGTTCGACGATCTGATCGGCCCTACTGGTCACCAGGATAGCATCCAAAAGACGTCCAAAATGACGGTTGTTGCGACTGTGCTTGCAGCCATCTTCATCAGCATATCATTGGACTATACTCGAATGTTATTGCTTCGTTCGAAGATGGTACAGTTCATACATTTTCTCTACTAACCCTGGCATATGGGGCACTAACTCATCTTGTAGCCACCTGGACCACTACCGTATCCCATTGTTGGAAATACATTCATGCTTCCCGATCACAAACCATGGCTGTGGTTTGAAGAGCTATCACAGAAGTACAACGCACCTCTCATCACCATCTGGATAGGGAGAAGCCCTACAGTCTGGATCAATGATGCCTGGGCAGCATCGGAAATATTTGAGAAGAGAGCTGGCATCTACTCCTCCCGCCCAAGAATGCTGGTTTTCGCGGAATTGGGGTCGGGACAGTCCAATCTCGTCAACATGTACACCTGGACCCCTGAGCAACGCGAGAGATGGCGTGTGCATAGGAGATTAATGCACTATGCGGTCGGCGTCCAACAGGTACGGAAGTATCGTAACTTTCAGAATGACGAGAGCCGGGTTGTCGCGTTAGAATTACTAAATCGTCCCGAAGACTATGTGAAGCACTTTGAACGGTATGCCACGAGTGTCGTAAGTATTATCGGCTTTGGCAGGAGGGTCGAACGCAGCGAGGACCCAATCATCACAGAAGGTAAGGCCTTGAGGATTAGCTATCCTACTAACATGTTTCGATCTGTCTGTTCCGATGTTTCACACGAACACAGCTGACAGTTCTAGTGATTGCGGTGATGCAACTAGCAGCAGAACTGAACGTCCCGGGCAAGACATTCCCCATGCTTATGGAGACGTTCCCTTTCCTGGCCAAGTTCCCCAACGCAATTTCCCCTTGGAAACATGGCTTAGGGCGTAAGAGGTCTTCGGGATTCTTCTACGCATTGGCTGATGAAGCACACAAAAAGCCCGGTCACGAAGACTCCTTCGTCAAGCATCTCTTCGCGGAGAGAAACAAGTATAACCTCGACGAGGATGAGATATCGTCTCTCAGCGGCAACCTCTTCGGTGCGGGTAGCGATACTAGCAGCAGTACACTCATCACGTTCATACTTGCCTGCTGTGCGTTTCCAGAGACACTGGTACCTGCGTGCGAGGAGCTTGACCGCGTGGTGGGACCACACAGGAGTCCACACTTCGACGACCAGCCTAGTTTGCCTTACGTGAATGCCTTCGTCAAGGAGGTGCTGCGGTGGCGGTCTGTTGCTATCATTGGCGGTCAGCCGCACTCTCCCACACAGGATGATGTTTATGAGGGCTGGTTGATCCCAAAAGGGACGTGGGTCCAGGGTAACGTCTGGGCGATCCACCACAATGAACGAGAGTTCCCGGATCCCGATCGTTTCAACCCCAAAAGGTACTTTCCTGGCGACCCAGACAGCAGACCTTTTCCAGGAGATAAGGGGTACATGACTTTTGGTTGGGGTAGGAGAGTTTGCTCCGGTCAAGCACTGGCCGAGCAGGGTACCTGGGTTACAGTCGCGAGACTGCTTTGGGGGTTTCATATCCAGAAGAAGAGACGGTCTGACGGTGGCATTGTGGAGGTGGATATCTTCAACTACACGTGAGTGAATTGAAGCTACGCCTGATAGTTGATCGAGCTTACATGGACATAGAAACGGCCTCAACATGCGCCCTCGACCATTCGATTGCAGCATCGAGCCGAGGTCTGCTGATATCCGACAGACTATCATACGTGAAGGTAAACAAGCTCTTCGAGACCTGGAGCAATACCGCAGTGAATCAAAGTATAGGATGTCTACATTCTACCAGCGGAACGATGTGGCTATGAAGATGTTTGGGGAGGGAGTGAAATAGGAGCACTCGGGGTCGGCCTGAACTCTGGAGCGCTATCATTTTCTCATTCCTCTTACAGATGATGGCGGAAAAGAAGAGTGTGATCAGCAGTGCAGTATGGTTTATACATCTCCCACTGGTGTTTACAGTTTTGCAGAAGTCTCCTTCAATATTGAGATGACTTCCGCGGCCCCGCGCTCACCACTCCTCACAGCACCTTCCATATACCCCTTCCATTCTCCCGCTGTTTCTGTGCCAACAAAGTGGATGTTGTCCACAGGCTCACGAAGAGTGCTACCGACGGTGTCCAGAACCCCTGGGGGCAATGAAGTACACGGACATCCCCATCCTGCATACTCGTCACTAGTCCACTCGTACATCATCATCTCCACGAAGTCATTCTTGACCTCACCAGACGCAGTTTTGAATAGCATGCCAACCTGTTCCAGCAGTGTGCTCTCCTTCTCCGTTCTCGAGAGACCCGCCCAGGAACGTCCTGGTTCGCCGACCATGAAGCATGTCAAAACATGTTTATCCTGACTCGGAATACTGCTGTCGCGAATAATTGAGGCCGGTCCAGTGAATGATTGTGTCAGGCCGCAGTAGCCCTTGTGTACCCAGAAAGGCGACTTGAAGACCATCATCACCTTCGTATAATATCCATAGGTGGCTGACTCGAGCACGAGTCGCTTTGCAGGCGGCAACGGCGGTGAGAAGGAGATGCTCTTCAACACGGGGCTCGGGACCGAAGAGATCACTTTTCGGGCCAAGTAAGTCTGTCCAGTGGCAGTTTGTAACTCCACTCTTTGGTATCCAGTTTGTCGAACTGAGACCACTGGAGTCGACAGTTGCAAAACCTCCTTAGGCAACGCCTTAGCAAGCCCCTTGGAGAATAGCTGGGTTCCCTGTGTGACGCGGAGATACTGTCCTCCATGCTTGCGGTCTGATCGCATTTGCATCAGACCACCGCCGCTCTTGCAGTAGTTCAGGAAAAACAGGGCAGAAATATCAGAGGGCTCTTGGCCTAGCATGGCGCGAGTCCAGAGTGAGGCTGTGGCTAGGGCCGTCTTGCTCGCTCCTCGACCGAGCAAGTAGGCTTCGAAGGTGAGTGAATCTAGGGAAGTATCTTGAGGGTTGAAGACGTCAAGAGTCTGGCAATGTGCTTCGCAGAGATCACGGATCTCGGCGACATTCTGAGCCGTGGTGGCGTCGAACTGTATTACGAGGTCAGTATCTCTGTCTTCTTGTGACTAAGTGACGACTCGGGCCGTATGCTAACCTTTGGCAACTCTCCATACGCGAAGGTTGAGCAGTTGCCCTCAAAATCCTGTAAGACACATTGCCCAGTGGTGTTCTGCTCGATTAGGTCCGCCCCAAACCTCCGCGCCAGAGCAATCATACGACTCTGGTTGGTGTCATTGATCCATGCCGCTCCCAAGTCTATGATGCCGTCTCCCTTGGTGAGAGGCTGACTCCACGTCTTTCCCCCGACCCTGTCCCGGGCTTCGAGAACAACACAGCTGAGACCCGCCCGAATAACCTCCTCGGCAGCTGCCAGACCAGCAAGCCCGGCACCAATGATCACCACATCAGCCTGTTTCATAACTAATTTGGAGGGCAACGGTAAAGGTCCAGGGGCTTTTGCGGCAACGACGGCATCTACCTCAAAAAGCCAGCCCGGCTGGGCAAGCTGCTGGACAGGGACCAAGGTGATGGCCGGTCTGTGCCCACCCAGGAACTTCTTGACGTGGCGGACATGTTTCCGTGTGTCTGGGTCGTAATCAACGACATAGATCGTCAGCTTAGCGATGTCGCTGACAGATGCGCCGGCTACGAGGATGACCTGCTTGAGATTCAGGAGAGCGAGGTGTACTTGGGACTCGTAGTCGGCCGGAACGTGGCCATCCTGAGCTGCTCCGACTTGCCCGGCCACGTGGATGAGGGTAGTCCCAGGAGATGATACCGTTGCTGGGGCGAAATAAGCCGAGCCCGTACTGGGGAGATCAACAGTCGTGATAGGCTTTGCCATTGCTACCGGCTCAACGTTCTGCGTGTAGTAAGTACGTATTCAGCAGTTACTGTCGTTTCGGGGTTCGAATGGCTTGATAAAACTCTAGATCTTTTGGAGCGCACTGGGACAGAACTAGGGCAATTCTGAGCCCTCACAGTACAAGGTGTTGGTATGAGGTGCCGTGAGTTCCCAATCTCTGGCATCATGCGAGCTTATCAGACTGTGGAGACCGCCGCCGTGATCCGGGCCGGTCGCTGATAATAATGAGCAAGAGGCAAGTACCGGTAGATCATATTGAGACCTGGAGAGCAAGTTCGGGAATAAGCCGCACCCATGCCCGACCGGGCGCCGCTCCGCCCGGGGAGCCCGCTGCAGATCCGGGATGGCTCCGGATTTCTCTCTTGCTCCGAGACATGATTTCACCTTCTAAACGGCTGTCAAAGAATCGCACTCGCACCATTACACACGGACTAGGTAATTGGGTAAGTAGGTAGGTAAATAAGTAGGTACTGGGCTCGATAGAAAGCAGTTCAAGGGTTTTCCAGACGCCAATTTCAGTATTTGTAGGCTGGCATGTTTTATCTTTTACCAATCGTCCAGTCACGTTCTCGAGCAGCTCCTTGATCCGACGTAGGCAAAAATGCGTGTGCCGGTCGCCTAGCAGAAGTACTTTCCCCGTGGGACCGCCCACGTGGGCGAAGGTTATCGCCCTTTTTTTTACAGAGCTGTATGTATCAGGAGAAAGGGAATCCATGACCTGGCAGATGCAAGTATATGGCCACAAAACCTCGATAATTTTCACTCTAATCTAACGCCTTTGCCTCTCCGACATCTGTCGAATACGCCTCGGAGGGGTGTTGTTCTATTTATATACATGTATTGTCCACAGTTGTGTGAGCAGGTAGGTCTATATATCTCTCGTGTATATGAGTACACCGCAGAATAATATCATGACCCTGTCCATGGAACCTATAAAGCGCCTTGACATGCTCTCCACGCTCGATCCTCTCGACGGAGGGTGGTTCGGCCCGACCGAAACCAACATGCCAGCGTCATACAGGAGAGAAGCCGTATTGAGCAGCTTATTGCCCCTGGCCTGATACCTGCTTCTAAGATGTTCGACCTTGACCGCGTCTTCCTCCTTGCCCTTCATCGCGATGTGAGTACGTTTCCTCTCCGCGGAGCCGATATGGCACCGAGGGCGCGTGCATGACAGGGATGGCATCCGGATCTTTTCGGCACCCGCTCAGCGATTACACAAAGTTGATCTTGGAACGCTGTCGCCTTTTACCTCCAAAGGGAGTCGTCTCTGGGTCGTCTTCCCTCGCTCGAGTGGGGTCTGAACGATCCGTAGGAAGATGTCTGTGGGGTGCTTCGGGCGTCTCTCCCATACTGCTCCGATCTCCCAAGCCAGAATTTTTTGGCATCAGAATACGATGAGAAGTTTCCGTCCCTGTCCCTTGAGTCCCTGTCCCTCGAGAAGCCAGCACCGCGCTGGGTGCGGCTGTCGGCCACAGAGCTTTCAGCGCCATCCAGCACCTTCACCACCCCGACAAGGAACTCAGACACGATACTCGTCCTTTCACTATCTGTCAGCAGTGCGCTGCGGGTCGTATGATCCCGGCCGACGGGATGACTGGATGTTGCCTTAGCACCCATGTGCCCTCTCCTTTGTCCATTGACGAGGTCTCCAAAGGCAACCTTGAGTACCCTATCCAAGTTTTGACGCAGGGCAGTCAACTGGGACTGGCTGTTAGGCCCATAGCGGCGCGGAGACGGACTGCCCTTGACATACAGCTGTAGCCATCTGTTAACAGTAAGGAGGTTGGAGCGGTCCACAGCGTCGAGTGTCCCGCCGAAAAGAGCAACCGCGAGGGGCTTGACAATGCTGAGTTCGCGGAGGGAGAAGCTCCTTCCGTCCGTACTCTTTGCCACACTTGTAAATGCGACCAGGCTATCGTCTTCCCACGCGTCCCTATTGACCCTCAGGACAGAAAACTGGGCAGGCTCGGCTGCCGGCCGGTCGCCTAGTATGACCAGGCGGTGTGCTGCCCTTCTTCTGTGGCCGATGTTAGGTTGTAGGCCTGCTAGCAAGATGGCCTTGACGATATGAGACTTGTGCGAGTTGACGTTCCAAGCAGATCCTCCGATCATGTGGTCTCTTCTGAACACTTCCTCTTGTTTCAGGACACCTGCCTCCTGGAGAATTTCCTGGATCTGCTGGGAAGCGCGTTGGATTGCTTTCCAGGCACCAAAATGTACGTTCACATCATACGCAGTCCTCCGAGCATAACTCTCGTTGGCAGGATTGTACTGTTCGCGGACGTGGCAGAAAGCATTGTATAC
Source organism: Cytospora piceicola (assembly GCA_023375675.1). NCBI lineage: Eukaryota > Fungi > Ascomycota > Sordariomycetes > Diaporthales > Cytosporaceae > Cytospora > Cytospora piceicola. The sequence goes on along the minus strand of JALQBC010000001.1, from coordinate 2,204,616 downwards.
CGCGAGATGATCGCTGCAGGTTTCGCCAGCAAACTCAGCCTTAGTCCTCAAGGACGAGGCCTTGATGTCTGGGGCCATAACAAACAGGCCTCGCTCCTCAGCTGCAGCACCTATGATTAGGATTGGGTCCAGACATTTGAACATTATACCCAGGACAATCATCTTGCCCAGGGCAGGGTGAACTGGCATTGAAGCCAAAAGGTTCCCCAGCGCCGTAAGATTAGCATGGTCCGGAGTGAGGGCCCCAAGGTCGACGAGTCGTGTCAATGCCTCCTTGACACTGACCGGATTGGGTGGATCGATGGCATCCGCGAGGAAATCAGTCACACCGACGCCTCGGATCGTTGCCTTGACGGAAAGGCATGTCGACTGCAGATCAGAGCGCAAAAGTTCAGGGACCCCGATGGCTGGCATCGCTTCATGCCTGGCCTTGGAATACAGAGCGAGGTAGTGCCCATTCTGAACACGACCTGCCCGCCCAGCTCGCTGTTTGGCGTTGGACTTGCTGATCCAACTATTTTGCAACCAGGAAACGCGCGTGGAGTTGTCATACTGGATCTGTCGTACCTTTCCAGTGTCGATAACGTATTGTACGTCTGGAATCGTGACCGATGTCTCGGCGATATTGGTACTGAGTATGACCTTGCGAACGCCCTGGGGAGGTTTCTCAAAGACCGTCTTTTGCGAGTCTGGAATCGACGAGTGCAGAAGGAAGAGCTTGTACTTGCTTTCATCGCGCACGTCCACACCAAGAACAGACTGCGTTGTAAGTATTTTCTCAATCGCTTGGATTTCTGTGAGACCTGGAAAGAAAACCAGTACAGCGCCATCCGTTGTCGTCTGCAACACGTGAGCAATAGTGGTAGCGATGAGACCTGAGGGTGAAATCGTATCCTCTTTCGCCGAGGCAGACGCGTCATCATAGACGGGTTTTTGTTTCCAATCGATGGCAGAAGTGATGTCGGTATCTTGCTTTCGTGATGGAACCAGATTCGACTGAATGCCTGCAAATTTGTCTTCCATCTCGATATACTTTGTAGTGTCTCGATCTCTCTGGAGCAGGCCAAGTTCGGTACTCGACCACCGCTCTCGGAGTTCGGCAACGACATGCTCGAGGTGTTTCTCACTGACTGGGAACGTGCGGCCTGGTACAGATAGCACAGGAGCCATTGTTTGCTGGCCGTCTGCGTCCAAGTTTTTGAAGTATTCTGCGAACAACTCAGTGTCTAGAGTTGCACTCATGAGAGTAATTCTGGGGACTTTCAAGCCGCGAGCGAGGCGGTCTGTGACTGCCCGCTTCAGAACGGTCAGAGTAAAGTCGATGATTTTGTCGCGTTCATGAACCTCATCAATCATCAAGTGGGTCACCTCGTCGAAAACACGATCAGGCTCGTACTGTAGCTGCTGCAGGAGAATACCGGTTGTACAGTAGGTGACACTGCCTCCCTGAGTGGGCGGGCGCGAGTCAAAGCGGACTTGATATCCAACGTGGTCCCTCAGGCCGGGCCCCAGCTCGTCAGCAACTCGTCCTGCCACTGAAGTTGCCGCAATCCTTCGCGGCTGGGTGCAGATTATGTTGCAGTCGGCACCCCGGCCTTCCTGGTAATACTTTTCTAGTACGATCTGAGGCACCTGTGTGGTTTTGCCACTGCCGGTAGCGCCGATGATGATACTGTAAACATTGTTCTCCACGATTTCCGACACTTCAGTTTTGTACTGGTTCATCGGCAGCTCCGATTTGAGTTTCCGCATGTCTGCCATGCTGTCACTCTGGAGATAGTGCTCATATAGCGACTTGAGGCGAGGAGACAGAATACTCTTCTGTTCTTCCGTCAGAGCAGGTGTCCTGTTTCGGAATATCTGGGGCTTTTGAGAATCGCCAGTATCCTGCAACTCCTGGGCAAGCTGCTGCAAGCCGCGGATCCCTAGAGTACTTCGAATCGCGTATTCCGATGCGGACGATAGTTCGAGGTCTATTGGACGGGACAGCTCCAGAAGGTGGCCCTTTCCTTCTATCAACTCTTCAATAAACTGTCGGAACAAGACAGGTTCATCTTGGGAGGCGATAACTGCGGCGTGAATAGTGGCGGCATCTTCTGCGAAACCCTTGTGCCAGCTCGGAATAATAGGCGTCAACCGTTGCTCACCACCAGAACTGTAGGTAACCTGGGCGTTATAAACACCTTCCTTTTCATTTCTGTAGGCATTAAGCGAGTTGAAGCGCCGGTGACGATTCTGAAGCCAGCTCAGGAACTTGGCGGCATTTCCCGAGTTAAGCCGGTCGGAGCTCTGAGCCGTTAGATTTTCGATGTCTGATTCCGCCACTTGTTTCGCTGCGGCTTGCTTGAATCTCAAACACGCAGCAGTTTCTGCCCGTGTGCGAGACTTAGACACTGCCGAGACACGTATGTTCTGCTCTGGAAAGGATATAGTGTACTGGTAATAACCACCTTTCACACGTTCGGCAGGTGTGCAGGTTACCGAAGGGACAGTACCGAGACTCGCGGCATAGTTGAATACGTCTTGTATTGTATGCTTCTTCGCGCTCTGTTCCATAAGCTTAATCATGGCTCGCGGCAGAGGGAAGAGATCGCCGTCCAACCCTTGAGCATTGATTTGGGCCAATATCAGGAGAATTGCGGTGTCTCTGGCGCTTGTTTTCGTTCGAGTTTCCGCCACGGCTTTCCATTCCTGGTCGCCTGCCTTTGCCGTTACAGAACACCCGTAAAGCCCGTTCATCCCTCTTCTTGCATTCGATTCACATTTGAAAGAACCACCTAAAGCAAGCGTTCCGAATGCATTGCGTACTGTGTCGTAGAGGGTGACCTTCATCGATCGGCGTTTGTCTGCCTGGATCCAATCAGGTAGCTCTTCGTCGGTTGGTACGGGTGTATCGGGTGGTAATGTTCTTGAATCCAACTGATCATCCTCCCTCACTGCCTGGGCCTTATTGCTCTTTTGTGCCTGCTGGCCTTTCTGGGGCTGTTTGCCTTTCTGGGGCTGTTTGCCTTTCTGGGTCTGTTTGCCTTTCTGGGGCTGCCCTTTGCTCTTCTGAGCTGGCTTCTTGCCTCTGGCCCCCGTCGGTAGTGATCCAAGTTGAAATAAGTCCATTACGTTTGATGGGGTCTGAAATGGGTCGTCAGGGACGCGGGATGCCTGGCTCCGAAGTTTAGAACCTTTTTTCCCATGTTGGGGGGCATCAGCCCTGGATTGTGGTCGTGAGGTTGTTGCTGCAGCTGCAGAGCTTTGATAGCGCTGCAATAGACGTGGAAGTGTATTCGCGAAAGGTGGAGGCGACAGGACGGAAAGATGGGAAGTTCTTCGGTGGCAACCAGCCACAAGACGGCGTGTGGTCGAAAGCATGGTTGTAGGAGGATGGTGGTGTGGGAAGGGGTTCGCGTCGCGTCGGCGCGCAGTAAAGCGGATTGCTGCTTTCGAGTATCTCAACGGTGCTCATTCATGGTAAAAACGATATGATATAATCCAATCCAACCATGACATTGACTAATGGAAGCGAGCGCTGGTGTACATGCCAAAAATTCAATACTATGAACATAAAGCGCCGTGGTTGCGTACTTCTTCCCAATCTTTTTTGAGCCGCGATAAGACAAATCTTTATCTTATCTTATCCGTACCGACATGCGCACCCTAACCCCAACCAGTGCCCCTGTCTCGATTCATTTTGAACCTGTGGACCCTACCTACTTAGGTACCTAGGTACTTTCGCCCTTTACTTCTTACTCTGTCAGAGGCCTTGGCCAACGCGCCTTCGTTTGTAGCATAAGCAGGGCGTCGAAAATCTCCATCCGCAATGGCATCGTCACCATAGCGGTGATCCAGGCTCATCTCCTAAGCTGCCTACAAACAGTGCAACCACTCTCTTCTTCAAGCCACCTCTCACTCATTATGTAGTCTGATCTGATGCCTACTTATGAATATAACTGTGAGTCTGCCAGTCTGCCAGTCTGCCAGTCTGGCATATGGATGGGATTACCATTTGGTTTGCCATTCTGTGACGGTGATTGAGGAAAGTAAGGAAACGCTTCTTGCACCGGTGTGCATTGGGTTGTTATTGTTTGCAATTGTTACCGGCCGACAAATACATCAGCATGGTGAATATTTAATAGCCATCTGGCTCGGCATGGCTGCCATGAGAAGGTGTCAGGACATGCGTGGTCAGCAGAAAGGAGCGCGAAATCCGGTCTTCTTGAAGGGTCAAGGGGACAGCAAGGCCGTTGAAGATGACGATTGGTTGGGGAGAACGAACCGAGCACCCCGTGGTGCTTGATCCATTTTACCCATTAGGACCGGCCTGTCCTCTGTTGATGTCGTATTAAGAAGCACACTTCGTACCCAGTCTCCCTGGGTTCTAACTACATGCAATTCGACACGGGGAACAAACCACAGACAGGACACATTTGGTACGGGAAAGATTGTGCCTCATCATACCTACGGATAACTAATAAGAGCAAGAACCAACGCAAAACTAGCTGAGTACCAGTTGGCACAGTATTTTATCTGCGCATTCATGGCCACGTCACTTTCAGAAGTGAGCCAGTTTACAATCTGGCTCCTGCACCACCCGACTTCGCACTTCCCTTGACATCGAACCGATCCAACATCATGATCTTATTCCAGGCGGCAACAAAGTCGTTGACAAATTTGGCCTCGCCGTCCGTTTGGCCGTAAACTTCAGCGATAGCCCTTAGTTCCGCGTGAGATCCAAAGATCAGGTCGGCGCGTGTGGCCGTCCACTTCTGATCACCCGTCTTTCGGTCGACGCCCTTCCAGATCTCACCGTCATTTCCTTGCGCGACCCAGTCGGTGTTTATGTCAAGCAGGTTGAGGAAGAAGTCATTTGTTAGCTGGCCGGGGCGTTTGGTAAGGACACCATGTTGGTTGCCATCCCAGTTTGCGTTCAAGGCACGGAGGCCACCGACCAGGACAGTCAACTCGGGAGGCGACAGAGTCAACAAATGGGCCCTGTCGACAAGGTATTCCTCCGTCCTAACGCGTGCCGATGACTTGCCGAAGTTGCGGAAGCCGTCGACGATGGGCTCGAGGTAAGTGACGGACGAAACCTCGGTCTGGTCCTGGGACGCGTCTGTGCGACCTGGAGTGAAGGGGACGGTGACGTCGTGACCGGCGTCCTTGGCACCCTTCTCGACGGCAGCGGATCCAGCTAGGACTATGGCATCGGCTAGTGATATCTTCTTGCCACCGGAGGCGGAGCTGTTGAATTGCTGCTGCACGCCCTCAATCGCCTTGAGGACCTCCTGCAGCTGCTGGGGGTTGTTGGCGGCCCAGTCCTTCATGGGCTCGAGGCGGATGCGAGCACCATTGGCACCACCACGCTTGTCTGTACCGCGGAAAGAAGAAGCAGAAGCCCAAGCAGTGGCGACCAAGCGATCGGCAGGAATGCCAGCCGAGAGGAAGGCCCTCTTGAGCTCAGAGACCTCTTTCTCACTCACGAGAGGGTGGTCAACCTTGGGAAGAGGGTCTTGCCAAATGAGCTCCTCCTTCGGGACCTCAGGACCAAGGTAGCGAGAGAGAGGGCCCATGTCACGATGGAGCAACTTGAACCAGGCACGAGCGAAAGCATCCTCAAGCTCTGAGAAGTTCTCAAGGAAGTGGCGTGAGATCTTCTCATACTCCGGGTCGGAGCGAAGAGCGATGTCGGTGGTCAGCATCGTGGGCTTCCGCTTGGAGTTGGGGTCGAAGGGGTCAGGAATGGTAGCGTCGGCATTCTTGGCTTCCCACTGCCAGGCGCCACCAGGACCCCTTACCGTCTCCCACTCATACTTGAAAAGGGATGTGAGGTAACCATTACCCCACTTGGTCGGAGTCTCGGTCCAGATAACTTCGAGCCCAGAGGTGATGGCATCACCGGCCTTGCCGGAGCCGTGCTTGCTCCTCCAGCCAAGACCTTGCTCGTTGACCTCAGCGGCAGCAGGTTCCGGGCCGCTGTTCTCGTCGCCAGCAGCACCGTGGGTCTTGCCGAATGCGTGACCACCCGCGATGAGAGCTACTGTCTCGTAGTCGTTCATGGCCATGCGGGCGAACGTAGCACGGATGTCTTTTGCAGAAGCCACGGGATCAGGGATGCCGTCAGGACCGACAGGGTTGACATAGATAAGACCCATATGGGTGGCGGCCAAGGGCTCCTCGAGCTCACGGGTACGGAGGTCAGTGTCCTTGGACCAATCACCGTTCAGGGTGCCATTTGCCTTGAGCTCCTTGAGAACCTTGGAATGACGAACGTCATTACCCTCAGGAAACATGGTATTCTCGCTACCCCAGTACACAGACTCGTCAGCCTGCCAACTGTCAGGCCGGCCACCAGCGAAACCGAAGGTCTTGAATCCCATGGACTCGAGGGCAACATTGCCGGCCAGGAGCATCAAGTCTGACCACGAGATCTTGTTTCCATACTTTTGTTTGATGGGCCACAGAAGTCGGCGGCTCTTGTCAAGGTTTCCATTATCGGGCCAACTGTTGAGTGGTTCGAATCGTTGCTGCCCGGCTCCGCCACCGCCACGGCCGTCGAAGACACGATAAGTACCGGCAGAATGCCAGGCCATGCGGATCATGAGACCTCCATAGTGGCCGAAGTCAGCAGGCCACCAGTCCTGCGAGTCGGTCATGAGGGTATGGAGGTCCTTCTTCAGGGCGTCATAGTCGAGTTGCTTGAAGGCCTCAGCATAGTCAAAGTCCTTATCCAATGGGTTGGAGGAGGCAGGCTGCAAGCGGAGGACGTCGAGCTTCAGCTTGTTGGGCCACCAGTCGTTGTTCCTGGTCCCGCCCCCAGCGACATTTGAACGCAATGGGCACTTCTTCTCGACACTACCCATGATGGCGACTGTTGATCGAAAGTTGGAGTAAGAGGTTGAAGTGAACTTTGCCCGGTTGACTGAGAAATGATCAAGTGAACTCCTCGCGGAGAAGAATGGTCTGGCTCTGTACCACATGGTGGCCAAGACAGAGAGGGGAAGCTTGGGGGTATATAAAGGATGAGCCAGGCTGGCATGCCCGTCGGAGTGGGCGGGAGGAGGAGTGGCGAATGAGAATCGAAACGAATCAAAGCAGTGTCAGATCAGATCAACTCATCGCAATAACCCCGCAAACTGTTGGCGTTCATCCAAATAGTGACTTTGGAGATACCTGGTCTAGAGGAAGCTGTGCTCGGCATTGGGGGGACTGGGATGTGCCCCGGTCAGCTTTTGGTGTGTGCTGCCTGCAACAAGCTCGAATAAGTGGTTGCTCAAGGGATGAGAACAAGGCCAGGCCAATGGTGGGGAGGGGAGGACCTTGTGGTCGAAGACGCGGGGTAAGCTTACTTAGTATGCACTGCACGGAGGAAGCAACTCAAGCTGCAAGTTTGACGCGCAATTATGGTGCCACTCGATCCTGATTTCAAATTGTCCGCTCGGTCAATGGCTGTCAGAATCCAGCTAGTCGTCCAGCTGAGCAGTTGCTTGGAAGACACCAGTACTGTACACAATCCTATATGGTCTCTTTCTGACAATTCGATGTCTCTTGAGAAATGCCAGGTCGAGACTGGAGCATGCTTTCACATAGAATGCCGGTAGTCTTATCGAGCACATATGCCAGTCTGTTGGGTGAACTGAAACATGTTTGTCCCTGTCAGACGAAGGCGTGCGGAGAAATTTCGGGCTGGTCATCTACGGTACCTTTCTCAACTGATCATCGCATCATGGTCTATCCAGGAGGTCCTGACCCCGGTAGTGCCGTGGTACTATGTATACTTGGAGTTTCATTGTTTCCCCGCAGACCAAGTTGCAAGGGCATGCTGCTAGTGCTTTTGCGATTTCGTGGTTGAAGCCTGAAGATCTTCGACCTGTTGATACAAACGCCATTGTGTTCTGAGAATCCATAAAATAGACCAACGCAAAAGCTGCGATTAGCAGAAGGAGGAGCTGCAAGTCTCCATGGGTACTTAGTATTGCTATGACGTTCAATTAAGGTTTGTAGGTTGGCGGGTGGTGGATTCGGTGGGGGCCCTCAAGATGCTGCAGACCGGAGAAAGGGTTAGGGTTAATTAGGATTCAAGGTACGGATCACAAGTTCGTGATGCTCATATCTCACAGACTACAGTACAACATTGACATACCACATTGACCCACCCACGGCCTCCAAGCTGCCACTGACTCCCATCCAGGACGCGAAGCATCGCACTCCAACTTGAAATAAGCGTTTTCACGGGTCCTGAGTCTGCTGGATTCTGCGAATCAACGCGACGTAAACAGAAGACAACGCGCCGCGACAATCCTCCCAAGGCGCACCACCAGTCGCAGCTCTTTAGCACCTCATATTGCGCCTACCTGAGTGGCTACTAGGGCTCTCAATTCTACGGCTCTAGGCGCGCAGGATAACATACTTGCAATTCATCATGCCACCCGGCCGCCCCCGGAAACGCCCTCGCCCCTCCGACCCTCAAACCGCTCCCTCCCCAGTAGACCAGAGCGTCGCAGCATCCTCCCCTTCCCACCCATCAACATCCTTTGTCTCCGCCGACGATGACACCGACCTCCCGCCATTCCTCAATACTACTTTCTCCACTTACCGCCTGTCTCCCTTGTACATCGGCACCCAACCTATCACACAAGACCGCCTACATACACTGTCCCAAAGGTTACGCGATTTGCTTGTGGGTGATGTGGTGAGGGGAGTGGAGGTAGGACTGGATCGTGGTGCGGATGATGGCGCAATGAGAAGGGCCGGGGCGTTGGAAGCTGTAGCTATAGGTTGGGTTAGGCTCGAGAGCTTGCTGGGGAGGTACGTTGGTGGCGACGATGAAGAGAGCGGGCCTGTGTCCCGGGTTCCTGGGGGCGATGAAGAAGACAGGTCCGGCTTGAGCGCAGCAGGATCACCGGGAAAGGGGAGGGGGTTGCAGATCTCTTTGCGTTACGAGAAAGCCGAATGTGCAGCGCTTCTCCTGCCTCCGGTTAAGAGCCAGACCGGTGGGTTGAGAGCCCAGCCAGAGCCAGCAGCTACGTCCTTGTTCAACCTTGGCAGTGGCCTGCATGAGGAGAACGATCCAGATTTCCTCCATCTTCCTCTGCTACTTCTCCGCATGCCAGCACCTCTTAAGACCGTCATCGTCGATTTTCTCAGCCGCACATTCGACTGCCGCATCAGCTCGTTGAGCCTTGGCACTCGCAGTATGGTGCGTGCTCTGGAGCGTTGGATCGGCGACTCTGGTGCGCCTACGAAGGGTCAATTTGCGAAGGATGTGGTGCTCACGCTTGGGTTCTACGGGCCGACGGTGACACAATCCCAGCGACAGCAGAAAGAGGTTGCCGGGCGAGACCAGGTGACTGGCCTAGTGGAGGACCCTGGAAGGACGCAAGATACACTGGTGGGGATCAAAACGATTGATGTTATAATACCATATGCGGATCTGAGGCGGTTCCTGAGGGCAGGTAGGGCGTATGAGGCGAAGCAGCACGATGCTTCGGCCCAAACACAAGACAAACAAAAGCAGCGGCCTGGTGCCAAAGATCAACATGACGATGGCCCGAATAAGAGGAGAAGGCTGGGAGGAGACAAAGATGAAGAAGGGTGGACTTGGCGACAATGGCCATCCACATCTGAACAGGAGCGCGAGACGGTTCGACCACAGCCCTTCACTGAGGCATTGGCTCAGTACGTCCGGAAACATCTTGCTCTCGACATGTTCCATCCGGCCATTCGGATAACTAAGGTAGCTTGTGGTGGTTTCGCTCTGTCCGAGGGACGAGTGAAGGTCTTCGGTGTTCCGCCAACCAGTGAAGGCGATGGCGGACTTTCAGATACCAAGCAAAGGGCTGTGTGGGGTGTTCTGGAGGGCCTGTTAGAGAGGGCGCAGTTGAAGTTCTTGGACCAGAGACCGGGCCAGGCGACTCCATGATTCACGTGTAGGATTCACGAAATATACCCAACTTACGGAGCATATAGCTTCCCACATATGAAATCAGGAGTAGCATTCCATCCTATCGCGTTGCAAAGTCAGACCGAAAGCTTGCCAATGGGGCAATGCAGCAACCCATCGCCCTCATATGAAGCCTTCGACAACATATACCGGCGCCCGGTGGAAATTCGGAATAAATAGTAGCCCCGAGGGTCAGTGAGTGGGAATGGAAGCTAGTTACTGTGCAAGTACGCTTATTTTCATATAATTTCTCATTCCTTTTGTTTTTGGCCCTTCGCCATTCCATCTATGATTCCCCAGGTAGACTCCTGAAAGGGGTACTCGTTTAACACAGACACCACGATAAAGGAGAGAAGTCAGACACCGCCGCCTCAATGACCCATTTTGAGAAGACCGTAACGCCTGATCTTTGCGAACCAATGCAGCGCCATTTGCCGACCCAAGTATCCTGTTCAAGGAAGAATCCCAATATATACCACCAAGGCCTTCCTTAACAGCCAACCGAGAAACCAAAGGAACCATCAAAGAAATACTCTCCTGCCGGATCCTCCCTCATACTCTTCAATAGCTCCAAGGTGGGCACCTCCCCCCTGGAATAGAAGACCAACAGGTTTTCCATATCCTCCTCAGTCATCTTGCAGAATGTCTCCCAGCTGAAGGCATCGCTCACTTTGATCATCCACCCCATCCTGCTGCTCACTGCTTCGGACCCAGGCGCGACCTTCCTCAGCATGCCCCTCAACTTCCCCACCCTCTCGATGGCAGTGCCGGCATTCTGCGGCAGGTCGCTGGCAATCTTCTTCCGTATACTCGAAGCCAGTCTAGGTCCCTTGCCGTTGGTTGACACCATGATCTGTAAGGGCCCGTCACGATGAACAGAGCCAAAGTAGAAGTCGCATTCGGGCGGGACATCGGCAATGTTGGCGGGGATGTTTCGCTCCTTGCACAATTTCCAAATCATAGTCGATGCTATGGGATCGTCAACGGCCGTGAGGACCATGTTCACTTTCTTGTCTGGGTCTAGGTCTGAGGGCTCAAACTTCCGGTCGACGTGGATGACTTGGCCCTTTGCGACGCGGTAGGCTACTTCTGGGTTGAGGCCTGATGTTGGGCATATCACAGTCACAACGGCATCAGCGTCGAGGCAGTTGATGATGCGACCGGCTGCGACCTGTTTCCGAGACCAGGTCAGTTACAGACATACATACATATGGGAGCTATGGTATGGTTGACTTACCTCGCCGCCACCAACAACGAGGACATTCTTGCCTCTGATCTGCCAGGCGAGGATCAAACTGCCACCGCTCTGGACTTTGGGAAACTCGTCTTCATGTTCAGCAGTCATAGCTTGTGCTGTGGGGTAATAAATAGCATAGGGAAACTTTTGGAGTTGAGAGGACTCTCACTATTCCCTGCGTCAGTGGTATCGGACGCTTGCAGCGATAACGATAAGGAGCCGAATTATCCGTTGACAGAAACAATAAGAGGGTACTTTGGATTGGCTGTCAAGAATGTGGAGCCTTTAAGTCTATAACTAGCACCTCGGCTCGCTTATTTAATGATCGTCATGTCTTGCTTGGGATTGCCTTGCCAGGCTGCGATCAGGAGTTCCCCACCACGGAAACGCCGCAATGGTATTGGCACTTACTCACTGAGCACTGCATCGCTGTGAGCACTGTTGGGTGAGCCTGGAGATCCTCCTCCATCGTGTGACCAACAACAACAACGACCCCACCCCCAACCATCTCCTATTATACTATTCACAGCTTCGACCTTTCTTCTTGGACAAATAATGATTCTAACTCACGAATGTCGCTCTGTCGCCTGCAACAAGTAGAGAACCAGGACGGCATACAGTCTGTCTGCTCTTCCCTTGAGCCCTCTGACAGGTCCGACGGGCAAACGACGAGGCAAACGACTCGCTACCGCTCTCGCCCTCGCCCATCATGTCGGGCCGGAAGCTCGGGGGAGGGAGGGTCCTAGGGAATGGGAAAGGCCTGGCACCTCCGCAAGCACCACAAGCACCACAGGCACCGAGGCCACGCGCGACAAGCCCCTATGCGCATTCAGATGCCAGCTCTACCGACCAATACTCGACTTCCCAGGCCTCCATCTCCCCGCCTTCCTCTTCGACACCCGTGCCCGACTTCGGGCCTCAGGATCTTGCCTCGAGGATTAGCATCGGCGGCCCTTCTAATGGCGGTGCCTCAAGCGCGAGGCTGGTCTGTCCCATATGCGAGGAGGAGATGGTATGAACGCACACACATACGCAGACATACAAATAGAAACACATATCTGCGTACTTGCTTTCGGGAGGGGAGAGCTAATACTTGTTTGTCATGTAGCTGACGCTGCTCCAACTCAACCGACACATTGATGATACCCACCAAGAACTACCTGAATTACAGCAAGACGAAGTCAAGACATGGTTCGACAAGCAGGTCCTCAAGGCCAAGCGCTTCCAGCCGCTGTCGATCATCAACTCGAAATTACGAGGCCTGGAAGTCTTCGAGTCCAACGAAACACAGCCTGTGCTAGCCCCTACGAGCATGTCAGGCCCGAGACCACCGATGGAGACGGTTATCGACCCGGAGGAACTGGTCACGAGGTCACATTGGCAGAGATCTACAGGCAATGATAGATGCACCGAGCCTGCGTGTGGGAAGAGCCTGGGACCCCTGAACGGCAACATCAACTGTAGGAAATGCGGCAGACTGTTCTGCGAAATGCATACCTTGTACCAGATGAAGCTCTCGAGGTCGGCTGTTCACGAACCGGTCAGGGGCTACTGGTGCCGAGTGTGCGAGACCTGCTACAAGTCAAGAGAGGGTTACAATGACCACAGCGGTGTCATGGTGGACCATACCGATGCATTTGTTGCAATGAGGCGGAAGAAGGTCGAAAGACATAATCTGGAAATACAGCGGCTGGAGAAGAGACTCACAAAGCTCACGCAATTACTAGCGAGCCCACCGGATGAGGTAGTAGGGAATGGGGGGAGTCTGTTATCACCCGTCGCAAATCTTGCAGGGCCGAAGACCCAGCGCAAGCAACTCGAGCAGTCTGTGGTAACATGGGAGGAAGACGCAAAGGTCCCGCGGTGTCCCTTTTGCCAGCAAGAATTCTCGTGGTCGTTCAGGAGACACCACTGTCGGATATGCGGGAGAGTCGTTTGCTCAGACGTCCAGACACAGTGCTCGAGCGACATTGGCTTGAATGTCGCCAGACCAGTTTCGAACGGCACCGGCACCGAGAAGCCTGGCACGCCGGCTAGCAACCATGTCAGCATCGATGTGCGGATGTGCAGCGATTGCAAACACATGGTTTTTGCTAAACGTGACTTCCAGGAAGCGTTGGTGCACAAGCCGCCAGATCAACGAGCCTATGAGACGCTCCGACAATTTGAGCGTGGCATCAAGCTGCTCATGCCGTCGTTTCAAAGGGCGTTGATGGCACTCCAGCCGCCAGCGGACGAATTCTCGGGCAGGCCACCGCCGACGCGTGCACAGATTCAAGAAGCAAGCAAGCTGCGGAAACGGCTGACTGACAGCTTCGCCAAATACCATGTCGCGGCCAAGCGGATCCGTGATATGAAGACGACAAGTCCTACGCAACTCAGACTACAAAACAATGTCTACACGGCCGCCAGTTCGTTTCTGCATACGTACATGCTCCCCATGAAGAGCGTACCCAAGATGTTGAACAGCGGCTCCGCCAGCTCCACTACTCATCGACGTCACCTCGCCGTGACCGACCGACACGGCAGCTCCGGCGCGCTCTCGCCGCTACGCAACGGCGAGTCAGCCGCCGAGCCCGGCTCAGAGACAGCCAGTCTAGCAGGTGCCAGCGAGGCGAGCACGGTGGTGTCGGCGCTGGAGACAGAAGAGAAAGAGCTCAGGGAGAGACTTGTGGTGCTTGAAGAGCAGCGGTTCCTTGTTAGGGAGATGGTGAACAATGCCAGGACTTTGCGACGGTTCGAGGAGGTCACCGCGCTCAACAAGAACGTCGAAGAGTTGGATCGAGAGATCACGAGCCTGAGGTTGATGGTTGACGGTGTTGAGCAGAGATGGGAGGGCGTATATGGTAATGGGGCAGCGGCGTGAGGCTATCTACAGCGAAAGCAGGTCACGGAGGACAGGTCTTCCCGAGGAAGCGAAATGCTCGGCGTTATCTAAAGCTACCACCAACAAAAGAAGCATTGGCATAGCATGGCGTTCAGGGGTAGGCAGGGGGCAATGGGAGCTTGCATCTTTTTTAATTTAGCATATCCAGGCTCTTCTCACTTGGTGCTTGTTAAATTGTTACACTTGGAGCAATGTTTATCTGAAGACCCATGGATATTAAGAGCCGATGTTCGGAGATATTGAGGTACATGCTCTTTCTGTCGCTAGTGGTTGCCTTGGTGACTCCAGGATAGTGACCCCTTCCTTGACGTGAGTCCCCAGGCTGCCGGCTGCACTGGACTTTGACACAACGGTTCTTCGTCGTAATGTTGCTTTCGCAATCTTGGAAGTTACCTACCTCGGTACCTACCTAAGTATGCACAGAGAGCCTGTCATACCGCGAAGAAGGTGGAGGAAAATCAGAGTGTCAATCACACCACTCCGTGACCCATAGTGATGCTCCAGATAGGAAATCCTACCACCACCTCTCAAGCTCAACCAGACAACCCGATGTCCAACCCAAACAGATAGACCGTCAATTTTTCACTCGTTACTGCCTAACGCCCGCAGGAAGTGGTATATAGTACACTAAGCTATGTTGTACGATGCCCAGCGCTGCTTCCTTTTCCTGACACACTCCATGCACGACATCTCCAACCAAACGATTGAGTGATATACCTAGCAGGAAGGAAGATACGGGGCTTTCAAAGCTTCCGAGGCAAACAAACATCACTGGTTCTGAGGCTTATTCCTAGCTCAGCAACCTGTATACCATTTCCCAACATCCACAGCACCCTTGGGCCTCGACGACAGCCACTCCCATATTCCTTCGAACATCATCAGACTCCACATCACTCTAATTTGTCATTGTTTCCTTGCTCAGATCGTGAGCATCAGCCCCTAGGATCCAAGTCTAAGATTTCCTTCCCAAGTCCAGCATCATATCGGACGAGATGAAGGGACCCACGCTCCTCGTCGCTCCCCTAACTGCCTACCTTGCCCAAACGAGTATCGCCCAGGACTATCACAACCTCCTCCAAGCTTGTGACCGTCTTGCAATAGACCCGTATACTGGTATTCTGTCCGGAGAATGCCAGGCCATGGAAGACACTGTTCTGACATATGTCGACCTTGATAAATGTCTGGGCTGGGGTGCTCACAAGGACCCAACCCATCTTTACAACACTAAACCTGATAGCCCTGTGAATGCGTTGACTCCAGTTAAGAAGTGAGCTTCACCCTTTCCTCACACATGTATTGGCTGATCCGTTGGCTCCCTGTTGGTGTTACTGCCTGGGTGGCACGTGAAGCTGATGGCATACATTCAAAACCCAGTGGCAATTTCACCAAGAACTGTCATCCATGCTATTTCATCCCAAGAGACGAAGGAGGCCAAGCGGCAGCCCACATGATGTGCAGCTGCAGTCCAGAGGGCTCTGGGTTCAAGACCGAGTACACATTTGATCTGAGTGAGTCGATGACCTTGGTCCTGTGAACACTCAATCACCTAGCTCTAGCTGACTTCCTTCCCACAGCCGACATCGTCAATGTCACCAACGATGGATGCCTTGAATGTATGGGCGTCAGTGGTGTTTGTACTCCTCAGGTCCGTCTGGCTCCGTCGAGGGGAGTCATGGCCGGAGACCTCGACAGTAACGTTTCCAACAACGCGAAATATTTGCTTGACTGGCTCAAGGTACGGGCACAGGCCGAGCGGACGCCTTGCGAGGAACGCGTCACTCAAAGCCCTATTCGACTCCTCCCCGCGACTTGGAAGAACACGACATACCATAGGTGCAAGGATGACCACAGTCTCTGCTGTTTCCAGACCAGCGGCTGGGGCTGCCATTCGGACTTTGAGGGCTTCCACCTCATCGAGAGCCGCGAATACTGGTACAGGGTACATTACGCAATCAGCTATCTTACTTTGACAATCGACTCCCTGGGTAGGGTTTTCCAGTTTTGCAAATTTCCTGGACAGTGCGAAGCTGAGACCACACGTGACGAAACATCCGGTGTGCCGCCTTGTAACCGCACTGACACTGACAACCCTTTGAGTCCATACGAGAAGTATATATACGACGATGGTAGTGATACGCTCTCACGCCAGACGAAGACATTCGCAGGGTTGCCATGATTGA
The DNA here is from genome assembly GCA_023375675.1 of Cytospora piceicola. NCBI lineage: Eukaryota > Fungi > Ascomycota > Sordariomycetes > Diaporthales > Cytosporaceae > Cytospora > Cytospora piceicola. Next base: position 2,188,381 of record JALQBC010000001.1, on the reverse strand, counting down.
GGGCCAAGACGAATGTTACTTTCGAGGTCGATATCTGTTAACTTCGAGCAAATAATCAACTTTCAGACCAGGACCAGGCACTGGGGCCAGCAACAAGGCAGGTTGAAGGCCAAGCTGAGCCTGGCGACATCGAAGATAACAGCTGCACCGATAGCGCCTCGAAGCTAGGTGAGGGATTGGTTCTAGTTTGTTCGCCCGGAAAGGGCATTTAGATATTCAGGTGGCAACGACTGGCAGCTGGATACGCATAAGATCGTGTGCGTGAGTGAGAACGGATGGTCGAGTGTAAGAAGCACTTCGCTGTTGACTTCACCGTTCGGGGGGTTGAGAGGCCCTGTAAACCCAATACCTAGACGACAAGCAATCCAGCAGACTTGAATGTATTTCAAAGATAAATTCTACTCCAGTGGAATTTTTCTCGGAACCATCTCTTGCCGCGATCGTTTGTGATTGTGATGAACCCAACATCAGGCCTGTAAATATATCGGACTTCGGATGATCAAGCCGCGTTCGTGGTTTCACAAATTGATCACTCGAGACTCTGCATCGGATTCGTTCAGGTTGTATTTCATTTCGTGACATTTTGCCATGAGCATAAGGTGCAAAGGTGCAGCCTGCTTGCAGCATTGGATCGAAAACGTACAATAATATCTCTTCTCCTCTGAAGGATTACCGTGCACCCCGTGACATGAGGCTGCTTGCTGACGGTAAGACAAGGCAACAACAACTGTGGAATGACAATGTAATGGTATCAAAATGCAACGCAACCGCCCTCGACCGAAGGAAGCAATCAAAGGCCCCTTTTCCGGGTCCGAGCCAACCCAGAAGACTCAACAACATCAGGGAATCCCCATCCATACAAAAAAGAAACAAAAAAGAAACGAATCAAGTCTCCGCCACCAAGGATATCAACATAATCACTCGGCAACTGGACACAAGGCATCAAAGTCTCAGCGGATGGAGATCGCCTCTATACATCCACCCCACCGAGGAACTTCCTAACCCGCCCAATCTCCAACTCGCCCTTTTCGCTCTGCACGGCGCGGACAAGGTTCTGCAGGAGATCGTCGACATGTTCCTCCGGACAGTTGGCCGCAAGAGAGACGAGACGCCGGTATTTGTACTCGATATCCCGACTGGTTCCTTGCAGACCGGCCACCTTTTCCTTCATCGATGACAGGACGTCGTTGGTTGCCTTCAGCCGTGCGCGGAGGAGGGTGGCATCGGGCAGTGCAGATGCGGGTTTGCCCGAGCTGAGGGCCATGTCGAGTTCGTCCTCCCACGCTGCGGCAGAGTTGCTCTGCGCTGAGGCTTGCACGTTGTCCACATGGCCCATGCTGTATTGTAGCCTCTCCAGCTCGCGTGAGAGGTTGGCTACTTGTTGCTTGTTGATTTGCTGCTGTCTCAACCTCTCCTTCACAGCTTCCACGTTCCGCCGTGTCTCAGCCAACTTGGATGAGTTGGCTCTCAAGGCAGCTTGTAGTTCCTCGAGGGTTTGTTGCTTCTTGCTGAGCTCCTCCTGGGCGACCGCAGCGGTTTCACTCAAAAGGTCTTTCATGGCTAGAAGATGGTTAGAAACAATCTAGTAAATGAGTAAACCAGGCTGGACTTACCAGTCATAATGTCATCGCTGCTCTCCTTACTACGCTGCGTCGCTATAGCATCGATTTTCTCTGCATCCTCGACTTTCTGGTGGCCTTCTGGCAGCTCACCGATACCGAAGTCCACGGGACGTAGACCAACTCGATTAGGTATTGACGGGTCGGCATGGACCTCAAGTAGCTGAGAGATAATACTTCGGTTGGATATCCGAGCAGCGAGATTCAGTGCAGTATCGCCAACTTTATCCTGTGCGTTGACCACCTCCGTCATGAACCGACCAAGTCCTATCTTGGGTGGACTACTCGGCGACGGCCCGTTACCATTTACGCCGTGATCCTGACTGCTCGGAGCACTGCCCTGGCGGACCACCCACTCAAGGAGACAGTCAAGATAGTACTTGCTTGTAGCATGCCTGCGCTCAATTGCGCTCGTAACAACGATGTGATGCAATACTGTACGACCCTTGTTATCTGCGACCTCGAGGGTGTGACCAAGCAGATCCAGCAGCTCGGGGAAAGAGAAGTTGTCATGAGAATTTGTCACAATGACGGCGCGCATGAGCGCTGTCTGACCCTCAGAGTTGACCCGGAAAGGATTTGCGCCGTGCTTGATCAAGGCTTGAACAATGTTCATGCGCGATAATGTAGCAGCCCAGTGCAAGGCAGTGTGTTGCTGGCTGTCAATCGGCATGTCCAACTCCCTTGGGGTGTAGCCTCGCAGCTCCTCGAATGCATTAGGCTCGGCAGGTTCTGTGAAGAGACTCAAGAGAGATTTTCGATTGACTTCGGCATCGATAGATTCGTCGTGGGGTAGGGGCGGGAGAGGAGAGACACCGTCATGGTCCTCAACTGGGTGCAGGTTGATGCCCTGTTGAGAATAGATGAAAGACTCGTTGGGCTCCGTAGGTGAGCCAGGGAAGTTCTCGGCATTCAAGTACATACTCTGCGACCTAGACTGGCCGAAGCTGTCTGCTGGAGTGACAGCAACACGTAGTCTCTTCCTAGGAGGCTCAGTCCCATCCATGCCTGTTTGCTGACTATTTCTTTGGGTGGAAAAAGAAGAATCGGGGTTCCGACCATGCTCAGAGGTGAAGCTTTGCTGCGAGTTCCCTGGGAAGTCGTCCATACTCTGCATCGATGGCTGGCGGTTGAAACTGGGGGCTCTAGACAGACCACTGCGGGCTCTTGGTCCAGGGGAGTCAAGCCGGGCTTTGCTTATGGCAGCAACGGCATTGGAAGCGGTAGACGAGATGTTCTTGAAGAAGGTTCCAGAAACGCTGTTGGACCGGTTGTTCATAGGCTGACTGTAGAGCCTCTTCCTTTGCGCAGCCATGGCCTGTTCCTTCGTCGGGGTGTTGATGTCTCCACGGCCAGGCAAGGCACCATCCGCGCCCATGTCGTATGTGAGAAGCGGGCGAAGGACATCCTCTACGCCGTACTGGCGGCAGACCTGGACACCGCGATCGAATGATATCCAAGTTCCCTGATATTTGCCGTAGCCACCTTGGACCTTTTCGTGCTCACCAGTCTGTATCTCCTTCTCCAGAATTTTTGTTCGCTTTCCCTTATCCAAGCCGGCGACTTTGAGGATCTGGGTGGCATTAAGACAGCTGTCATCGCGGCGGCGCATAACAGCGACACCATTGACCTCCATCTCGTAGACTTCCACACCACTATACACCGACTAGAAGGGAGAGGTTAGTGATTGGGAACATAGTGGATAGGATACAATATTGGAGAGGCCAGAACGAACAGAGTAGATCTGGGGAAGGTCGTCTTCCTCCATGTTAGTGGGTTGGGAATTTGTGAATTGGTGGTAGCCAGTTGGACGGGCAGGCTGCGAGGAAGGTTGGCTCATGCCGAAGGAGTGCTGAGAGGAAAATTGAGGTGGTGGTGGTGGTTGCGACATCGAGGCGATATTGTTGGAGTTGTCAAAGGATGCCCTCGGATTTACGGTGGCAGACGAGGTGGGTAAGGGATGACGGGCGGACAATGCGCCCTGATCCAAATCTGCGATGGGTCCTTGGGAGGACGAAAAGGAAAGTCGGTGATTATTGGCTTGCGACTGGGAATTGACAGGCTGTGAAGACTGCTGTCGTCGTTGTTGCTGCTGCTGTTGCGAAGGATGAGGAGGAGGTTTCGTGAGGGTCGCAGATGCCATGCTGGGTTCAAAAGCCCATTGACGCACCCCTGAAGCGAACAATCAATTGTTCTCGAGCTTCAATGCCGACTTGTCTCGTCGACTTGTCCTGTCGTGTTTGATGCAGGAGCGCGCAGAGTGGTAGTAGGCAGGTGATGCGGGATTGAGGTTCTGATTGTGCCTGCGACAACCTTGAGTGTCGCCAGCTGGTCCAGATCTGCTGTCAACGTGTGTAGATGTTCCCAGGGTTGACGCGGCCGAGCTCCCGGGGAAGGAGAGTGTGAGGTTCGAAGGGTGCAAAGGTGAGGAGTCGAAAAGGGCGCGGCGCTTTCTGGAAGTACCGGTTTGTACCAGTGCTGGTAGTAGTTTTGTACACCAAGGTATCAGGTAGGTAGCTCCGTACTGCCGAGGGACCACTCCAGTAGTGCCGCTCTGCACCTACAATATACCTACTTTAGTAGGTAATTATAATCAATGAAAGGACTGGAAATTCACACAGGAGATATCTGTATATCTTCCTGATATTGATAACAGGGTCGAATTTGTTAGTCAGGTGCGATAAACAATATCTGAGAGCAAGCTGTATCGTGAAGTTAGCTGGATAGGTGCTGGTTCCAAGGTTACCATCAGGGTACTTGGGGTACTTGAGGTACATAGGGGGTACAAGGGGAGAGGAAGAGAGGGAGATGCATTCAATTTACGGGCACGACTTTTGCACTCTAGACGTGTCGCTTTCGTGGGGTTTTCGTGTGGCCTTCAAGCACGGATCATTTAGCGCTCCTCTCAGACGCGTTGGCGTGGTTTTAGTGGGTTTGGTGGGGAAGAGCTCTGGTCCGGCCCAATCACATGCTTGCCTTGCTGTCTGAAGGATATAACCGGCCTGCTGGAAGTTTACATAGGTACCGCCTCCAATCGCTACGTAATGTACCACCTAGGTATATATGGCAAGCTACAGCTGCAACTGATATCTTTTCCTTCGATAAGAGTGCCACCAGATAATCCCTTTGTTACAAATGATCAGGCGAGCACACTGCTCTGCTAATATGAGAAGAATATACAAATGTCTTAAGTCCATTCAATTTCATTCAGGCTGCGACACTTGACCACTATATACAGTACGGATTGCTTACCTACTTAGGTAGGTACTTGGTACTCAGGTATGCGCGTAAAGTGTGATTATTTTTGCTATCCATACAGTCTTTGTAAAACCACTTCAGGTGTTCATCTCCATCCAGTTGAACTCACTCAGCCTCGGCTCCAACAGACAATCTGCTGCATGGGATCCTCTGCCCAACCTGCATACAGGATTAATCGCTTTCTATCCCTTTCACCAGATGCACGCAGGATGATATACAACAGACTATAGCACAATGCGCCTCTCCCCACCTCCTCCAACGCTACACATTTATCGCCAACTCCTCCGCGAAGCATCCTACCTCCCACCAATATGCCGGCCCTACATCGTCGAACAGATCTGCAGCCGTTTCGACAAGCACAAGCATGATTTACCCCATACCCCAGAGACAAAGCGACGCATCCGCCGAGCCCGCCATGACGCCCGCTTCCTCTGGGCCGCAAATAACGGCCTTCTGAACAACATGAAGCACATTCTCCTGCTCGTCTTCGGTCGTACCGGGAAGAGGAGGAGTGAGCTTATACACGACCTCGTCAGGAAGGAGCCACCGTCCGATTCGGACGAGCTGGAATGCGCTTTGACCAAGGAATTGGAAGCGAGGAGGTATAAGGCAAGAGACGGCACTCTTAAGGAACGAGCGCCAGACTGGCTGGACAAGTGGGATGCGGATAAAGTCGAAACTTTCGCCTCGTCCCAGAGCCGTACGAACCAGACCGCAAGCCCTAGACCGGAGATCAAGACGAAGCAGGTCAATCCAGCAAAGAGGCTGCCCGAGGCGGACATCTGGGGCAGGCCGCTGGCTGCGACCTTAGCGCGGAGCAAGTTGCGCAAAGAGTACAAGGCGCTGGTCAATCGTGTGTTGCCACCAGTAGTGAAGAGCGAGTGGGATACTTTACAGGCTTTGGCGACGGGGGCGGCGGATAGGGGTCTGTGGGAGATGCCGCCCAGACGACCGCGGGCTATACAACCTGATGGTGACCTTGATAGTAAAGAGCAGAAGACGATGGAATGGGACTGGCAATCCTATGCCACAGAACCTGTCCGATCTATTGAACGTGGCAGATCAAGGTCGCAGCGGGCCCGGACAGGTGAGGAGGTTGACGGTCCTTATGGGCAAGGTAACCCTAGGGGGCTTCACAGATACACGCCGAGACTCTGGAGGCGGTTATTTGGCCAAATGTGGGAGATGACGTCTGTAATGAGGGTGACGCCCGGTAAGAATGGGAAGGCGGATATAGCCTGGGGACAAACGACCAAGGACGCTCCAGTCGCTGCGGCTGCGCACGCCGTGTTTTTTGAGGGAGTACCGGATGTCAGCAGGACGTCTGGAAAGAGGAGACGGAAGTAAAACGATATAGTTTCATTGTGAACAATCAGGCCCTCTTGACCTGCATTCTTCCCCATCAGTCTAACATCTTGCTCAGCTTCACCAGTCCCTCCCTATCAACCCGCATCCCAACCCAGTCCTCCATCCTTGTTGCCCCAACGACGTCCTGATAAAACCTGATGCTGGGCTCATTCCACTTCAGCACGCTCCAATCCAACCGCCCACCATCCATAGCCACCACCTCCTTCGCTAGCGTGACCAACAATTTTACACCATACCCCTTCTTTCTCTCGGCGGGAGACACGTACAGATCCTCGAGGTAGATACCCGGCTTGGCTCTCCAGGTGCTGTAATTGTAAAAATACAGTGCCATGCCCACGGCCTTGGACTCAGCATTGAAGAGCAAAAGGCAGCGTGCTGGCTTGGAAGGGGTGATTGATTCCGTGATGGGAAGGCCTTGAGCATCCCATGTTGGCTCGCCCGAAGAGAGCTCCGAGGGTGCAAAGGCTATGGTGGACCGGAGCGTCTGCTCGGTGGCCTCGACTGAATGGAGCTCCTTTTCGTAGTCTGCGAGCTCCTTGATGAGGCCGAGTATGGCGGGGATGTCTGGGAGATGTGAGTATGGCGTGAGACTATCACTAGAATGTGACTTAGTTGAGTGACGAGGTGGGTGAAATGCAAACCTTCGCGCCGGGCGTGGCGGACAAGAGGTTGTGAAGACGCCATGATGATTCAAGTCATGTGCTGCTGTCTATCCGTATGCTGGTCTGGTCTCGAAGAACACAATAGTAGCTGGTATCCATGCACTCGGGAAAGTTTCCGAGTATTTATTCGTATGTCGGTTGCGGAGCTATCGTTTTCTTACTTGTGTTGCCCGTCAACCAACGCCTATGCACACGTTTGTATGTTGTTGCGCACTTGCGCAGCTCTGGACAATAACAAGGGCGGGCCTTCACGCATTGTATACCCCTCTTCGGCTTCGAATTCAAGCCTGGAATTGAATCTCCAACCGAGAATCTGGCATGGTACCTCCAGTGCTGTGCCGATCACGACTCTAGCGGGTCGTCTCCCCCACGTCACTGCTGTTCACTGACAATCAGGGCCCTGCCGATTGGTGAGATGCCCAGGAGGCGGTTCCACTGTAGCTTTAGCTACCTCGAACACTTGAAGCTTGGGGTGACGTCTTGGAAACAAGAACATACTACTAACGGTAGTGACTGGACTACTTCGAAAGCTTCATCCTTGGAAATCCTCACTTCATATTATTCCATTACTTTCCAGGATACATACTCCACCACCCCATTTCGCGTTACAGATAACTTTTGAGGCTCGGACGTCGGCAACCTGGCCTGGAGTGCTCGTCTTCTTCAGTGATAACCAGGACGCACGATTGCAGGGCAGATCCAGGGGCATCTCTCACACCGCCGTATATTGTGTGCATGCCGTGTGCTGCGATTCTGAGCTGGCAAGACTGGGATCAGGTGACAGTACAAGTCCTCCGTAAGCTTCTATACAGGACTTCGTCCTCTTGCACGGATTTGTCTAGAACCGAATTCAACTTTGCCTTCGCCAGTCTGTTTCAGCGTAACACAACTCAGACATGGCTCCTCTCGAGACGACGCCAACGGCAGATGAAGTCATCACATATGGCCGCCGCTCATCAACTCCCCCTAAGCTCAGACTGATCCACTACAACGATGTTTACCATCTCGATGCCTCGTCAGCAGAGCCTGTCGGTGGAATTGCCCGTTTCATGACCGTCTGTAAGGAGTACCAGGAAGGGGATCGTTTCAGGGACCAACCAGGCTGTCTCACTCTATTTTCCGGCGATGCCTTCAATCCCAGCTTGGAATCCTCCATCACAAAGGGAAGCCATATGGTCCCCATCCTGAACACACTTCAGACCGACTGCGCCAGCGTGGGAAACCATGACCTCGACTTTGGCGTGAGCCAATTCCAGCATCTGACCAGCAAATGCAATTTCCCTTGGCTTATTGCAAATGTCCTCGATCCTGCCCTGGGCAAGGACGTTCCTATCGGCAACGCCAAAAGGACACACATGATTACGGCCACCAATGGCTTGAAGATCGGAATCATCGGCCTGGGTGAGCGGGAATGGCTCGAGACCATCAACGCTCTACCGCCGAACCTTATCTACAAGTCTGCCAGTGAGACTGCCAAAGAACTCATTCCACAACTGCGCGCCGAGGGAGCAGATATGATCGTGGCACTCACCCACATGCGTGAGCCGAACGACAACAAGTTGGCCGAGAACGTGGGCGACCAGATCGACATCATCCTTGGTGGTCATGACCATTACTACTCGCACAGCTTTATCAACGGCTGCCATGTCTTGCGTTCAGGTACGGACTTCAAACAGCTCAGCTACATTGAAGCTCGTCCGACCCCTGATGGCTCCCCACGGAAATGGGACTTCACTATATATAGAAGGGACATCGTCTCCTCGACCCTTGAGCACAAACCTACCCTCGAACTGGCAGAGAAGCTGACGGCAAAGCTAAAAACATCACTCGACAAGGCCGTCGGCTGGACCACCGAGCCCCTCGACGCCCGCTTCACCACTGTACGCCTACGTGAATCCAACATGGGAAACTTTGTGTGTGATATAATGCGCCATCATTACGATGCGGACTGCTGTATCATGGCCGCAGGTACAATTCGAGGCGACCAGATTTACCCGCCTGGTCCCATCCGAGTAAAAGACATAACGGACTGCTACCCGTTCGAGGACCCTGTGGTGGTTCTCAAGGTGACAGGGAAGGCTATTCGTGAGGCTTTGGAGAACGGAGTAAGTATGTACCCTGCTTTGGAAGGAAGGTTCCCGCAGGTGTCGAACATCAAGTTTACCTTCGATCCGAAAAAGCCTGTGGGAGAGAGGGTGTCAGATGTGGATATTGCGGGCGATGGGTATGAGCCAGAGAAGCTGTATATCTTGGCCACGAGGGGATATATGGGCCGTGGAAAGGGTAAGTGATAGTTCCCAACCAATGCATCCACTCGCTGGAGGTAGCCTGACTAACTTCACTCCCAGACGGCTACAATTCTCTACTCATCGAAGAGGAAGGCGGTCAAGCCGTCGAACTTGTTTCAGAGGAAAACGGTATCCTGATCTCCATGATGCTCCGGCAATACTTCATGTCCCTCAAAGTCCTAGACCAATGGGCCCACTGGGGGCCCTCGATGAGCAATCACTGGGACAAGGTTGTGTCCAATGTGTCCAAGTCCCACCCGTGCATCACACCAAAGAAGACCTCTCCTCCCTCACCGACAACCGAGGACCCTGTGACGCCGGTGTCTGCCAAGGGGGTCAAACATGGGTGGGGACACTTCAGTCCTAAGAATATCAGGGCCAGGAGGTCTAGCGTTGGCCCCCTGGCGGAAGGGGATACGGATGTCGAGAAGAACGACACGAGTCCTCCTCCTGAACCCCAAAGTATGGAAGACATTGTGGAGGAGGATACCGATGAAGATCACGAGCTTAGGATTATGAGGAAAGCTTTCAGGAAGTGGTGCCGGAAAACTGGTGTGCATGCTAAGGCTGGGGAGGGGCTTGAGGAGCATGAGGTCGATTGCGACTGGACCAAGCCAATTGCGCCCACCCTTGAGGGGAGGATATCTGTTATTGGCGAGTGATGCAGTAAAGACGAATCAACCTCGATCAGAGACTGAATTGGTATATGAAAGCCAGCATCGCGTATGGGATTGACATTACATGGACTCACGAGATGATAGACATAGCATGGCAGTTTTAAACAAGCCTTCATGTATGGGGTACTAATCTGCCTTTCGCTGAATCGGAAGGCAGTCTGAGCCACACCGATCGGTCTCCTGTTTGAAGGAGAAGAGATACATTGGCCCACTGGAGCGGCCTCGTGCGGAGAGTAGCATCACCACCTTTGTCTTGGGTTGTATTCAAAGCGTCCCCACAGAACCCCTCATTAGATTCGTCGATGGTGTGCAGTGCAGCCACTAACACTACTTCAAATACAAAGTGCATGCATCTGTTAGTACGAGATCTCTCCATGGCCGTCTGTCGTTTTTAGTTCCCTCTAGGTAGATGATGGGCCGTCCTCTTTCCTCACCCGCAACATTTGAACGTCAAGACTGCTACGAGACACCGACCCTGATGTGACTCGGGTACAGTGAACAATACCTAACAGCCACAAAAGATGTTTCGCAGTGTTCCAACCCACCCTTTATCGTACCCCTCGGCTCAGATAGGAGCCCGAGGTGGAGGACTGGAACCAGGAATCATTCACCATGATCAGGGGCCCGGGCCTGGTGCCACGCGTCTTTGGTTTGGGCGCCATATGGGGACCCGTTTTGATGAACTCCAGGAAGGTTATAAGCGTGCACTGCTCGGCTATGTCAAGGAGAAACCGTCCCCAAATGTAAGTTTCTTCATGCAGGAAGACAAGAACGTGATTTATTGCTATCTTCCGTTACCCTGTACACCCCGTGCGAACATGAACCACCACTGACCCACTCTGGGCCACAGTTGCTCAAGTTCCAGAGGCTGCACCGGGAATTTGAGGACTTTAAGAAGTCCAAGATTGAGCAAGTACAGTCGTCTCTCGACGACGCCGAGGAAAACATTGACCATGATGAGCCGGGTGCTACGGTGCTGTGGTTTGGGGAGCACGAGGGTCTCCGGCTGGATAAACTCACTGAGGCTCAGCGACGAGAGCTTCTATATCATGCCAAGAGGAACTACACTTCGGTAGATGTATGTCTCCATTTCCCATTCTCTTTTCAATCTTGTATCCGTTAGGCTCCGGTTCTTACTGCTGATGAACGGTCGCAGCTCGTGAAATACTGCAACTTGCACGATTTGTACATTAAGTGGCTCGATGAACGGAGAAACCAAAGCCCCTTATCCACTATAATATGGTTTGGCACCTATTATCGGGGCTACGAGATCCGGAAGATATTCCACAGTCCCAAGAAATGGAATTGGTTCCTCAGTCACTGCCCCGAAAGGCGAGATGACCTCCTGGAGATTCAGGAGAGGTACTACCGGTGGCGGGCACGCCAAACACGACGTAGTCGACCCATAGTTCGGGCCCCGCACATCATAGTCAACCGTGTTGGCCAGAGACTGGGTGCTCAGGACGACGGTTTCGCCTCGGATGCCGATGAAGATTATGAGACCGACGAGTTCGTGATACGTGACAGCCAGGTTGAGGAAGAACCTGAGGATGATGGCGTTGACGACGGCAATTCCGATGCGCCTTGGGATCAGGACGAACAAGTCGATGACGCGGAAGAGCTAAGGAGAGAGCTTGCCGACCTGAATGACGAAGTGCTTGATGAGACGACTGACATAAGTGAAGAGAGCCAAGATGAATTCCTTGTATCACCACAAGCCCATCGGTCCTCGCCTACCAAAACGGCGCTGGCGAGATCGAAAGCCAGACGGTCTAGGTATCGAACATCTGAGTCCAGTGACGAGTCGAACTTGACTAATGATGACGATGAGAGAACTGACAATGAGACTGAGGCTCACCGTAAAACCCAGAATGGCAAGGGGGATCCTATTCCCTTGATTATTCTGGAGGACTCGGACAGTGATGAGTCTTTCCCGGATCCCAGAGACATCGGCACATCTTTGCAAGCAAAGAAGCAACCACGAACGCCTATCAAACGGAAGCAACTGATACGAAATTCAGAGTCAACTATATGCCGCGACGAGAACTGGCACAGCAAGCCCAGCACGGGCTTGCTGAACCATATTACAACGCCGTCACCTTCCAAACGGAGAAGGCTCGTAAGAACGGTCGATACCGAGCGTCTACCGAACTCAGTCTCAGGTTCTGATGATCAGCACATGGATCACGCATCTGGCGGCCTCGGGGGTGACTACAGACACACTCGGTGCTCAGGGTCTCCAGTAACTAAGAAGAAGACAGTGAGGAAAGAACCGGTACCAAGCGCCCAGGCCCTGGACGACAATTTTGCCGAAGAGGAAATCATCGTACGACCTGAGTCTGAGGACGAAGAGGTCAGGGGCCAAAGGCTAAAATGTCGTAAGTATCTACAACAATACAATTGGTGTAAATGAGATACTGACCCGAGTACCAGCAGTGGACACCGACGACGAGCCTTTACTGCCAAAGCTGCGCCGTCAACGGAGGGGTAAGAGATTTGGGACACTTTCTGGGCATACAAGCCTGTAGGCGCATGGTGCCTGCAGTCTTTGTTTGAGATACGTAAAGGCATAATGCTTCAGCACCTTCTAGCTGAGAGGATATTGGAAGTCGGTATCAGAAGGGTGTTGCATGTTTTATTTCGCAGCTCACAGTTTTGAAATGAGTTGCTCTATAGGAATGGAATTCTAATTTCCCAGGCTCACTCAAGCTCATATAGTGTATAGTATATATAGTGAGGTCATGCTTGACGCCACATGAAACCTCGTGTGTCTTGTTCAAACCCCTTCATATTTATGCATGTTCAGAATACTAATCATCTAGATGAATTCTTTTGATGGCCCGACAAGCCGTAACGGGGCTACTTACCGAGGTCCCAACGGGGAATGGGTCCGGCTTGGAAGGAATAGGCACTATTGAAAGCCACCACTTATACTGCCAACGGCGACGATGGGATCTTACCGGTCTATTTCCTCATGACGACAGGAACTATCGACGGGCCAAAACCAAAAGAACCTTAGGTGCTCTGTTACACATGTACAAGGAATGGGGGAATATGTAGGGATGGATATTGGTACATCAGGCGGGAATATGGCAGCTCTAGATTCAAGATTGCCTCGCTCCTCGGCCAAGGAAGGCCTGCCACAGCTATTAGTACATGTGCCACCGTCGAGAGCCATCTCAGAATCCATTTGTAGCTCAGAGTTGTTGCAATCATTGCATTTGTTACAGTTGTTGTGGTACGCATAGGAGAAGGCTACGGTCATGCTCTCGGTTTTGCAACATTCCACTTTTTGTATTTGTATTCAATGAAACGGTCCTTCTTGTGCTGTAAAAATAGCAGCTAAACTTGTGGATGAGTATCAAGGAATATGAATATAGCTAGGCAAAGATGCCGCGAAATTATATCTGAACCTGCTTGACCTCTGGTCAATGTACAACATTATCACCATCATCAACCGGCATTTACCATGAATTAATCCTTTCTGTCAGATTTAGAACCCGATTTGTATGGGGTAAATGAGTGAATGTATCGCGATGGGAAGAAGAAAATAGTCTATAAGGCCTTAATCCCCTCTGCCCATATGCCATCTCTGCTACTTGGGGTACTCGGATTTCCCGTACGGAACCTAGCTATCCGCTATATATATTACTAGTTATTGCGGCTATAGTTGGGGACTGGCTGTTTTTGCTTATGCAGAAGATCTGGGGTATCACCAATATGTGAAAAGCAACCCTGAACAGCTGCGCAGAATACCGTCGAATCATAGCAGGTGTTTATATTCATCACTCTCCGGCAATCTGACTGCAGACCGAAGCCAATGTGACATCCAGAGAGGACTACAAAAAGACCTGGAACGCTTGACCTCGAAATGAAGTTATTAACCACCGACTTCGTTACCTAGGTACCGTTTTCAAAGCATCCAGCGCTACGGATGCTATATGAGTTTGGTGACACCTGGGCACATGCGACATCGGACACCATAGCATGATTTGCTGCGCCGCAGGCCATTTTGTTGTCGTACGTATTCGTCAAGACACGTGTTCTTACATTTGTGAGGGTTGAATGACCAAAAACAACTCGTATGCCACATGTATTCAGTCAATTGCTCATTGAAAGTGGTAGTTACTGGACATACAACTAAATTGTTGATGCAGCGGCGTGCGAGGATGATATCTGCGTACCCAGCTTCTACAATGATCCATGCTCAAGTGCTTCATTCTAGACTGAAGGACACTCCGAGAAATACAACAGAACTGATGGTGACCAGGGGCACTTGTGAACATGGCGTTTTTGGGGTATTTACATGTTGACATGGACTACGTATATCATGCTTCATATCTGAACTTCCAGGGTGAGTTGTGTTTATTATCCCAACTTCTGGAATAAGTAAATATATATCTATGTGGGTTACTCCCCATGACATATCTTTGTTCTGATTGTAATATGGTAGCTATGTTGATCATCGCGCCGATCTTTTGCGGGAATGACCATTGGTGTTCCGAATAAGGAATGGGTGTGGATTCTTCTTCCGGTCTCACCGTGAACACAACCAGAATCCCGCCGAGCAATGTCTCACATAACGGTTATGGATGTCTTGCCTGTTCCCGTTGATGTCTTAGGTTTAAGCATAAATTGTCAACATGATCTGGGCACAAACGTTCGATAATGAGTATTTTCTGTGCAGGCTGCCAGTTTAACATTAACTATAGTTCGATACTTGCTTTTGTAATAATACCGAGCCTGGGATTCAGCTGCGAACATGCAGACTGCAGTCGTATTTCTTGCTCTCATAGAACAAAGGGAGAACCCTCGAGTTGAACGGCCAGGATTGATGCATTGGCATAAGAGTCTAGATGGTCCATAATATTTTCGCATACCAGCTGTGCCGAGGAAAGCACTGATGATCACAGGCACCCTTGAGATCCCCATACCAGTCTGAACTGACACCATGAGCCTACGGTTAGAAATCATGCTCAAAGAAACACAATCTAATGAAGAAAGTACCCGAGGGAGCAAGCACTTGAGGTTCTACCTGAGTTTGCAGATCAGCTGGCATATGTAGAGTGTGCTGATGAAGCGGGAAAAATATCACTGGAAATACGTTGAGCCAATGCACATGCATGTATCAACATGAGAGACGAAGTTCAAATACAGTTGTGATTATTGAATATGTACCGTATGAAATAACAGTCTATGGATTCGCTTGAGGTCCCGCTTATTTGACAAAATAACACGCCTGGCCTTCCATCAAACACGCAGCCAGTGACCAATGTTGTGTGCCAGTATCTTACAATTGCCCTCGTCCCATCAGGCTATAGTAAACCTTAAAACTCAGCACAATTACAGTCATCAACGTTGGGGTCAGGCCCCAGTTGTGCCAACGTGCTGTAATATGCTGATTTCTTCCCCAGCGTGGTATTCCACAGGTCAGGCAACGAGCCGACAATCCAAGTGTACTTGTCCGTGAAACCCCACACCGTGACCCCCACACAGTTGGTCACCTTCTGGCAGGCGCCCACGACGCTGGCATAGTCGGTGGCCTGCTGGGCAAAGTTGGGAGCGACGCTGGGCGTGGAGATGTCCAGCTCCGTGTAGGCGACCTCGACCCCCAGGGCAGTGAACGACTGGAGCGCGGACACCAGGTGGTCCTGCGACGGGGCGCCTGCGGAGAAGTGAGCCTGGAGTCCGACGCCGTCGATCCTGGCGCCGTAGGACTGCACCATCTTGACGAGGTTAATGACAGCCGTGGTCTTTGTGCTCGGCGATTCGATCGAGTAGTCGTTATAGTACAGCTTCGCGCCCGGGTCTGCGGCGGCCGCCGCCGCGAAGGCGATGGGGATGAAGGCAGGCCCGATTGTCTTGTACCAGACCGAGGAGCTTGCGGATGTCTGTCCGCGATACGTCCCGTCTGCGTAGATGGCCTCGTTGACGACATCCCAGGCGTAGCATTTGCCCTTGTAGTGGCTCACCACGTTGGTGATGTGGTTCACCATGATGTTGATCAGTGTCGCGTTGTCAAAGTTGCCCGTGGTTATCCATGTAGGCAGACTCTGGTACCAGACAAGGTTGTGACACCGCATAACCACTATAACGTGAGATTTTAGCAATAGCCCTCTAGTTAGGATAGTATAGGGACATGGATCAGAATACGTACTGCCGTTGTTGAGAGCCTGGTTCACGATGCGGTCGCCGAGAGTGTAGCTGAAGGTGTTTCGACTTGGCTCGGTGTAGGCGAACTTCATTTCATATTCGGCAGTGTACGCGCCAAAGTCCTCACTGCGTATTGCGATGGCATTGGCCGCGGCATCGTTCAGAACTGCGGTGGAAACCTCAGTTCCGAAGTACTTGAGGCCGTTTCGTTGGGCGCGAGTGTTGAGGCCATCGCCCATGACGGGACCTGAGGTGGCCAGGAGGACTGCTAGGGCAGCAGAGAGGAAACCCATTATGATTATGAAGCTGATGTAGAAGCAAGAGCTGTAAGCTGTGATACTAAACTGGACTGGCTCGAAAGGTGGGTAATTATCAGCGGGTCCGGGAAGGGTAGTTCAGTTATCTTAAGCTTGCTGCCGAAAACATCATTTATGTACTATGGAGACTGGAACGTTGCGTATTATATCTCCGGAGGAATGTCAGGACTTCTCTGGACTCGCCATCCGCCCCATCGAGACTCGATCCCTGGAGCATCGAATTACACTGGTGGCACTTCGATGTTGCCAGCTGACACGCTGCACCAGGAGGCGTATGTTCAGGGGAGACCGCAACATGTTTACAATTTTACATCAAGAGTATAGCCTCGGCTGTAAGGCGAGGGCATGATACACAACTGCGGCTGTCAGAAGTGCTTCCAGGCTTGGCAATATCGACATTTCACCGGGGGCAGCCGCATCGATGGCCCTCGGGAGGGTGCGACTCAAGAGGAGGCGCGCCATCTGAGACAACTGAGATCTGCAAGCCGCTCAACGGGGAAATGAACACACCACAACCACTAAAGCCCAAAGGTCATCTGGTATGACGCCCGAATGGTTTACAGCTAACCAAGCCACGAGGCAATATGGACTAGTACATCTGGCTGATCGGTACTTGCCTACTTTAGCAGGTTGGTAACGCCCCGCGGACGACATAAGAGCGCACCGTAGTAAGCGGGCCGAAAGGCTCGGCCAGGCGACTCAGAAGGATTTTCTTTGTTAGTAATATAATTGGTGGAAAGCTCTCCGGGTCTACCATCACCAGAACCTAACATGTGCACTACTCCCTCACCTGTGCATCCTTTGTAGATGACAAAGTTGGGTGGCAACGCCGCAACCGGGGAGACTCTGTTCTCAAGCTCTCTCGGATAGGCTGCTTTTAGATTGACTGATGTCTGTGGCGGCAGTATCGTGCCCAGATCTGGGCCTCATTTGCCTATGTGAGCTGCGTGCATGCGTGTTCTTCCTGTTGATCTTTGGGAAGGGTGCTCCTTCGGCCCTACACCTCCCTACACTGGTTATATCCCCGAGCGATCAGGGTGCCAATGAAGTAATGTTAAGATTCTTATGAGCATATGAAGGCAAATAGATGACTGTTAACCTGCGAGAGGAGGAGTTCCTCCGGCAACAGGGTGGTCAGCGTGTGTCGATGAATGTTATCAGTCACTTCAATGCTAGTGTCGCTCACCTGATCATACACACCTCTAGGCGAGTCTGGACGAGAGGACTTTCGTCATCGATGTATTCGACTGCGGCAATCGAACATGTTGGTCACAATGGCCATTGACGAAAGTGATTTTGCGCGCCAGGAATGGTCACCTCGGAGGATGGCTCCGGAGGAAATCAGAAGTTTTGCGCAGAGGGATCGACCCGATATGGCCGCTGAAAAAGAAGAGGGGAGCCTTGTGAACATCACGAGGGAAGAGTGGGACACACGAACTTCACCTTTCGAAAGAACAATGTGAACTCAAGGACTATGTGGGCAGAGAAGAGAACAGCTATATCGGAACGAGCATGGCAGGTAAGCCTGGAAGCGGGACTGACTATCTAGAAGAGACATCTTTGTTGACACACTACGGACTGAAAGCACGACACATCCGTGATACCGAAGTATTCAATCGTTAAAATTCCTCACCCGACGATGGCCCGAAGCACTCGCTTGCAACTTCATCAATGCTTCTCCTCAACCTCTACTTGGACACTATACAAGCGACTGGTAACCAACGTCTGTTCACCGTGGATTGTCCCGCCAATCTGCAGGGGGACATCGACCAGGTGACCATGGTTAGTGTCAAGAACTGGCATGCCGTGTCACGTAACCCACCCCGACCACCCGCATGATTGCCCTAATTATGCGAGACTGGACTGGCTGGGACGACCTCGGGATGCGTTATGCTCGGAATCAACGGCAGAAAACCGACATGATACAGGTTGAAGCTCGCAGGCGCAACGGGGGACGACACTCGTCGGATTCGTGGTTTCTGGTATCTAGTATATTTTGTCACAGGGTCAGCCAACATTCGCTAGAGATCTTGGAGAGTAAAGTGACATGGCTGGACACGTTCTTGGACACGTGCCCTGCTCAGGACGAGATTCCATACGCGATTTATGCGGATCATCACTGTTGATACAGAAACCATTGTAATAAATCTTGTCATCATTCAGGGGAGAGAAGTCGGAAAATTCGAAAGAATCACTTCGAAACATACCTTCAATCCAAGCCATTCAACTCAAAACATGGTTTCCTGAGCAACGCAAGTCAATTCATCACTCTGTATTGAAACTGATGCCGTCCTTCCGCCACCCTCGTGAAGACGGACCAGGAGACAAAATTAGAGAAGAAGCAGGGCACGAGCCCAATGGACGGGCTGGGCGAGAAGATTATTATAGGCATTGCATGTGTTGGCTGTGGGTCAAATTTGGGCCTCTCCTTGAAGAAAACGTCAACAACTCCATCTGCGTCACGACGTAGTTCCACATCGTAGACGTGGCCATCCTACGTCCGTACATACACAGTAATGAAGTGCAAATGATTACTACAGTCAGGACGAGGTTCCACTCTGAGTCATCATGTCCATCGGTGTATCTCGACTACGCCCTGTTCTTCCAGGCTTCTTGTCAAACATGAAGAGAATACGACAATTGGGAGGGCCTCGGAAAGTACACATTGTCTCAAGATGAATCGCATATATAACAGCGACGGAGTGAGGATTCTTATACTGGGCTCTGTCGCGTTGTCAAACCACATCCGGACCTACGCGTGGTCGAGATCGAGGACCGGTTGCGGCAAATCCAAATCCAAATCCAAACCCAAGTCCAAAATGGCAAGGTTGTGAACAAATCAACACAATCAGAGATGGTCCTAAAACAATCCGGAACCTGCTGGGCATCAGGTCTCACTTACACATCGAAAAGTTCACGCCTGGATGTGAATGCCCACATGCAGGCGGGTCAAACGCACCAGTGAACCCAGGGTAGCACCCGGGGAAAGAAAAACTGAGCTTGCATGTGCAACGGCCCCTAATAGCTTGGCTGCGGACCTTTTCATGGGAATTCGCCCCCGTATGTCGAATGGGTCTCATAGATCCGGGGTAACAACGCCGGCTTTTACTCGACCGGTCCCCTTTCCCTTCCGGTCTGGTTCCGGGGGCGTAGGGGATGAGGGAGAAGGTTGATTTCGAGGACAGGCCAAAGTTTCGTCCCGGGTTTCTTATCATGGCGATCACTGGATGCCTTTGACGAATCGCACCAGTAGCACTACTATCCGCATTGTGTAAGTCTCCACGTGGTGCCCCTACGCTATAAAAGACCCGGTTTGATGGTTACCTAGGTATGTACATGGGTAGGTAGCGTACTTTACACTAGGGACGGGTATCACTCAATTGTTTCCCCAGATGGTGATTGTCCTCGCCTCCTTTCTCATGTCCATGTGTCTACCCGCCAGCCCGCGCACACGTGATATGTAAAACGTGAACTTACCTAGGTAGCTAGTAGTTGGGTAGCCCGGCCAGGGGTAGGATTTGATGTTGGGAACGGGACGCACAACAAGGACCCCCGGTGCTCCATTTCGTGATCGATAACTATGACATACAGAAACGACTAGAGCCTACTGCTCCTAAGGGATCATTTACCTGTGACTCCTCTATTATCCATCGCTTCTAAAGCTGATCAGGGGTTGCCCCGGGCTCCTGGTGGAGACACCAGTAGAGCCCAGCTGCACGGGAGATTTAGCCCTGGATTTTGGCACTCAACCCTCATCACGAACACCCCCCCCCCCATACATGCCACAATTGGGATCAAATTTGTGTCCAGAACCGGATTGTGCCTGGAAATCGACACATTGGCATGATGAAGCTTCCCCACGTCACATCATGTGTGGTCCTGGTTCTATATAAGGTAGGTGGCCGGAGCGGCTGGAGTATCTAGTCTACTTTTGAACCCCAGGAATGCTGAGGGTCTGGCGAACACCCCCCGCTTCTATCCTTACTGGGACAGAAGAAATATCTTTGAGGTTACCGTGGTTGCGTGATGATATTTCCGTCCGGACTCCATCAAAAAACCCCTGACGTACCGAAACTGAGAAACTAACCCTCGAGTTGCGCGACCAGCTGCAGATGGATCCTTCACTACCACCGATGGTGACTTTCTAATACCGGCTAATATCGGTTGCGATATACACATGCCGCACAAAGGGGGCTGTACAGATGTTGGTTCTGAACCTGTGGAACTGTGCATGCTGGTCTGGTTGATAATCAGCATCAAGCTTGAAGGGGCTGGGATGGAAATGCCTAAAGTGGAAAAGTTCCAGAAATGACCTCTCAGGATGGTTTAGGGCACGCACTACCTCAGACTTCATGCAAGGGGCCCGAAACGGGCGGACGCCTTCTCAAGTAAGTGATCGGCGGCCAACCCGTCACCACACCTGGATGTGGGCCAACCTTTTTCCTCCTCCCATCTCTCTCACCACTGCTGCTGTGATGATCACCGAGACCTTCAGGAGTCAAAGCTGCTGTGGAGTGGAGCCTCGTGAACAAATGAGACCGGTAGGACTGGCTGGTGGTTCGGGCGCGCCAAACCTCCCTTGCCGAGTGAATTCCCGAGAGCCAAGTCTCGACGGTTTCTCGGCTAGAATGCTTGAGTAGGCACTAGACCCGAATAGCGGTGGACAACATTCCTTGGCTCACAGGCTTGTTGTGTCAGACACATACAACCACGCACGTGACATACCGTAGACGTGAAGACGGTGTCGAGTATCGTGAGATGGTCAGCATTTTCAGTACCTATTGATATGGAGATCCGTGAGGGACGAGGTCCACCTCGTATAGTCTACATGTGAGAAGCGTATTTGGTCCGCTCGTATGTGCGTAGAAATCCCTGCATTCTCACACAGTGCCGCGTGCCTGGAGCTACTCGCCACATACATGCATGCCCCAGGGTGCTCGTACGCAGTAGTGTATGTAGTAGTGAGGACAGTAGTATGCATATATATGTCCGTAACGTGTGACATCGCCTCTGTGGGGTTTTCCAACCTGGTACCTGATTCTTGGTTTCAAGCCACTGAGGAACCGAGGTCGTTCCAGGCTTGGAACCGCCGACAACCAAACCGCTGTTAGTTCCACCTAGACTTGCGCGTTCATGGCTCCAGCTGGCTGAAGCTCATGAGCCTCCACATGACGCTCCACATTCTTAATCACCGCGGAAGCAGTAAACCATCCGCTAGGTGGGCTCGTGTGGAATCGAGGGAGATCACCATGAATGTAGACAGCTCGTCCCGAAAACAAGGGGAGACCCTAGCCACCTGCTGATGGAGCAGGAGAAAAACTCTTGGTGTCCTCGACTCTTTCCATGCGGCCGGATCCATCTCTTTATTACATTATCACTACTGTCTGAGCAACACCCGGACTTGTATACTGCAGGGAGCGGCCGAGCTGGAAACGCATCGGCCTACATTTACCATCGGCCTCGTAACGCACACGTCCTTGACCACCACACGAAACAGCCCTACCGCTCACCACCTTCTCGAAGCTTGGGACTGACCTTCCAAGATGACGATTTTCAGGGACGATGCCCCTCGGGTGATGGGGGCTCTCATCATCCTGTTGATACTAGCCTACGGCACCTACATCCTTCGACTATATGTCCGTGTCGGGAAGACATGGGGTGCCGACGATTCCTCCATGACTATCGCGATCGTGAGTCCCAAGGAGCACCATGAGCATGACCATAGTCCTTGAGAGCTCGCCAACTAATGGTCGCACGTTTTAGCTGCCTTTTACCGTCCTCACGATAAGTTGCATCCTCGCTTCGTTGAACGGGGTCGGCATCCACCAGAAACACCTCGCGGAACCCGGGAACGAGAAATACCAGACCCTGGGCATGATGTACTTCTTCTTCTTCGAGGTCTTCTACTGTGCCGCCATCATACCCATCAAGCTCTCCATCGCGCTTATGCTCATCCGGATCGCACAAAACCGCAAGGGTTATGTCTATGCCCAGTGGGCCATGATGGGGCTGTTCTTCGTTGCCGACGGTGGTGCCTGTCTCTACATCATCTTTCAGTGCTGGCCGGTTTCTGACGCCTGGAATGCGCCTTCGAAATGTAACCCGGCCGTGTACCTCGCCGATGTGTACTATGCCACCACGGCCGTGAACATCACGACGGACTGGGTGACGGCTATTTTGCCTATCCCTCTGCTGTGGGGTGTGAGGCTGGAGCGAAGTGAAAAACTCTCAGTTGCTGCTATTCTCGGGCTGGGAATTTTGTGAGTTTGAATGTCTTCCCCTTCTCATGTTCTTCTGGCTGACCATCTCAAGTGCAAGTTTGGCTGCCTGTATTCGATTGCACTACACCATCAGTCTTACCAGCAGCAGCGACTATCTTTGTAAGTCCAAGCTATCGCCCCGCCTCAGTACCAGTCCCATCATTTGCTAACCGGCTACTTCAGTTGGCGTCGCGAACATCGTTATCTGGGGTTACGGCGAGATCGCCGTGGGCATGTTCTGCGGTTGTTTGGCCACACTGCGACCCCTATTTCGAAAGATGTTTCGTCTTGGCTCCGTCGGAACGTCCGGAGTCAAGCCTGCTGGGCCATCCAACTCGCCCTTCCCCCACAACTCCCGCAGTGCATACGGACAGCTCTCCGGAAACCACAGGGGCGATGTCGAAATGGGAAACCTTGGAGCCAGCAACGATGCCTATAAGGTGTCCGTCAACGGATCGAACGAGATGCAGACCGAGATTCGAGCCAGTGTGTCGAGTGAGTCGGATAGCATAGAAAAGATCCTGAAGGAGTCCGGAGAAGGGGGACAGAGTTTGGGAACAAATCAGGGGATCCTTGTCAATCGTCAGGTCAACATTGTACGATCATGAGCGATGAATCGTTGGCCTTGTCTAATTTTGTAATCGCCGGCGTCTAGGGAAAGGCAAGACAAATACCCTTCTTTCTAAGTTTTGTTTTATAATAATACCTTGTTATGGACGGATGTAAAAGATGGACCACATCATTGGTGTCACTGTGCTCCATTGCATGTTTCTGTTGTAATGATACAAGGAGTTACGACCGCGCAGCGCGCAAAGGGTAACATGTTTGAAAGGATCGTGTCGGCCCCATATGCCTTGCTACCCTAGGGTATGTAGCCCTCAATAAAATACAATGAACGAGTGGCATTACAAAAACTTTCCGGAGAGGGGAGAGGCGGCTGGACGCAAAAATAATTTCTACCGAGGTTGCCAACCCTTCATGGTCCCAAAATTACTCGAAAGAGAAACCAGGATAGCCATTCGACGCAGTCTCGTTGAGTGTCTTGTAATAATTGGGGACGCCGCCCAGGTAAATCAGCGGCTCCCGTGGCTTGCCCGGGATATTGTCACCCATGTACCACTGCCGGGTTAATGTCAATAAGTGTCAGTCGATTCGAATTTTCTGACAAAAAGAATGGGAATCACTCACCGATTTGGTTCCTGGTATCAAAGTTGCGTCGGCGAGGTTCAGTATTACCTGTCGCCACTTGTCCTCGCTCTCCTTATCGGCAACCACCTTCTTCTCCCCCTTCTCTCTCATGCGGTTCATTACCGCTGAAATCCAGTCTCCCTGCATCTGTGCACAGGTTGGACCGTTGCACAAGGCCGTCGGACCTTGAGGCCCGTAGGAAAAGAACATGTTTGGCAGTCCGGCCACAGCCATCCCGAGATATGTAAAGGTTCCGTTCTTCCAGTGTTCAGCCAGCGACTCACCAGAAGGTCCTCTGATGTCGATCTGCTTCAAACCCCCAGTGATGCTGTCGAAGCCTGTGGCACAGATAATGAAATCAACCTCCCACTCCTTGTCGGATGTCCTTACGCCGTTTCTGGTGACCTCCTGGATGGGCGACGTGTTGACATCGACCAGATGCACATGGGGCTCATTGAATATTTCAAAGAAGCCCTGCTCCAGGGAGATCCGCTTGCAGCCAAAGGAATAAGGCGCTTTCGTTGGCGCAAGTAGATCCCGGATACGAGGGTCGTCAATCTTGGCCCGAGTCTTGTCGCGCCAGAAGGCGTAGGCCTCGTCGTTGGCGGCCTTGCTGAAGAGCATGTCATGGTACGAGGCAAGCCAGTACTTGAAGTCGCCCTCTTGCCACAGAGTCTCGTACACCTCCCGACGCTTCTCAGGGGGGTCATCAAAAGTCCCTCGGTCAAGAAAGTTGAACGAAAACCCCCCAAAGCTTTGGGACCGACCCCTAAAGAGGTCAGGATAGTCTTTTCGCGAAATCTCCTGCTCGCCATTCCTATAGTTGACTTGTCTCATGGGAATTGCAGTGTTGGGAGTCCGCTGGAAGACAACTAGCTCTCCAACAACGGGTGTAAGCTCGGTCGCGAGCTGAATGCCTGTCGAACCGGTACCTATGATGGCGACTCTCTTGCCCTTGAGATCCAGCCCGTCACGTGGCCAGTAGGATGGGTGGATGAGTGTACCATTGAAGTCGTTGATTCCCTTCCAGTCGGGGATGTATCGTTTGGCGGCGAACCCCGTATTCACCAAGAAATAGCGTGCGTTGAATACATCGCCCTCCTTGGTGAGAATGGTCCACAAAGATTCGGCGTCGTCCCAACTGGCCGACTTCACAAAGGTATTGAACTGAGTATCTTTCCTCAACTCCCATCTATGGGCCACAATGTCAACAATCAAACCCGTAAGTCATAAAAGCCGGTTCAAGTGGGACAAGACTCACACGTCAGCCACATGGGAAAAGTATTCTCGAATTTCAGCAGAGTCTGGGAATCTTTGCTTCCACGTCCAAGTCTCCCAGACTTTTGGATCATCAAACTCATAATGAGGGACGCTGCTATCGACACGGGCTCCAGGGTACCGGTTCCAGTACCACACGCCTCCATAGTCATCACCGCACTCAACAAGCTTGACTCTGTACCCAAGATCCCGCAAAATCTTCAACTGATACACTCCGCCAAAGCCGGCACCGACAACTAGGGCATCGAGCTGCTGCACTGGGTTCGGCATAGACCCCATGATTCCAGCTAAACTTGGGACATATATACACAGGTGGGTGGTCTGAGTATGTAGACAATTGAACAGATCATCATCGGGACGAGGAAGGTGGAACTCTGTCAATTCATACAGGGCGGAGGAATGGGCGACTTTAAACACAATGACTTTTAAAGAGAGAGGTGGCTTTCAGCCACAAGGAGCTGACAACAGGGGCACATTCACCGAGTCCAAGGATCATCAACCTATTCCCAAGTTCCTTGGGGCTTGATATTCAACCTGGAGGCAGAGGTGCTATGCTTGACCTGACACCACTTTCGTGAACGACGTGAGCAATTTCAAAAAGAAGCAGAGAAATGCTATTGGAAAACGTCCCGTGAAACGAGGCCTTTTCACGTCCCAAAGACCGTACTTATATTGACAAATTGCAGGCTATCGCACAAGACAAAAGCAAGTGTGGCATCATTTTGATTATGAAGAAGACCCACGCACCGCGTCATTGGTATCATGGAAAAAGGCCGCGCTGGTTATAACTCTTCAAACAACGCCCCCGATCAAATTTCCAAATGCCCCAAGAAATACTACCCAAAGTTACCGTCTGCTGCTTTGATTAGTTAGTACTGGCACTTGCCCCCGCAAGACCTAAAGCTCAAGCTTTCACTTTGATACGTCCACATGCCTACCTTTTCATCCGTTACGGTGCCACTCCCCCCCGCCCTATGCGAGTGCTTTACAAATTTAATATGTAGTGCTTATAGCGCTTGAATCTTAGTGTTAACCGGCGGTTCCGGACTACTGGTCAAGTGAAAATTTGAGCTTTCCCACTAGATCACAGATAGGTACATGGCCTGCTCATCAATCCACCGAGAGAGGATCTTGTTAACTGGTGGGCTACTGGGCGTTCAAGATTAGCTGCGAGTGTCGTCTTACTTATTATGGTGGTCCGGTGTTACAATTAACGGACAGATTAGCCTCTGATGGCAAAGGCTTGAAGGCCGAACTGCTTTTAGAGCTGCATAGTTGCGAGGGTGGGTGTTATCGTTCACAAAGTATGGGGCATAAACACGAACTTCCTCAACCAACAGGAAGAGGCAGTATCAACTCCGTCTTTCTATCCCTCTATTCACGTCAGCCTAACACTAGTGGCAGCGCCACCTACACTCCCCTACCGGGGCAGCTTGTTGGTCTCAATTCAATACATCAGCTGGAGTATAGTGGCCTCCCAACGACTCCAGGGGTATGTGAGACACGATCTCTACAGCTGAACTGAGAAGTTCATGGCAGCCCAGAAATATTTTTCTCACCCGGCTCGGATCTGTGGAAATTGGGAAGAGGTAGTATATGTGTGTATTTGGCTTGAAGGCCTTGATTGGACCAGTTGATGCATGGAGGTTGTGCAGGTCATACATCCATAACGTCAACTGGTCTCCATAAAACTTGGTCACACGGAAGACGGATGCCGCGGGAATTGTATGTGATTTCAGCACCTTTTGCAGAATGCCATAAAGATCCTGACAGCACATCTTACCCCATGACTATGAGGTGTGGACGCCACCACGTCAGAAGTCTCGACGGATGCTGTGTTGCCACCTTCAATGCTTCCCCTCCTTACTTAACACGCGCCGACAATGGCACGCAGGAAATCCCGATTCTGTAACCTGTAGGCAAATCGGCACCAATGTAACACGGGGAAAGGATTTATCAGATCGACATCCAAAAGGAGACAGGGACGCTTACCTTGTCTGGCAGTCAGTCGTGAGATGCACGGTACTTGTGAGCAACCAGCCCCCAGAAGGTTTGCCTCAGTCTCTTCTCCCGATCGTAACCTACCGATATATCCGTTGTTCCCTTCAAGGCCTGTATTTCAGAATGATTGACAACGGAGTGTTGAGCACTTGGGCTGTGGAAGGTGGGGTAGGTGGTGACCCAGTCATCTATCTCATGATGGATTTAGAAACATAAGCTACTGATACACGCCTTTGAAACTATGCCTTCGCGAATTGCTTCAGGTAGCATCTTATGTGTGCCATTTAGATGCTCATGACATATACCAATGCCCCGAATAGTGATACAAAACTCCCTTGTCCCTGCCAGCCCACTTGCCTTGTCCTCCTGCCTGTTCAGAAGCCATGTTTCCGTCTCTGTCAAAATATTGTATTTGATTTCCAACATCAATAACCTCCATGATAGCCACCAGGACCACCTTGGATGCATACGTAAGACATACCCACATGGGCAGACACCTACCCACACACACACACATGCGCGTGTGTGCGTGTGTGCATATTCAATCACACCCTGTTCGGTAGTGCGATTGTATAAGGGATAGGTTCATCGACCGAATCGGGCCTGACTGGAAGTACTCCGCACATCTGTCCAATCACTGGTGCTCCATAGCACTCTCAGTCTATAGTACCGTTGAATAGCTTGCCATTGTCGCAGGTAGGCAAGTTGGCAGCGTTGTGCTGATAGCAGCCACCATCGCAGGTGAACAGGGTTTGAACGCCGTCTTCGCAGGTGAAGTATATGGACCCGAGTGATGCCGATGTGATGCAGCCGTCTCTTGCTTGTACGTCCTCACATATGTTGATCTGTCGTTCTTGTCTGGTGCCTCTGGAATGGGCAGCTGCTGCCATGCCGCTTAGGATGAAGACGGTAGTGATGATAGGCGGTATCATTGTTTCTATCTTACTTTCGAACGTAGATTCTTAAATGTCTGGAAGGGACTTGGCGGTGGTGAAGGCGGCTAAGTGCTAGCAATGAAAGTTAAGAGTGATTGGGTCTGTTGCTATCGATGAGGGGGGTCCTTACATATTACATAGGTATGCACACGTGGTTGAAGGGGACATGGTGAGTTCTTGAAGGGTGTGTGTGATCGAGAATCCATCGGCTGCGATGAAGTTTGGGAGACACGGGGTTTCAGACGCCCAGGGGCTTGTTGTTTCGTCCCAAGCATGTTCTGATGACCACTGCACAGGGTAGTCTGGAGCACTTCCCGGACTGTCTCCGGGGGTGTCTTGATTCGGAAGTAATGCAACCCTGTAGATATCCCATGCTCCTTAAAGGGATTGACGCTATAATCAAGACAACGCTTGATTGAATGATCATTGTATCTGGTCTCCGTATCCATCTGACTGGTCGGATAGTGTATCGATCGGGCCATTTGTTTCACCCCCTTGTTTGCCACTGAATAGCCAACGAAAAACCCGTCAATTGTATCCGATAGATACGGATATCTACATTGTTAATCCTGACCAACGTCTAGAAACATCTGGAAAGGGCGTATCTCTTCGTGTCCCTGTATCTTGTCGGAAGAGCAAGTGCAACATTCAGCGTGATGCCGGGGATGTGGATTGATCACATGAAAAAGTTTGGGTAGAAAGACTAACATGTCTCTTCTGCAGGGCGTAAAGATGGCCGAACAGAGTCTGATCTCAACGGTAATGGCCGGGAGGTCTTGGTATCCTACTAATTACCTAAGTAGAATTCCGGTCCACGACTATCTGTAGATGTGGTAACGATCGGTATAAATCGACGAAGTCACTTATCGAAAATGATACTTCGTGTCAGAGACAGTCAAGTCTGACCTTGATATGTTCCTTGAAAGCGATCTGACTTCACTGAGCTTTCAAGGTCTCACTATTGGTGGCGAGAATTGACACGAGCGTTGGAAGCAATTATGCCGATATCTTTTGATACACTGCACGCCACAAGAGATTAATACGATATTTTCAAGGTCTTGTCAGCTTGATAAGTCTTATATATAACCTTTTGGCGTAGTAGGATCCTACGTACTTGAGTAGTAGGCAGATACACGCCGTTTCTTCTGATCTCTGTGCAGAAACAAAGATAGCACATGAGTCTCACAACAAGTAGACGCTCTGCTTCAGAGCTGAGATTGTATGAATACGTACTAAGGTACCATAGGAAAGACAGTGCCGGAACAAGTAGGGAAGGGTACTTTTGTCTGCTTCGCAGAGAAAGACCGAAACTTCCCGGGCTTTGGGAGGTAATAGTATACGTAGGACTATAGTAATGGATATAGAGTCTGTAGTATAAATCTCATATAGATGCTCCCGCGGACCTTGCACTAGGGTGCAAATCCCGAGAATAGGTAGAGTAGTAGGGTCCATTAGATACAATGACAAACTCATGGAAAAGAGCTTTATACCCGTGAGGAATTCCAGCTATGGTCGGAATGAAATGGTCTCGCAGATGAACCTGACAGGCTGGCGCTCCCGTGTCAAATGGTTTAGAATCACTTCTAGATATCCGACACAACCAGTACAACGGAGTTGGGGCCCATCAAGGTGTCAAGGAAACAGAAAATACCGGCGAATGAAAGCTGTAAAAAACTATATATGAACATAAGTTCCCAGCGAAAAGTGTGGCAAGATGAATAGTGTCAGAGCATTTGAAGCCCCCTTTCCTACATGAGCGACGATATAACCCCCCTCCCCCGCGCGGAGCCTTCACCGGAGAAATGAGATGGATGCCATTCGTAAGCAGACAGTTCTTGCGTGATCCATGATGACGAGCAACCTGAAGGACTGGAGGGGCTTTCCAGATGTCCTTTCCCGAGGGCGTGAGGTGGCGGATTGCGTGATATGCTTCCACGATAGCAACATCAACACATGCGGCAACCTCCGTCATTCTCAAACATCTAATCGGCAACGAATGGGAGTAAGCAATGCCCGACCGCCACAGGACCAACAGGCTTGATCCGTGTTATCTTCACATTCGACCTCGCCTAGATTGTCGAATACCATGCACGGTATAAGGAAGGTACAATGTAGATTGGTAGGCTAAGCATAAGGACGGGCTAGAAAAAGGCGTGAAATCCTGCAAGATGTCGATGTCGGAGGCTCCATCCACCACTGGGGATATTGGCAGGGCACGCAATTCGTCTTGTCGATGGTGGTGATGGGGACTTATCCCACCATATACCCCGCATGTGATGCTTAGAAGTGTTGATCTCCAGGGAGCAGGGCGTCTGGGTGGGTATGCCAACCGTATAAAGCTGGGAAGACAGGACATCCTCTCCTCTAGGACCTGGTTGATACCACTCCCCTTCATACAGGCACTGTCTAACCTCAAAATTGACAAATATGGCTCCCTCCGCAACCGAGACCATCACGGTACCCACGGTTACCCAACCGGTTCTGAAGCTTCACTCGACCCAGTCCGGGACAGGAGACTACAAACAGCTCCAGTCCCACGACTACGACAAGGAGGCAGAAGAGGGCAGGAAAGAGGGCTTCTCGGCCGCAAAGGTGAGAGTTAAAAAGGCCTCTAGATGACTTTGCTTGAAGTCTAAACTGACCACGCCGCCCCCCCAAAAAGTACGCAAACTATCTTCCTACATGGAACCCTAGCCAGTCGTATCCTCCGCTCCAGCCCTTCGAGCATTATGAGCACGGCAAGGATGCCGACCCGACCTTCCCAGACCTGCTCGGCCAGCCCGGCACGCAGAAGACGGACCTCACGCCCTCTATAGGCACCGAGGTCCGCGGCGTGCAGCTCAGCAAGCTTTCTACGGCAGGCAAGGACCAACTAGCCCGGTACGTTGCTGAGCGCAAGGTCGTCGCCTTCCGGGGGCAGGACTTCGCCGATCTTCCCATCAAGGATGCCCTCGACTGGGGCGGATACTTCGGCCGACACCACATCCACCCCACTTCCGGGTCTCCGGAAGGTTATCCGGAGGTCCACCTCGTCCATCGGGCTGCCGGAGACACGTCTGCACTGTCGTTCTTTGAGACGCGGACGAGCTCGGTAGCCTGGCACAGCGACGTAAGCTACGAAGAACAACCACCGGGAACCACCTTCCTGTATATCCTGGACAAGCCAGAGACTGGAGGTGACACGCTGTTCGTGGATGCCGCAGAGGCTTATAGGCGACTGAGTCCGCTAATGCAGGAGCGGTTGCATGGTCTCCAAGCGGTGCACTCGGGAATTGAGCAGGTCAATGCTGCCGTGGCCAGAGGGAGTATCAACCGTCGTAACCCTGTTTATAATGCGCACCCGATCGTGAGGACGCATCCAGCTACGGGAGAGAAGGCTATTTACGTGAACCCACAGTGTGAGTTTCCCTTTGACAAGTGGACCAGAAGATCGTTACGTACTGACCTGGCACGCAGTCACCCGTGAGATTGTTGGCATGAAGAAGGAGGAGTCTGATATGTTGCTGAAGTTCTTATATGACCACCTGGCCTATGGTGCCGATTTCCAGGCCAGAGTCAAGTGGGAGGAAGGCACAGTTGTGGTTTGGGATAACAGGGTGACTCAGCACTCGGCCCTCGTAGACTGGAAGGACGGTGGAAGGAGGCATCTGGCGAGGATTACGCCCCAGGCCGAGCGGCCCTTCGAGACGCCCTTCACGGCCTGAAGTGCGACATGAGTTGTGTGTCGCCATATCACGGCGTTTGCATCACAATAGATATACTCGTAATTCAATTGTCATGATACAAGGCCTTTTCAGTGTGACTTTAATGACTCGCCTTGGCCTCATCCATTGACGATGCGAGCCATTGTCAGAATGACGGAACGATGAGTATGGTGTTCTCGCTGTTCTGGCTGTTCTGACTCTTTTGCTGGCTTGGTTGACTCTCTTCCTTTCCACGCGGCCCTGCCGGCTCATCCGGAGTAGAGGACTTGTGTCGCGACAATTTGAGTCTGCCGCGTCGCTCCCTCATACGACGCTGAAAATACGTTTCTTGACCACTGTCCGAATCATGCTCGTTTGGCACCGGAACAACGGCAGTAGAGCTCGATCTAGAGATCTGTGATGGCTTGACGGTTGTTGTCCCCTTCAACGCATGAGCAGCGCCTGTAGGGGATGAAGCCGGCCTTGACTGGCTCGACTGTAATGTCTCTATATTAGCCGTTCTAGGGTGTGATTTGAGAAAGCGTTGTTGTGTTGAAGGCTGCCTGGATGAGCACTGCTCCAGATCATCGTCGTCATCGCTCTCATCCAGGGTCTGGTATCGCTGCGAAGTTGTGTGGGGCCGTGAAACATGGCTTGTGTTCCTGACCAGGAATGGATCCCCACGATGATTGGGAAAAGCCAATCTAGACGTCGAAGAGCTGGCGATACCATTTTTGTGGGTGCCCGAGGCTGCCGCACGAGGACCACCTAGAGTTGAAGTGATGTTGGGCAGAGGCTGGGCTTTCTTTCTGGGGCTGTTCATTAACCCTGCTAGATGGGTACCTTTCCACGGGAGCTCATCGTCTTCGTCTTCGGTTTCCTCGCCGTTGATGCGCGACAAGGCGTTCTTGACACCTTTGCGCTGTGCAGCCGCCAGCGCCAATGCAGCCTGTCGTCGCTTGACCTGACTTGTGGGAGGTGCTGTGACAGGGCGGGAAATAGTCGGGATGGTATCGGCGTTCTGTTTCTTGGCTTCTTCCCTCAGACGACGGTACTGAGCAGCGTGGAGATGGGCAGTGAAGTGGCCTGCGACGGCGTAAAACTCGTCCTCGACCATGCGCCATTGATCATCGTCGTCAAAGCCATCGATCATGAAACTACGTCAAACGGTTTAGCTCAAGCTCTAACATCTGCATACCATCGTAGGCAAATGCATAACTTGGACTCACCTCTCGGGTATGGGTTCTGGTGGAGGAGACGACGAGGGCGACCGTCCCGAGGTCTGAGCACGGCTCGATGACCCATGCTTTGCATTTAGGCGACTGGTAGGCGTAGCAGGCGCTGCATGGGAAATAGACCGCAAGGAAGTAGCCGCTGTTGTGGATGAAGAGGGACCAATTTCAGAGGGTCGTGAAGCGTTGCCGGCCGGACGTGGACTGCCCCTGGTGCTGGCTGATTTCTTCACGGCGAGGGCCGATTCACCCTTCTTCCAGGGCAACGTCCTAGCCATGCTTGCCTGATCGACGTGCGAAAGATGATGAGGTTGCAAGCAATCCTGCGTTCAAGAGGTGTATTCGTTTACAGCTGGGAGATCTCATGATAGGTTCCAGACTTGTTGTTTCAAAGGATGTCGGTACAGAGTGGTTCGTGATGAGATTAACCTTGAAAGTGAGGTGACATCAGATAAAGGAGCATCTTTGGGGGAGGGGGGGTATGTACATAACCCTGAGGAACGCGTCCGGCAAACCTCTGCAACCCTGAGTCAAATTTACGTATTATTCCAGCGATACCTAGGTAGCTTAGTACCGTTCTTTCATCAGCTGGGCGCCCCTACAACTTCATATGTCACTTCTCTACAGAACATAGAAGGAAAATACTTCCAACAGACACATTTCAAGATCTCTACACAACATGTTACATTTCATGCGGGGCCAGGAGAGCCAATGCAGGACTCAACCCTTTGAAATGCCAAGAAGGGGTTTCAAAATGCTGCTTTGTTGATGCAAAGCTTGTTCTTTTCCCAGTCCAGGACAGGCAAATCAGGCACTCCGATCTCCTGTCACCAACACAGGGATTTGGGCAAGAATATCCGTTTGCAGTATATGGCAGAGAGTGAAAGAGTTGATCGAAATGGCACCGTGTTATTTTCAGCGCGGTCACTGATCGATACTGACTTTAGTGTCACACTCCACGGGCCCCCCGCCCCCATCTGCATATGCTCGGATTCAGCTCAAGAAGAGAGAACTTTTATCAATAAGACCCGCGTCAAAACTGGAAACAGAAGAGAATCCCCAATCTGAGGTGAAAGACCAAACAGGTAGCCTCTGACAGCATGTGATTTTGATAAGCCCCATGAACTACAACTCAACGAACTCCCAGGATCCAGCTCACGTTTCTTTTCGTACTGGACACCGTCTTCAACACTGTCCTTTCCACAGGCAACATATCCATGCACCAAATCACATATGAGAACCCGTGACAGACCTCAAAACACAGCGTCCAACGCCCCACTGGCTTCCGCCAACGCACTGGCATAAGCCTGGTCCAGCTTGGCCTGCATGGCAATATTGTCCACCACCTCCGGGTCAAGACCTTCCGTGGTGACATTCGTCGCTGTCGTACCATTGACCGGCTCGGCGGCGGCAGCAGCAGCATCTGCGATGCCACCCAGCGAGAGCCTCGGAGTGGCCGCGCCGCAGTGACTGATGGCCACGAGGTAGTAGAGGTGGGAGGTAAGGTCCACCTGCCACCACGGCGCACCGGAGTTGCACGCAGTGTTGTAGTACCCCTTACACACCACAACGTCATCCGGGTCGTAGTCGACAGTCCGAGGGTACCCGTCGCTCAGCCAGTACTCGGGGCTGGTGTGTCTGAACCCGACCTGCAAGGGGGGAAGCCTCGGCACGGCGTCTGCCAGGTGCGTCACGCGATAGTTGCTGCCGGGCTGGTGGGTGATGTACCTGGCCAGGGCCTCATTTCCCACCCTTGGACTCCCATAAGTATATATATCGGCGTCATAGCCAGCGTCGCGGATGTGCATCCCAAGCAACGTGGCCACGGCCCCGCCGAGACTGTGGCCGGTCACCGTGATCTTGTAACTGGGGAAGAGCCGGGCGGCGGAGGTGAGGGATGTGTTGACCGAGCTGG
This sequence comes from Cytospora piceicola, assembly GCA_023375675.1. Lineage (NCBI taxonomy): Eukaryota > Fungi > Ascomycota > Sordariomycetes > Diaporthales > Cytosporaceae > Cytospora > Cytospora piceicola. The sequence continues at coordinate 2,153,547 of JALQBC010000001.1, read as the reverse complement.
CGATCTCGTGGTAGGCGAAAAGGAAGCCGAAATGCGCCCAGCACCCGTCGCACAGGCTCGCCAGCTCACGAGCCCAGATGACATCGCCTATCCAGCTGGTAAGCGACATGGACCCCCTGACCGAGATGACAATCTCCTGAGCTTTGAAGTCGACGGCTATGAATCCAAAGACGTCTGTCTCTATTCCACTGGAAGTTGTGTTGTCAGTCTGGGGATGGCCTAACTTACTTTGATCAGTCTGGTGGTGTATACATACTGGAAGGTGGAAAGGATAGTCGCATTGCTTCCTCTACCTGCGGGACAGATATCTCTCTTGCAGTAGACTGGTCTACCGGCTACAGGGTTGCAGTAGCTTGCTCCTGCGTACTGGGCATAGAGCTTGAAATTATTGAACTCTTCGGTGTTGACACCCACATCTGATTCATATAGTTAGCATCGAATGCCCAAGACGGCAGTATTTCGCGGGGCTTGACATACCTCGGCCTTCGACCTGGGGTGATTCGTTTACAGTGTTTGTTGGTTCGGTGATCTGAATAGGAGTTTCAGCCAGGGGCGACCCAAGTGCACCTAGTACAGAGGAAACGAGCAAAAAAGCTGCGTTGACCTTCATATTGGAAGTCTAACAGACTCGTATTGTAATGGATTGAGGCGAGAACTCGGTGAAGAAGACAAGTGTCTCGTGATATGGGATGGGAAGGTACTTCCGAGGTAGAGCTGACATGGAGATTCGCCGCCCGAGGAGAACGTCTTCTCGTCCTTATATGGATGTTCGAGAGACTTATGGCTCCTGGTAACTACCGCGATGTACCGAGCCTCCTTCTGTACTTACTTGAACATTGCCGACCTTGGAACAAAGATGTCTCGCCTCGCAGCTCACAGGGACAGAACTGCATACCCGCCTCCACAGACGTAGCAGCGACGAAATATCGCAGCATCATGTATCCGACGATTTGAGTGCTTAGTATCAACTTTTGTTTGCCATAGGGTGTTAGACCTCTCGAAAAGGGGTCGAATGGTCGATGCCTTTGGGGACAATGGCTGTGTCGTTGGAACGACGTGCTTGCGCAGACTTTTGGACTGTACGAACCATTTTGATCGCTTTCCCCGCCCAGGGACAACCTCGCCTCCCCCATAGACCCTGGAGGACTTACTGGTTGAGTCAAATCCAACTGGTCACACAGTTAGCAATGTCATGGTATCCAATAGTGCCCCAGCCAGTCAGTGTTGCGAGCAGAGTGCAGGATCGGGTATTGCGGCGTTATGCGAGATTTGTGATACCCGTGGAAAATCACACAGAGTACGATCTGGATTGCTGGTGTGATGACTTTAGTTATCGTACGTTGTCACAGCCAGTACCACTGTGGCCATCATGATGGAGCAGCGAGTGTTGCAAGACAAGATGAGACACGAACCAGAAGAGGATGGTGGAACACAAGTTCACGAAGAGAAAAGAGGAAGAGAGGTTGGAAGCCAATAACCCGTCGCAAATTAAGAGGACCTCAAGGTATCTCCACCTAGGTAGTCTTGAATCGGTCCGTCGCCTTGATTCACAGCGAGGGCCAGCTCAAATACTTGAGGATTCTGCACCACCAACGCTGGACAGTACGTGGAACCATTCGACCGTTGACAGTTGTTGATGCAGTGCTCAGCACGCCACATACTAGACAAAAGATCGTCTACAGCCGATACAGGAAAGCCAGATCGAGCAGGAGTGTATCTAGAGGCCATGATTAGAGGACGTTATACGACCTTGAAGATGAGTCTCCACCGTATCGCATTCAAGACAAGTACTGCAGCTGAAAGGCCAGGTTTGCAAGCAATTCATAATCATAATCATTAAAACATATACTCTACACCAATTCGTAATCGGCCAAGCCTGCGGTCTCATGTATAAACACTCTCCGTGATCTGGTTGACCTGCAACCCAGTTTCGGCCATATTGTCCACATCCCTTAGGAAGTCCAGTGGCATCCATACTAGATGACCCTTGACCAGATCAAGCTTCTTCCGGATGTCTATCGGGTCCTGCATACGGTCGAAGACGTGGCCGGCCTTGACACCCTTGGGTGGAAGGAACGTGTTGTACTCGTCGAACGTTTTGACTAGTAGAAGGAACAATTAGCAAAAAGCTCGTCTCGGGACGTAAACGGGAGTGGGGTGGAAACGTACCGTGATTATCAGGATCAGCATGGAAGACCTGTTGGAAAACCTTCGTGTTCACTGTTGCCCGCTCTGTCCACAACGCCCACAGATCATCACTCATCGGGTCTTCCACAAACTTGTATCCCTCAGCCGCCTCGCCTTGGTCCCAGATATCGTTCATCATATTCTCTCCTGGTGGTTGGGCATTCACTTCGTCGCTGGCGTCCATCGCCTGCGGCGGCAACAGTCCCAGGTGCTCCCGCCACAGGTATCTTCGCAGCGTAGCAGCATGGTAGCCTACCTCAACCTCCTTTCCATCCATGAGGGATGGGATGCGGTGAGTGTCCTCCATCACGATGGACAGTTCGGAGTCATGGTAGCCCAACTGGCTTCGATCGTTCAAGTTCGATGAGCCACACACTACGATTCGGTCGTCCACGATGAGCAGTTTGGCATGGATGTACAGCTCCTCCTGGATCCAGTTGTTGACCTCCTCCTCCGGATCGCCTTCCCAGATCTCGTCAATGACCTTGCCCGTTCCCGCCATTGCGCAGTGGGCGACGGTGGATTTGGACTTGGTTTCGTCTTGGCCTTCTTGCTTGGCCGCTTCGAAGCGACGCTTGACATCTTCCTCATGCTCCTCCCCTTCAGGTTTATGCTCCTCGTGCTTGTTCTCCTCGGATATGTCCTTGGCGTGCGATTTGAACCATTGACGTTTAGGCTTCTGACCCATGTGCTTGTCCGCATCACCATAGACGTCGGTCGTCCCGTGGATGCCGGAATCCATAATCTCCTCCGCCTGGGCGCGCTGGTAATCCTGGTATTTCAGGCCAGACTCTGCCTCCTGCTTCTTCATCGCGGGCGTCACATTAAGCCTGTCATAGCTGCGGAGGTTAAAGAAGAAAATGTGCTCTGTTGGGTCCACACCCTGCTTGCGAACTTGCTCGTAGATGGAGTGCTCGCCACGTAGAATCGATTTGTACTGGTAGTCCATGATCGCCCTGGTACCTATGGCAGGGTCGCTGCGCAGGTCGCCTGCGAAACCTGGGACGGCAGGGATCATGATGATGACGCGGAACTTGCGGCCCTCCTTTCCTGCTCGCACGACAGCATCCACGATGGCTCGGCCGACGGTATTGTGGATGGGGGCTTGCTGGTCGCCGGTTGCTGTGATGAAGAACTGGTTCTCGATATAGATGAAATGCTCTGCCTTCCGAATGGTGTCTGCGTAGGCATTCTGGATGGAGTGGTCTGTCAGGATGCCGCTGGACCAGTCAGCGCTGGACCGAACGACCTGAGCGTGGACGCTGCCGCGATTGTCAAGGTTTTTGGTCTCCATGGACGACAATGGGTGCACAATGTATTCGCCAACAGGATGCGTGGGCCGCTGCACACCAACGAGATCCTCGTCCTCGCCTTGTCGTCCTTGCAGCTCGAGCCAGTCAAAACGGGCGTCCCGCTTGTACTTGTCACGTTTCACAAAGTTCCATCGCAGAACAAAATGCTCGGCGATATCGTAAACGCAGGGTCCAATTAGGCCCATGGAAACATCGTGCCATGGCATCCTCCCGTAGTCGGCTTTGCTGAGCTCGTTCTGCTTCCAGTCGTTGACATTTTGGAAGTCCATGACGCGGTTATTGTTGAAATCTTGGCCTGGCCAGATCTCATTCTGGATACCCTCGGGGTGCAAGTCAGACAGCTGGTGCTGGTGATTATCCCAGCGGCCGAAACACAGATCCAGACCGCCAATGAAAGCCATTTTGTAGTCTATGACGATGAACTTCTCATGATGTGCCCAGTAGAAGGTCATATCCGCAGCGTTCTCGAAGACGTTGTGGTCAGGATGGCGCATGACCGTAATGTTGCCATAACCAGGAGAGCCTTCAGGGCAGAGAGCCTGGAGGGCGTGCTTCGTGTGGGCCGAGTTGCAGGTCACGGCTGCCTCAACCTCACGATAGACGATGACGAAGATCTTTACACCAGCCTCAGCGCGTCGCTTCAAAACTTGATCCAAGCGCCATTCCTGGTTGTAATAAGGAGGTCTGCGCAAGAAAAGCTCGGGGGACAACCACCAGTCCTCGATGTAGATGGTCTCCTTGGCATTGTTCAAGGCCTCGGACACGGCCCAGAAGTAGTCACGACCGTCGACGTACCACTTGATCATGTTGCCGTCCCGCTCGGGGAAGTAGGAGTTGAAGCGGTGCGACTCGCCGATTTGGGTGCGCTTCTTGTCGGTGAGCTTCTCATGCTCCTCATCGTGACGATGTTGGGGGTTGAACTACAGATCAACGGGAGTCAATAAAAGCAACAATTACGCGCCACAGGGCGCTGGAGATGCGGGCCTATGTTCAGCTCACCAAGTTCGCGAGTTTTCCAATCTTATGTCTATGGACAAGTCAGTCTCAGCCGCAGCCCGACAAGCAGTTGACAATTAGTGACGGTTGGTCACAGGGACATAGTTACTTCTGGTGGGTCAAGCCGATCTTGATGCTTTGCAGATGGGTGCCCTCTAGCTTCTCCCTGAGCTCATGGAAAGGGTGCTTGAGCTTCTCCTTCATGCTTTGATCATCATTGTCATCTTGGTTGACTCCATTGTGTTGATGCGACATTGTAGTGGGATTGGACGACTGGTGCGCCGATCACAGAACAGGTGGGACGATCAGAGGAGGGTTTGAACGAGAAGACGGGTCGTGCAAGGCCAAAAAGAGAGGGGGGATGGGAAGAAGGAGGAGGGGTGATTTAAGCTTATGTACGTAAGTTGGTGTGTTGCAAGCATGTGGTCTTCTAGAGCTGCGTTGGGTAATTTCGTAAGCTCTCTCGTAAATCAGGTTCTGGTGTCATGGAACACAGAACCCATCCCATCCAGATTGATCGTGTGCATGAAACAGGAATTGGTCTGTCTTTCTGAGGGTTGAAGATGAGGCAGAACCGTACGTCAACTGAGGATGTCAAAGGTATGTATTGATGGTCAATATCGCTAAAATTGGTCACTGAACAACAGTCGAGACCTCACTTTCTAGGAATTCTGACATGTGAGGGATGTGAAGTGAGTTGGATCGAGTCATTGGGCAATCAATCGGTAGGAGCTTTGAGTTCGTAAGGATGGTTCATAGTTTCGGCTGAACCCAATATGACGTCAAAGCTGGACCGCAGCCCTGTGGTAGTTACTTAAGTAGTGTACTTGGTACTTTAATGTCTTGCATTAGGCCGCAGCGGACTGGAGACGGCATAAGAAGTAGCCGCATCCTCCATTCTACTACAGCGGTTACAGTCATAGTAACCATGGAGTCGCTTGGCACTCGTCATCTCTCAGCTGGGGGGGTTTTGTTGGGTAACTGGTACACACAATGCCAGAAATGTCTGTTATGCATCTGAACCATCGTAATTATCTGGACATCTCCAATTCTGAAATGGAGGAATATCACCCCACCCGGGTCGGGACTCGGCAAGTACTGAATGATATATTAGGTACTTAGGTATACATACCTAGTAGGTACGTAGGTACCTATACAGACACTGTGGCGTGAGTGGTGGCATCCCGTGTTATTAGGTTCCCGAGATCGGGGGCCGTTTCTGTTTCAACGTTGAGGGCCGAAACGGACACACCTTTGTGCTTCCTGGGTTAGGGCCATATCGGTTTCTGCTCATGCCGTATAGACAGACGTACAGTACCTAGTAGTGCCTACTTAGGTACATAGCAGGTAATTGTATTCTATTTTCGGAGGGCCATCGACACCTACCTAGGTGGGTCCCATGTACTTAGTATACTTAGTAGCCTCTGAAGGACTTGATTTCCCTAGTTAGTAGCTGATTGTCTAAATATTTCAGATACCCGCATCGAACATCCGCAAGCACAGGGGTGCCGTAGTCTGTACGGAGTGCAAATTACGACGTTCAGTTTGCACGACTTGCTGTCTGCCCAGGTGGACAGATCACTAACACAGATCACTAACAGCAGGCCGTGTTTCGGAATACGGTACTCTGTTAAGCAGGTAGCCCCTCCCACAAGTCCTGAAACAGCTCTGGCAGGCACTGAACAGGTTGACCCCACATTATTGTGAATGGGTGACATGGATTGGCATGCATTGATTCGAGCTCATCCATGCTGTTGTTGTCAGGGCAGCTTCAAGACGACAGGCCAGAAAAGGGGTCCACGGAGCTACGAATGCCATGTTGTCTGTCTTCTTTCTTTAGCCAACTTCAAAACAACTTAACTGACCACTTCCCGACTGACAACGATAACACTTGCTCTTCTTCTTTACTTCTTCCTGTTACACACTCTATCGACCATCTTCTGACACACTAAGCCGTCCTCTCGGAACTAACCACCAATAACGACACAAACAACATCATCATCACCATCATGTCTGCTCCTGTCATCCCACCCGGCGGCACCTTCTTCGACGCCAACACCTTCAAGCGTGCCTTTGCCGACGTCCCAATCGACGCCGACAAGAACAATGCCATTGCTACCAAGGAGTTTATCGAGGCCTGCGAGTCTCTGACTCCCATCTTCGGCATGTGATGCCTCTCTCTTCCTGCTGCCCGTTGAGACGAACATGCGACTAATACCCAGCCCCCATGCAGACCTGCTCGGAGCCACAACATTCTCCATGGTCAAGAACGACATGAACGGCAACATCACAGTACGAGCTATACCAGACCTAAAACTGGCCTACACCCGGCGCTGACAGTTACTTTCTCGTAGAAAATTAACCAGCGCTACACCGAGGCTCCTACTGAGTCCGCCACTCTGCAAGAGCTCGTCGTCAACGAGCTCAAGACCAAGAAGCACGTGGCCACTGAGGGTCTCCTCTGGCTGACACGGTATGACTATCCAGTCCTTATGCCTGCTCCCCTTCCTCTTGCCCCCCTCCATTGAAAGCTGCTTTGCTAATCCCTTGCTGTACTGCAGTGGCCTCGACTTCATGTGCCTTGCCCTCAACGCCAACGTCAACAGCAAAACCGAAGAGCTCTCTACCTCCTTCCGTAACGCCTACACCACCACCCTGAAGCCCCACCACTCCTTCGTTGTCAAACCCCTCTTCAGCGCCGCCATGAGCGCCTGCCCTGCCCGCGCCGATTTCTACAAGAAGCTGGGAGACGACGAGGCCAAGGTCCAGGAGCTGATGGCCGGATATCTGTCTTCCCTCGACAAGATCGTTGGAATCCTGAAGGCTTTCGTCAACAGCAAGGAGGCCAAGTGGTAAATGCACTACCACGTGGATGGGTATAATGCGTTCTCTCCCTGGGAAGCCCCTGAGGAGGGTGCGTGTGCGTGTCCCTTAATAATGGAAACATGGGACTACATGCAAGATCGCACGTCTCAATGACGCTGTGGAAGACAGTACATGTACACACTATTTGGACGATGGCACATTAGCCATACGCAAGGAAGCGCACAAGCGTTGCCGTCTATAACAGAGGCGAGACACAGGCGCAAAGCAATCAATTGGAAGCAACACCTGTTTTGATATGTCAGATCACCCCAGGCGACGGTTCTTGGGTTTACGGCCATGTCTATTCCCTAATTGACCCGTCGGCATGTGCCAGACACCTGAGACGTATAGGACTTCTATGTCTGGCTGGGACACAGCGCTGGTTACTTGTAGGCCCGGCCCTGCTGGGATCTCATTGATCGTATTCCTTCTTTGCTACCCTCTCGCACAGTGTCTTCAGCGTTTCGCCGGCCCATTGAAAATCGTCCATGTCAAGATAAACTTGAGCGCACAAGCGGGTCCAGAACCTCCCATTGTGGAGATACATAGGGAGGAACGTCTTGTACTCATCAACAAGCACCTTGGTCATCCACTCCCAGGCCCGCTGGGCATCCTTGTGCGGGATGACCACGTCTCCTTCTCTGACCTGCTCCTTCAGATCCCCCTCAATGGCGTTCATGGGAGCAGCCTCTTCAACATCACCCGCCTGTGTCTCCGGCTTTCCTCCCCCAATAACCGATGCCGAGGGGCTCTTCTCTTGCGGAGTAACGGCCAACGGCAGCGCAACGTTCACCATTGCACAATCCGTCAGTTCGTGACCCTTGCCCCGTGGGTTCTCCAGGACCCAAGTCCCTAGGACACCTGCAACCTTTGCCCCGCCCTCCTTACCAAGCGTCATCATGTAATCCCTGATCTTCTCTTCTCCACCAAGCATCTTCTCCCGCCACTCGATAGCGTCCTTGACACAGAGATACGGACTGTCATCAGTAGTGCCGGTGAACTGGAACGAGTTGACGAAAACGCTCTTTTGATTTGGCGGCAAGGGGTTGGCCCTCACCTTCCCGTCCCCCCGGGGCTTGGGCACGTAGCCATGGGAAGTCGGGACAGTAGAGCGGATGAGGTGCTGGTTCCGCATGGGGACGTAGAACACGGCACAGCCGCGGGGCACAAAGAGCCACTTGTGGCAGTTCGACACCCAAAAGTCCGGGTCGAGCGCCGTGAGGTCAAAGTCGATCATGCCGACCCCCTGTGCGGCGTCGACCAGCGACAGGACCCCGAGCTCCTTGCATGCCTGGACCATGTCCTCGAAGGGAAATCGGACGCCGGGCAGGGAGGAGACGGTGTCGAATATGGCGACACGGGGGCGCTTGCCCTCTACCTCCCGGCTCTGGCGGACGGCCTCTCTGAACCTGGCGATGATCTCCTCGTTGGTGACGGGGTAGGTCAGCTCGATGGTCCGGCTCGAGACTCTCCCGTACGTGGAGTCGACGACGTAGTCGACCGTCTTGCCGCAGCTGCCATAGATGGTGCTGAAGTGGATGATCTCATCCTTGCAGTCCTCGGCCCACGTCTCGCCCAGGTTCCGCAGGACGGTGTTGATGCCCACGGTGGCATTGGGGACGAAGACGACCTCGTCCACGGAGGGCGCGTTCAGGAGGCGAGCGATGGCCTCGCGGTTCTCGTCCAGAAGTATTGGGTAGTCGAAGCGGATGAACTGGTCCGGACGCCGCTCGTGGAGGGTCTGGTAGTGGTGAAGCTTCTGCTGGATGTGTGTGGGAATGGTGCCGAAGGAGCCTTGGTTAAGGTTGCGATAATCCGGGTCGAAGAGGAATTTCCCCTTCAAACCATTTCCGAATTTCAGAGGGTATAGCATCTTGACAGCCCTGGCCGGATGACTGAGTCTATGCTGCCTGGGTTTCTTGCTTGATGCACTCAATGTGCTTGTCCGGTACAGATTCTCAGGAGACGCTCGTAATATATTCGCGACTTCATAACCTTTGACGGGAAGCCAACTCCAGTATAGTATATATATACATATATCAATTGAACAAGAAGATGAGTCAGGGTGGACATAGTTCGACGAGTTAAGACTCATGGCATTTAGATAGCGGGCGTTGAAGATCATTAAGATCAGGGGGTCCTCGGCCTGGTGCCCTCACAAAGCCGATGTTGCGGGGCTTGACTCGGCTCATATGAGACTTGGCGCGATGCGCAGATGCGATTGTGTTTGGGAGTCAATGATTGACAGCAAAAGTCCCCGGGTATGCTTAACAAGTCGCCTACATCATGAGGGTCAGGCTTTTGAACCAAAAGCTGGAAGGGCAAGGGGTTCGCAGTTCAACCTAGTGGTCAAATACTACGCTTGTCAGCTGATGTATGGGGGAGTATTGACATGGACAGAGGTGAACGGACGGTTCGTTCAGATGTCAGGCCGCCAACAGAGTCGACATACAAGACAGACATCGATGCGGTAGACGGATTGTAGCGCATCCCTGCGCCTTCGGAACTCTCGAATGCTGGTCACAGCATTTGGAAGCCCCTGATTACGCCTTCTCCCTTCCTATTCCATGTCTCCTCCCCATACCCCCCCCCCTCCCGCGGCCATCGTCATCGAGGGTTTCTTTCAGCTTATGCCCGGCAGTAACCACACTGTACTCCCGATTCTCTGCATGATTATCCACCTCTACACGGTCCCGAGGCCTCAGAGGCGAACTCGGTCAACTGGTTACTCTCAAAATCTGAGGCGAAGATGAGTGACCATTGCCATGTCTGTTCAAGGTGTCGAAGCGGTATCTTCGAACATCCCAGGCCTATGTCTAAGTGAGTTTACATCCAAAAGTTCGAGGTTACACGATAAACCATCATTGATAAGTACTGCGATTCCACCTACTTGCATGTTGAGCAGTTTCCATGTCAAATCAGCGTGGATTTCAATCTTGCCCAGATGGAAAGTGCACAGACGGAGGTATGCAAGGCAGAAATCGATGGTGCGTGTGTGTTCCGGGCATGGAAAACGAGAACAATGCAATAAATACTGTTAGATGGATTACATATATAATTACATGTCTATGTAACCCTTGCATGCTAATGCCGCCCTAGATTGCATATTATACACCAGCCTAATTGTTAGATTCCAGCTAGACATCTAGCCTGTATACCACGTGGGGTAAAACATTGCCTTTGTTGTTGTTCTCTGGATGTATGTAACCATTCAGCCGTTGTCTCACTAATCTACAATTCCATGCCAGTTCGAATCTTTGGTCCAGTCCGCGGTGAGTTCAATGTTCTCTGGACTTGAAGCTATACGAAACGAACTGTTCAAGCAGATAAAGCATCTCGTCATGCCAACTTTTCAAGCGAGAACACAGCAGTGGTGATATGACGCTCTTTTCGGAGCATCACGAGACCCTTATTCAGCGCCACCTTATGCGATGTAGCTAGCAGTGACTACATCCATGGATATTGTACGAAGCGGATTGGGCCATATTCAGCCGTCATGCACATGTGCACTACATTCCAGAGAAATACCAAAACAACCCGGCCTGCCCAGGCTTTCCCCGCGTCGGCCTTCGACTCTGTCATACCTCGGAAGCAGAAATATATTGGCTAATTACGAAATGGCTTCTGCGGGCCGGATACTGTTCCAAGTTTGGCTGCCCGCTTAGCCTCCTCATCTTCACCACAACAGAGCCAAGCCGTTTATATCGAACCGGTCAACGATGTGTCTATGCCCAATGGGGCCACGGCCACCGCTGTGTTTCTCCCCTTCACCAGTGAGAATCAATGGACTAGATTGCTTATGCAGGAGATGCAGAACAGTATGCTGTGGTTGGGATGAGCGTGACCTGAGACTAGGCACTAGAGCTTCCTTGCTAGGATTCACATCCAGGGATCATCTTATAGCTTGCCAGATTGATTCCGGTTGAATGACTCGGAGGAGGTTGGGCATCCTCAAGACGCTTGTACCTATCCATGTTTGTTGACATGATTACGTCGATATAAGACAGTCATGGCCCTCCCATGATCCTGAGAATCCTCGTTCGCCGACCCCATACTTACGGCCGTAGAGGGATATTCCACGCGAAAACCACCTTCCTGCAGGGATCACAAAAATGCCCTTCCTACTCTGTTACCTCGCCGCAGTATGCGGGTTGTCACTCACGACTCCTGTTTTCTCCCAGACCTTCGACTGGTCTGCAGCCTACACCAAAGCCGAGGCTGCCCTTGCCCAGTTGTCACTTGAAGAGAAAGTGAGCGTCGTCACTGGTATCGGCTGGGACGATGGACCATGTGTAGGCAATACCAAGGCCATCTCATCCATCGACTACCCCGAGCTCTGTCTGCAAGACAGCCCTCTGGGAATCCGGTATGGCACAGGAGCCACCGCCTTCACGCCTGGGATCCAAGTTGCCTCGACGTGGGATACCGATCTCATGCGACAACGGGGACAGTTCATGGGCGCCGAGGCGAAGGCAGCCGGTGTACATGTCCAGCTTGGACCGGTGGCTGGTCCCTTGGGGAAGAATGCGCAGGGTGGTCGCAACTGGGAGGGCTTTGGGCCTGACCCGTATCTTACCGGAGTCGCTATGTATGAGACGATCAAGGGGATGCAGGGCAGCGGGGTCCAGGCCACAGCCAAGCACTTTGTGCTAAATGAGCGCGAATTGAACCGTGAGACGATGTCCAGCTCCGTCGACGACCGAAGCATGCATGAGCTGTACCTATGGCCGTTTGCTGACGCCGTATATGCTGGCGTGGCGAGTGTTATGTGCAGTTACAACAAGATTAACGGCACATGGGCTTGTGAGAACGACGGGACCTTGGATGGACTGTTGAAGGGAGAGTTGGGTTTCAAGGGGTATGTGATGAGTGATTGGAATGCACAACATACGACTGTCCAGTCGGCTAACACTGGGCTGGATATGACAATGCCTGGAACTGACTTCAGTGGCGGATCGATATTCTGGGGACCACAGCTCACAAGTGCCGTGAATAGTGGACAGGTGTCAAAGTCCAGGCTGGATGATATGGTGACGAGGATTCTCGCAGCATGGTATCTAGTTGGCCAGGATTCAGGTTATCCTTCCACGAACATCCAGGCCAATGTCCAGGGGAGCCACAAGGATAATGTCCGTGCTGTCGCCAGGGACGGCATCGTGCTACTGAAGAACACAGGCTCTATCCTTCCTCTGAAAAAAACATCCAAGATCGCACTTGTTGGTTCTGCAGCCGTCGTCAACCCAGCAGGCAAGAATGCTTGCACAGACAGGTCTTGCGACACTGGCGCGCTTGGCATGGGATGGGGAAGCGGGACGGCGCAGTATCCGTACTTCGTCGCACCATATGACGCCTTGAAGAACAGGACCTCAGCAGACGGCACGACACTGAGCCTCAGTAGCAGCGACAGCACAGCCAGCGTGGCGAGCGCAGTTGCCGGCGCCGATGTGGCTATAGTGGTCGTCACCTCAGACTCCGGAGAGGAGTATCTCACTGTCGAAGGCAACGTGGGCGACCGAAACAACCTCGATCCTTGGCACAGTGGAAACGCCCTCGTTAAAGCCGTCGCTGGAGCAAATAAGAACACCATCGTGGTAGTGCAGAGCGTTGGTCCTGTGATCCTCGAGTCCATTCTGGCTCTGGATGGCGTCAAAGCTGTCGTTTGGGCCGGGCTCGGCAGTCAGGAAAACGGAAACGCTTTGGTGGACATATTATACGGCTCGACAAGTCCATCCGGAAAGCTTCCGTACACAATTGCCAAGTCAGCAACGGACTACGGCACGAGTTTATCCAGTGGGGATGACAGCTTCCCCGAGGGATTGTACATCGATTATCGGCATTTTGACAAAGCTGATATCGATCCAAGATACGAGTTCGGCTTCGGACTTTGTAAGTTACCTCACATATGTCAAAATTACCAACAGAATACTGACCAGATCACAGCATATACGAACTTTACGTATCACAATCTATCCACCACCTCGACGGCTGACTCCGGCCCTGCCACTGGCGCCACGGTATCAGGTGGACGGTCGGACCTCTTCGAAAATGTAGCAGTCGTGACTGCGACCATCAGTAACAGTGGCTCCGTGCATGGCGCTGAGGTAGCACAACTATACATCACTCTGCCGTCTGGTGCTCCCGCCGGACCGCCCAAGCAACTTCGCGGTTTTAGCAAGTTGTCCCTTGACCCAGGCAAGAGCGGAACGGCAACTTTTAATCTAAGGAAGAAGGACTTGAGCTATTGGGATGTGGATGACCAGAATTGGATAGTGCCAACAGGGAAGTTTGGAATCATGGTTGGGGCGTCAAGCCGAGATGTGAGGTTGACAGGGAGCATCGTTGTATCTTAAAACATGAGGCCGTGTAAGTAGAATGCTCGGTTTGGGGATATACGTAGTCTGCGGTATTTACCATTTTATTGAGCAATTACAGTAGGAGCAAATGAGAGGAGACTAATCAAAGCATGCCTTTCGCCTGGACATCTCTCAGAACCTCTTGCATCCAGTTCGGCCAGCCTCTTATCCCCGAAACCAAGCTCATTTTCGCCGGTATCACCAGCTGTCCACCTCTCCCGCTGAAGATTAGTGCCAGCACAGGCTGTATGGCTTCCTCGATCGTCAACATCGTCTGCGTCCTCTCTATCCTGTCCGCAAACGACTGCGTCATCGCCGTCCGCACGAAAAACGGATGCACAATACTCGTCTTCACACCAGGGGCCTTGTATACGTGCTTGAGCTCGGACATGAGGCCCTCGTTAAAGGCGAGCGCGCCGGCCTTGGTCGCGCTGTACTCAATGCTTGTCACCAGGGGGACGAAGCTGGCAAGACTGGCGACTGTGATGATATGCCCCTTGTCTTTCTTGATCATAGCAGGAAGGAACTGCTTCGCCGTGAACCAGAGAGCCATCAGGTTCACCCCTAGGACTTGACGGAGTGACGTCTCGGAGACCTCGAGCAGCGGGTTGAGGCGAGCTATCCCGGCGTTGTTGACCAGAATCGAGGGATCGCCACCGAACGTCTTGCGGATAGCATCTGCCGCCTCTGCGACATCCTGGGAAGAAGTGACGTCGCATTTGAAGTATACGGCGTTGGAGATGGACTGAATTGCCGGAGGAGGGTCGGCAATATCCACGACCGCCACCTTGACACCTTTCTCTGTGAGCCCTTGGACTAGGGCCACCCCCAGATCACCGCAACCACCTGTCACGACGGCGATTTCATTGGGCCAGTCCCAGGGCTCTTTTGGTGGGGATGACGAGATGCGCCAGTTGTTGGTAGCCAGGCAGTTGAGGGCGCTGTTGATAGTTCTGACTATGCCTAGGCCGATAAGGACCTTGACGACAGGCCCGAAGAATTTATGGAATATGGTTTTCGAGGAATCAGTTCTGAGAAATCTTTCCAATAGCTCTGGAGGAGCATAGAGGAGGGCCGATAGGAGGGACACAGAAGCCAAGTTCTTTGTTATCCCGGTGAAGGCCATGTCGACTGTTTCAACGGATGATATGATGGTTCACCGGTTTTCTCGATGTGGAAGCGTATGAGGTAGATAGGTCCGAAAGAGTAGAAAATAGTGTAACTAGACCATGAAGCTTGCGAAGCCCTGGAGGATATAGTTGATCAAGTCCATTAACTGAGTGGATAATAACGGTAAACTCCGTAACATTTGCGATATGACGTGGTTGGTCCCCAATACTAGCACAGACAACCTCGGTATGCATGACTTCCAAGGTCTGCATAAATCCCCGCCTCTAAGGAGGGTACTCCAGATGTGCTACAACCGTCCTGACGTGTCCAACAAAGGTTTTGAGGGGTGTTGTGGGACCGACATCTTGGCTGGAAAGATAGCCTGGATATGTGACAAAACATAATCCGGATACCTATGTAAATGTCAGAAAAACTGGAAGTGAACAATGTTGCGTGGCACGGTTGCATAATATTCCACTGCGGCAAACCGTATTCCGGGCCGGAGGGTGCATGCGGCAAGTGTTTAGCACATAATCAGGTGGTATCGGTACACTCGGACTACGCCCCGCCACTGCAGTACTTGAGATCAGAGGCCGGCTACTACATGCAGCAGTGGAGCTGACGATCGAGCACCATTGAGGACCATCGTACGATTCTTGAGATATTTCACAAGAATATACTTGAACATGTGTTTGGATTGGTATGTATGCCATTGTATCCATAGGCGGAGCCACATTTCTTCTCGTGTGTATTTCATGCAGGCTTAATTCCACGATAAACGAATAAAGATTGTGACATCTGGAAACTGCCTAAGCACATGCTCCAGACAATCTATAACTCCCCGTCTATTTCCTGCTGACTTTGTGTAGCACCTTTGCCCGGAGGGTAAACGAAGAGGTATTCAGACTGCCGCCCGTACACCCACTCCCAGGTCTGGGTTTCTTCGCTCCAGTAGACATCCTCCTCCATAGGGAATTTGACTGTCATGTTCTTTTCAGGAACGTAATTCTCCGCGTACAGCTCGATGCTGTAGTATGTATTCTTCAGCAGAGGCAAGTCTCCCAGAAATGGGACCTCATCTTGAAGGTTGGTCATACCTGCAACCACATATCAGCGAGTTGTCCAATTGGGGAGAAGCTTGGGGGAACCATGAGGAATGTGACTGACCGATGACAGTGCCCGCACTGTGACCGAATTCCCCTGTGGCGTGACAATAGATTTTGCCCTCAATGCCCTCGTCTTCCATCTGAGCACGTATGTTCTTGAGGATCTCGTTTCCGGTCAAACCAACCCGCATGTGATCCCTTGTTATATCCTGCAGCCGATTGACCTTCCTCATCCCCTCCAGCACACTCTCTGGGATATCTTCCACCGCCTCTCCCGGACTCAAGACGTACCCCAAGTGCTGCGTGTCCGTATTGAGGCCAAGTGCAGTGACACCGAAGTCAGTATGGATGACATCCCCGTGTCTGATTACATGATCCGTGTCGCCAGGAAACGTCCGGATCATCCCCTGTGCCCGTGACTTGGAACACATGCTGCAATCGTCCGCGGTCAGGATGTAGACGCTCGGCTGGAACCAGGTAGTGTAGTTGAGTGACTGGATCCTCTCCCTCATCCACCACTCCAAGTCCAACGTCGTCGTCTTGCCTGGGGTGATGATCTTGTTACTGAATGCCTCCTCAATGATTGCCCACGCCGTTTGCATCATCTTTCGATACCACTCCAGCCTGCTATCTACCATTGTAGCGACAAGTTCCACGGCTATCATTGGCTCAAGAACGAACCGCTCGGCCCATTCCTTGCCTAATGCAGCCTCGATGGCATCGCGCTCGCCAGCGTGAAGGCCGCCGCTAAAAGCGAGCTCGGCATGCGTGTTCAAGGCGATGCTGCTCGGTTCCTGGTCAGCCAAGATAGAGCGAAGCTCCGACCATACAAGTTCAGTATTGTCGATCCAGCTATAGGCTGACGGTGAATCGCCGGTGGCGTTGGCAAGAAAGAGCTGGGTGGTGCGCCGCCGGGCGGAGAACTGCTCGAATTCCTTGAGGGCCCAGAAAACTGTGTCCTCGGCATATTCACGCTGGCTTATCTGTGATCTAGTGTCAGTAATGCATGATGCATGAGCTCTATGACCTCGAAGCAGGGTCAAGGACTAGAACAAGCCAGGAGCCTGGGGAGAGGAGCTTGAACAGACAATCCATGCATCGACGCCATATTTCTGTAGTATACCAGGGATGAGGGCTTTGCGTTCCTCAGTCCAGCCGTCGACAATCTGGGCTTGCTCTCGTAGCGGTGGTAATGCTTGTATCTGGGGCCTTCTGGCTGCGTTGGCTGAAGCATCCGCGGTATGACCAAGAACCAAGCGCGCCGCGGCGATAAGCGTTACGAAAGACCCCTGCATTGTTTGTAGACTGGTGCACCCGCAGTGGCTGGGTATTGTGTTTTATAAAGGTCAGGGGTGTATTTCCGATATCTCATGTCATGATGTGAGTTATTGAAAGTCAGCGTTATCGTCGACGGCTGAAATAGCTATGGGCGACCTCGGGAGCCGGCAGCTGATTGCACCCGCCCGGGCGTTGCCGGTCCTCGCTGGCCACTTGGCACAACAAGGCCTGCCCTTTTCGGACTGCAGATGCAAGGATTGAATACTAATGGCACTGAGGTTGATGATAGCTTCAAAGACAGACATATGCATTATACTTGTCGAGGTCGATGCCGATGATGCCTAGGTACTGGTGTTTATGCATCGTACATATCCAATATATGACGACCTTGACTCTACCGTTTCCCAGGGTATGAGTCGGCCTTCCACCGTTGTTTATCCGTTGTTTATCTGAACGAACATTCCAGTCCTAGATGATGGCTCATTGGTTAGTCTGCAAAGAAAGCTCTTCTGGCTGTTAATGTACATTCATCTTGAGAAGCTTTCCGAGCAGGTTCGACCACCAGGTCCTCCTGGCCGCTGCGTTATGATCAATCGTTAATATCAATAGTTTATTAGGAATCGGTGGTCACTGGTACTTAATTAACTCTTGGGGACGTATCGATTGGATGGATGGCTTCGTTCTTTGTTACAAATTCTATTTCTCTATGCTAATATCTGAAGTGCATACTCAAGAAGACTATAGACCATGGCTACAGCCTCCCCCAATCCTTTGTACTCACGCTATATCTGGTCTTTCTAAGTCCCGGGAAGGTGAGAAACAGGGAACTCAAGGTCAGGTCTCACTGTCTTACAGGGCTCCAACTGCTTGTCCGTGTAACCTGGCCACGCAATTAAGTTTTCCACCGGGTCAACGACGGAGAGGACGGTAAATCCCTGTCCGGGACCGAACTGGCCTGACCAGCCACTAGAAACGGTAAAGTGGCCGCACTTGTTCCCTTGAGTGTCGGTACGGCTGGCGCTATTGCCTCTGACAAAGAAGTGGCACTCGGTCGGGCGTTGGCTGTGGTGGTCGGTGTCGATGTAGAAGAACCACTCGCACTCGGTGTCGTGGTGGTTGCAGGTGCGCCTCATAGAACGCATCGTCCACTTGTGTTCATGGGCAGCCATGTCCTTGGTAGGAGCGTTAAGGTCCAACTGGGCCTGGGGGTTGCCGTTGATGTCAGTGTCGTCCAGGCTTTGAGGAGCGGCGACTGTGGTGACGGCGAGACATAGGGAGGTTGTGAGAATGGACAGGCTGCAATGCATCTTAGGATATGTTTAAGGGTAGCTTAGATGGCTTGGTGTGCTATGAAATGGGTAGAATGGGTAATGACCGGATTCGCTCCCCAAGATTGTCTCATGTAAAGGATACGAGTTCTTCTTAAATAATAACAACAGTTTAACATCGGTGAGGCTGCGTATCCTTCTTCCTCACCTTACCCTAGGGTAACATGGATGGCCTTTGATCCCAAATATCTACCTACGCGACTCGAGGTTGCAGTCCTTGCTAGGTTACCGAATATCACTCTGAAGAGGGCTAGTGAAGGTTCAGGTCTAAATAATCAAGGT
This sequence comes from Cytospora piceicola, assembly GCA_023375675.1. Classification (NCBI taxonomy): domain Eukaryota; kingdom Fungi; phylum Ascomycota; class Sordariomycetes; order Diaporthales; family Cytosporaceae; genus Cytospora; species Cytospora piceicola. Next base: position 2,134,729 of record JALQBC010000001.1, on the reverse strand, counting down.
CTGGGAAATATTCACCGCGAGTACATCATATTGACGCAGCAGCGCAGAGTAGATCAGAGCTATCGCCGCTCGGACTGTTCTTTTTATCCACAAAAATGACCTTCCGACAGTGAGTCCTTTTCTGACTGTGTAGTTAGTGTATAACTGAATGTTTCTGCTGCTGCTGATGTCGTCGACAGCCGTCTCCACCGGATGTGGCATGTGTCAATCGGTCTACTTGTAGCGAATTATTGATCATCAAAAGGCAGCTGTACGTCACTATTTCGCGTCTGGAGATTGATATTTCCGAGGCAATAAGCCGTTGGATGAGAAATTCACAGGTCCGCTTCTGAGCTGCGCTGAAAGAAGAAATGCAAATGCGTTGGTCGGCTTGGTAGAGTATATCGATTTCTATATCGGTAATGCACCAAATCCCAGCACTTGTATGTAGGTAGTATCAAGGAAGACCGTGATTGAGATATGTAAATCATGGATGATTTTTCAAGGAGTGAAACAATATCTAATTAGATCAGATACTCGAACGCACCTAGGAAGCCCATGGGTGGTATCACACTTCAACAATAGCACCAGAGGAATAGTAATCTATACGAATAACTAGCTTCCTCTTTGAGACCAAGAGTACAATGACTTTTGGGGTTGGTACACTAAGCCGAGGTTCTTTGGGAAGTTTCCTTGTTAGTGAAACAATGTCCTTGTTTCAATAGCAACCTTTGTCATATGGCCCGAGGAGCAATTGATATCTGGACTAAAAAGGCGGCAGTTCGTTCTTGATTCTTGGATCTGGTCTCAACTCAAATTATTCACAACAAGCTGTCGTTTTCACTCCCTTTCGCAACTGAAACTTGACCTGACCATCCGTTTCTAACATTGAAGAGCTTGAAAGTGCTAGATATTCCGACCCACGTCCACCAACCGTAGCTTCCTGTCTTGATGTTGGCACTCATCAAGATATTGGCTATTCCGAACATGCTTTCATTCAATCAAAGTACCATCCGGAATGACGGTGAGGGGCCCAAACAACAAGACATAACATCAGTCAGGACCGCCCTCGAGGTAATCTTCATCCTGCTTACCGCTCTCCTTGTCCTTCTCGCTCTGGCTTCCAGCCCGCTTTATATCTGCCTTATGAAGAAAATGAAGAATGCCAAACAGAGGCAACAAGACATCGAAATGAACAGCTTGGAAAGTACCCAATGCACCGCCCCGGACGCTCGAAGCGCCAGGGTTCTCATACATGAGCCACATGCACGGGAAGGCAATGATGCCAGGGCCCCCCCAAAGCCATCAAGCTTGATGTCTGGAACCACCATCCAGGATATTCATCAACCGATCAACCCATACGATTATGGCACTTCATCGTCCCGCCGAAGCAGTAGAGACGTATGTGAGCAGGTCAACATTATTCGGATTGATAATTCTGAGAGGCTTGGTAGATTGCTCACGGAACAACCTCGATGTATTGGAAGTAAAACCGACACTTTCGATTTAGCTATGACACAAGCACTGAACGCTCATTATAACACTCGGCATTTCCAAGATGAAATGGTTAGGATTGGGGCACGATTTCACCCATACGGACTGATCAATATGTATGAAAGCACGTTGAAATCAGTCACATACTAGGTCTGGTACATTTACCAAGTTGGGTAGACTTTAATAAAACCTGTGAGAAATACCCTAACCCTGCTAAGGGGCGTTAACCTTACCTGTGCCAATACCGCGCTAGAGCCCAAGTGAGACATGGGACAACCTCCTTCCGTGTCCCTCTCCATCGACGTCAGCTCAGTTTTTCCTGTGGTGACATGTAAATTCCGTGACGCCAAGGATCAAATTAACACGACACGTCTGTTGATTCAATCCCTCTCCCACCTTCATCATACCTGGCTCCCAAGCCAACCTTGGTACCTAGGTACCCAGGAAGCTTGCCAGGTAGGCGGGCCCTTTGGTGGTCCTATCACGTTATCATGTCACGGCATCATGTGTTGAATCGACACACCTGCTTCGGTTCGGCGGTGTACTGCGCAGTTGTTTTGTTTCTCACAACATGCACCGGTCCCATCAATGGATTTCCTCATGCGGAATCTCTATGTAATTACCAGTACTTCGTCGGATTCTATAAGAGAGATTCGACCGGATATTCTCTGGCAGCCAAATTTTCAGGGTTGTCAGCTTATCAATTACCGTGGTCTAATCTCTTGATCTATAACAGTTGTCTGTGTAAGCAGGAATTTATTCGGCCAATATTCACTAGTTGTAACTAAAGTTCAAATAGGTCATTCAAAAGCCGGCATAAGTCGAGAGCCAAACTCAATGTGCCACATCAAAGCCTCACTTGTATTGAACCGGAAAAGCCAAAAGAGTTGGCAAGGCACAATTGAACGTGGAGCGGCTCAGTTCTGCCTTCACACAAGGAACTCACTTGAAAAGCAATTTAACAGTGGCCCCACGCCTCACACCGCGCTTTGCCACCATCTCGATTACTGTGCTCATATCCCGGGAAAATCTACCAGAATCAAGAGCATTGTTGACGTTTCTCATACCTTTCTTATATTCGATAGATCTGTTGACTGCTATGAAGCCTACGCTCGCTTCAAAGTTCATACGATTCCGAATATTAACCAAGTACATAAATATATTGCAACATAAGTTCTGAAGACACATTAATCTCAACCAATGGGTTTGGCGGGGATGTACTAATACTTGCTGACAACAAACACATATGTTGATATATACTGCAAGCCGGTTTCGTGGAAACAGGAAAGGCACGTAAATATAATCAAATCCAATTCACCTCGGAAATGCCTAGACTTGACAGGCCCATGCAGCCAACCATGATGTCTACCTAAGTAGAGAACATAAAAGCCTCAAGAAGGAAGAACACTCTAAAAAATTAGCCGATCTGAACCTGAGACCCGCCTGTCAACGTCTACGTGGTCATGTCCGATTTCAACTGTACATTGCACAGAACCCTTGACGGCTAAATGCCAATGCCCCTGCAACCCACGCCGATTCCCAGTGCCCGAACAAATGTCAATGCGCGCAAGAGCAAACAAGACAAATCACCCCTGACCTCTTCCCTGAGCCCTTGCATTGACCGAGTTGCTCACAGTGGACTGAAGTAGATGGGCGAACGCACAATTGGGGAATTGCAGCACAGTTCCAGTGGCAATACTGCTTCCAGTTTCACAATTTTGTGCATGATAACCAAGCCGTTACCCTCCGCATGCACTTCCGAAAACAATCACCATGTAGTTCCACTACGCACCAAAAGTGGCAGTTCGGAGCAACTTGGTATGCTATGATCCTTAGTCAACATGCTGGCCACCTTTTGGTTTCAAGCTAGAAAGAGAAGCATTCCCAAGGCCACTTTTGCTGTTACATTCGGCAAGCACACTCCGCTGTCCCCTTTCTGGTCATTCGTCCCAAAAGCCTCCAATCGTAAGCCATGCCGAGAATCAAGAAGTACGCTGGTGGCCTGAGAAGCCAAGACCTGTCACTTGTTGCCAAACCGGATATACTTCGCCTCGGGCGATGCCCACGCCAGGGTACTTCTAGTTGTCAGTCCCGTGTAACTAATCCGGACTGGTTTGGTGCGGCTCCTACAGCAAGGGTGTCTATTAAGTAGATAGCTTGAATACTCACTAAGTGATGCATCGTGACTCCTGGTTGACTGCTACACACCGATATCCCTGGCCATTTCGCCCTATATGGCTACCTCCGAATTGCCTCAAGGGGCTTTGCATATCGGCTCGATACCCTTCGCCACCGAAATCCATCATGGCCCTGCTCACGAGTACACGCGGCCCACCGTTCGCTACTGGCTCTCAAGAGCTGTCTATTTCCCGAACCGCCAACCGCCCAGGTTGCCATAATTATCTTGCCTGCCATAGCCTAAGTACGGAGTGTCGCCTCATGGCCCATCGTAACCATTCCTGGCTACCAAATCGTCTTCAGTCTCATGCTGACGGCCCGGGATCCGTCCGGGATCATCTTCCTATCGTCATAGAGTCTCGAGGGAAACATCATGCCCCTTCACTGACTACGGAAATCCACAGTATTTCCCTGTATTGAGATCGGCTTTGTTGGGCCGTCCTTCCTGATAGCAGTCGCTGTATTCCCTGTTGGTTATTCGGGAGCAGAGTTCCGTGTAATATCCTGGACCTCACTACACGAGGAGAGAGCGCGACCAAAATTTATATAAGACGACATCGCCGCCGCTCATGGATCACTTGTTCTAAGTTTGTCTCAACCATCCAGTGTCAGAGCACGGTTGGCACCAGTCCTTGCTCGTTACAAACTCCTTCCTACACATCTACTTAGGCAGTCGTCACAGACATACCGGAAACTCGCACCAGGGTCATCAAGATGCATAACAAGATCGCCGCGCTCAGCGCCATTGTGGCAGCTGCTAAGGTGGCAGCGCAGGAAGTCTGCACTTCACAGACAGAGACTCACCCCTCCCTGACATGGTCTACCTGCACAGCCGCCGGCTCGTGCACTTCCAAGACTGGAGGTGTTGTGATCGACGCCAACTGGCGATGGCTGCACAACGTTGACGGCTACACCAACTGTTACACGGGAAACGAGTGGGACACTTCTCTCTGCACTGACTCCACGAGCTGTGCCACAGAATGCTGTGTCGACGGAAGTGATTACAGCGGAACATACGGCATCACCACTTCTGGCAACGCACTCAGCCTCAAGTTCGTCACACAGGGGTCGTACTCGACTAACATTGGCTCGCGTACATACCTGATGGCGTCTGACACAGCCTATCAAACATTCACCCTTCTGGGCAAGGAGTTCACCTTTGATGTGGATGTTTCCAAACTGCCTGTAAGTCCCCTTCGGTCTCATCATGCAACCTCTCCGAATCATCTTGTTTGAGGCTAGGTGTCCATGTCGAACTAACCTGTCATAGTGTGGCCTGAACGGTGCTTTGTACTTCGTGTCTATGGACGCCGATGGTGGTGAGGCTAAGTATTCTGGAAACAAGGCCGGTGCCAAGTACGGAACCGGATACTGCGACAGCCAGTGCCCACGAGATCTGAAGTTCATTAACGGTGAAGTAAGTATTATTGGCTCACGAGACTGTATCAAGGCAATATACGCAAAGATCTGACGCATTACCCTTGCACAGGCCAACATCGCGGGCTGGACCCCATCTACCAACGACGCCAATGCTGGTGTGGGCGATATGGGATCCTGCTGCTCCGAGATGGTAAGTAGAATGTTCCAATGGCTACATGGTGGCTTGGCCCAGAGCTGACAATTGATCCAGGACGTGTGGGAAGCCAACTCGGTATCGACTGCCTTTACTCCACACCCATGCTCGACCATCGGTCAGGAAGTGTGCGAGGAAGACGCGTGTGGCGGAACCTACTCCAGCTCACGATATGCCGGCGAGTGCGACCCGGATGGGTGTGACTTCAACAGCTACAGACAAGGCAACACATCCTTCTACGGCCCCGGCAAGACCGTCAACACCAACTCGGTCTTCACCGTTGTGACCCAGTTCATCGAGACCAACGGCGCGCTGTCCGAGATCAAGCGCTTCTACGTCCAGAACGGCAAGCTGATCCCCAACTCGTACAGCACCATCGCTGGCACCACCCAGTACAACTCCATCACCGCGGACTACTGCGACGCGCAGAAGACCGCCTTCGGCGACCAAACCTCGTTCCAGGACAAGGGCGGCTTGGCCCAGATGGGCGCCGCCCTGGCCGAGCCCATGGTTCTGGTCATGTCGCTGTGGGACGACCACTACGCCAACATGCTCTGGCTCGACTCGACCTACCCGACCACATCCACGAAAGCCGGCGCCGCCCGTGGCACTTGCGCCACGACTTCTGGCGTCCCCTCGGATGTTGAGTCTGGCAGTGGCAGCGCGACTGTCATCTACAGCAACATCAAGTTCGGGCCCATCAACTCGACATTCACTGCCCGCTAGAGTACCTCGAGCGGCTCAATCACGGTGGTGGTCCTTGGTGTGACTGCTGACTGGCACTGGAAGTGTAGCTTCTAGTCGGAATGTGGTGGTGGGACCAAAAAGATGTTTCATATGTCCCGACTGTCTTCGTCTCTGCACTTCTTAAGATGATACTAGATCTGCCTGGGTGGTACTTGTAAATATAGCTTAAGAGGCTTGGTGGATTGTTCACTCGCTTTGCAAACGTATATATTCAGCAATAGTACTCTCTTTACATCTCGTCCTGGTTTATCCTGTGGACTTTGACTAGTGGTCTAGCTCATCAACACCATCAGTAGATATGCCGTCCTCGTCTTCGGATTGGTCCGATCCATCCTGATCTTCTTTCTCAGAGACACCATCTTCCTCGCCATCTTGGTCCTCTATGCTTCCAGAATCTCGGCCGTCAGGCGCAGGATCTTGTTCTGGGATCTGACCCTTCAATCCCGCCAGCACAGCCTCCAAGCCGGACTTCATGCGGTCATTCGGCGCCCGACCAATCCGGAGTTGAAGCTCAGCCATCCTCTCATGGAGCTCTTTGACCCTCGTCTTCTCGACATGGTCTTCGCCCGCAGAGTCATCTTCATTGTTTCCCTCGTCAGCCCATTCTAAGCCTTCCCCAAACGCAGCCTGGAATCCATCAGCCATACCAGGGTCACTGATGGCAAATACCACATCTTCAAAGGCTTCCCAGGTCTCCAAGCTATCCGCCCCCTTCGCCCCCTTTCTCTTCCCCTTGCCCCTGCCCTCACTGCCCCCCAACAGCACCCTCCTCCAAGCCCGAGCAATCTCCCCCACCGGATTCCCGTAGGCACCACAGCCCCATGCCCCAAGGACGACCTTCTGTGCACCTCTCATCTGGGCAACCCTCATCACGGCCCTCATCTTATCGACAACTAGCGCCCTATCCTTCTGATGCACATACTCACCCCTTCCGGTGGCCTCGTCGACCTCCGTATCGGGAAGTCGCAGCATGGCCGCGCTAACGACATCCACGAACCACCTGTCCTTCTTCTCCAGGTCGTTGCCCTCCGCATCCCTGAAAACGAGGACATCAGGCGTGAAGACACAGCCAACCTCCGGCAGCCGGTAGAACTCGTCCCTCAGTGACGGGAGGAGCGTGGTCCGCATGCAGAGATACTCCTCCTGGCTCGTTGCGCCGTTTAGAAAACCGCCCCCGGGAGATAACGGAGAAGCCATGTTCAGGATGGCTACCTTCTTGGTGGTGTTGGCCGGGGAGGTGAGGAGGGAGTGGGCCGCGGTGAGAGTGTCGCACGCGCGGATGGTCAGGCGCGGATGCGGTGGTGCTGCACCTGCTGGCCCTCTGGATGACGGTCCATCTGTGAGTTTCGGGGCCGGCTGGGGCTTGGGAGACACGATGAGGTCGGCTGCATCGATGCCGCGGCGAGCTCTGGGGTGCGCGGACAGTAGCGAAGGTATGACCTTGTTGATGGTGGCTTTTGCCTTCTTTGCGCGGGCGTCGCGCCGGAAGGCGGGCGGTGGTCGGCCGATGGATGGCTCGGTTCTTCCCATGGTAGCTGTGCTATTGTGTGTCTGGAATGGATTGATAATCTCGATCTGAACGTCCCTCATCCGGGTTGGTGGAAAGGTTGAAAATCATAGACGTCCAGATCAGGACTCGATCATAAACCTACGTTCACTCATTTTAGCACGACTCGGATCTGACGTCGAGCAGCGTTCTTACTCCCACGAGCGGGCCTGGAAGGTCGGAAGCACCTTCAAGTCTAAGTGTAGGTTGTCCATTCTACAGGAATGTGAGCTCGGTTCCTCATATATCAAAACATTTTGGTTTCTGCTCGGTGATCTCAAGTGCAAATCTGATTTCATCTTCAGTACAGCAGGGTGTTGAGAAGACCAAGGGTTAGGGTCCTAGTAGTAACCCTTTAGCCTGACCGCTTTGATATGGGGGAGGGGGGGGGGGTGATGTGACGAGGGTCAAAGTTCCCCGGGTCGGCTCTCTTCATATCACAACATCAAGGTCAGCTTGTATGTGGTGTGTATCACGACATTTATCGAGCGGCCTAGGTTATACAATCCCTCCAATTGCTGAAGCCCTTTCTTATACACCGACATGGACAAAGCACCCATGCCTCAGCCTCTACTGTGACCACAATTCATGTTCCAAGGTGTCGACGGCGGAAAACGACCTTCCCAGAGGGGATTTGTTTGCTGCAAGGCACAGATATGAGAAATGAGAAGGATGCAGTGAGAGTCGAATGATAACCGCCCCCCTGACATTTACATATGCACCTGCTGATAATCTCTGACAGGTTGGTGACAGCGCGCTATAGTGCTAACCCCCTCCATATTTCGGGCACTGCACCAAGAAGCTTATCCGGCCCCTGAATTTAAGCTTCACACCACCATCAACATTCAGTCGGCACTTTCGGTGTTGTTTTCCCGTATCAGCCCACCCTCACATCTTCCGAGGGTTGTTGATACATCCCATAGAGTACAAATCCATGGATACCAAGGCCTACTAACAAGATGGATCATATCTCCCGTACTACGATTGTCTACAGCGGAAGCTATTTCCAGTGTTGCTCCTCTTTCAATGTTGCAGTTGCACAACCTTTCTCGTACCGCGATGCAGTGAATCTAATGCGAAGACAAAAGCAAACTCTCGGTTCTGCTGCTCCCAAGATCCACATTTGGTTCATCATCTCCCCCGCGCACCAAAAGATCATGGGGTAGAATGACGACCTCGAACAAGGTAGAACCCCTGGATCATATAGAGGAGATTATCGCAACCGGGTTGTGTGTGCCTCTCGTTGCAACGCCCACCGTTACATTGGCATCTGGATCGGCACAGGCTGCAAGCTACCCATGCGCTTTCCTCTCACCGCATGGTTCTGGACTACACTATCACGGCCACTTCAGGTAATCCCCATGCAGAGTTAATCTATGTGCATGTTGCCCCTCGGAGGCTTGGGATTCAAAGGCCTGGGGTTAGGTCTTCGTGGGATATTATGATAAAAGCCGGTGATGAGCCTGTCAACGCCATGGCTGGTCCTGTAGTCCTTTCCCCGGCTTCTCTGGCTCGTATCGCTCGTTTTCGACCTGTTTGCCGATCATGTCTTCCTCCAAAGCGTGGATACTCAACTGGCTCATAGCAGCCAGGGCTGTTCTCGGTCAGAGCACCGTGGACAATTTGGTATTTGTTGACCCTCTCATTGGCGCTGCTAACGGCGGAAATGTATTCGCAGGCGCCTCCCTCCCATATGGAATGGCAAAGGCCGTTGCAGACACCAACAGTGATAGTAACCAAGGCGGTTTTACTCTAGACGCCAGCAATGTTACGGGCTTCAGCTTGATGCACGATTCGGGAACAGGAGGAAGTCCCTCTTTGGGCAACTTCGCCCTGTTCCCATACACCAGCTGTCCCGACGGCGACGTTGACAATTGCTCTTTCCCAAAGAAGGACCGCGTGAAGTACGGCAGCTTCGACAACAACAGCGTGGTCGCGGAGCCGGGCTACTTCAGCATCACTCTGGATTCTGGGATCCAGGCCGAGATGACCACGGCACATCACACCTCTCTGTTCAAGTTCACCTTCCCCTCCGCCTCAGGGAGCGACAGCCAGCCCCTTATCCTGCAGGACCTGACGGATCTTTCCGACTCGCGTCAGGACAATGGCAGCGTCGCCGTCGACGCGACGACGGGACGCATCACGGGAAACGCGAGGTTCCAGCCGAGTTTCGGGGCCGGCACGTACGTCCTGTACTTCTGCACCGACTTTTCAGGTGCGGACATCCTCGACAATGGCATCTTCTCGAACAGCCGTGCCAGCGCCGAAGTAAAGAACTTCACCATCTCGCGATCCATCAACGGGTACCCGCTGCCCGGCGGTGCTTTTGTGAGGTTCACGAGCGGAAGTGCTCCCATCTATGCCCGGTCGGCGACCAGTTTCATCAGCGCTGAGCAGGCGTGTGCGCACGCGGAATCTGAGATCCCGGACTTTGATTTCAACAGCACCCACACTGCCGCCAGGGATGCTTGGGCGGACAAGTTGAGCCACATCTCCATCGACACAACGGGCGTAGACGATTCGTTTGCCATCAACTTCTTCAGTGGTTACTACCGAACCATGATCAACCCCCAGAATTATACCGGCGAGAACCCACTCTGGTCAAGTGACGAGCCATACTTTGATTCATTCTACTGGTAAGTTCATCAGGCCCGTGTGTTGTGGTTGGAGGTGATGGTTAATAGAACTTCACAGTCTATGGGACTCCTTTAGATCCCAGATTCCTTTCCTGACTATTATTGACCCGACCGCTGTCGAAGATATGATCAGGTCTCTGATTGATACCTACGTTCACCTCGGCTGGTTACCGGATTGCCGAATGTCCCTAAGCAAGGGATATACTCAGGCAAGTCCAGTCATCGTTCATGCTTACATGTTATAGGCTGACTTATTGGAGGGGGGGTCGAACGCAGACAACATACTGGTTGATGGATACCTCAAAGGGCTGTCCACGGGTATTGATGTAAGCTCTCACCCTTCTCACACCCATAGTCCCTTCTTGGGAGAGACTGATCGTCCTAGTGGAATCTTGGGTACGACGCCGTCGTCAAAGACGCCGAAGTCGAGCCTTTCGATTGGTGCTGTAATGGACGGGGTGGGCTTGACAGCTGGAAGGCCCTCAATTACATTCCCGTTCAAGACTTCGATTACAAGGGCTTCGGGACAATGACACGAAGCGTCTCTCGCACGCTCGAGTACAGCTATAACGACTATTGCATATCGGAACTCGCAGCTGCCCTCAATATCACGGCCGACCAGGAGAAGTATCTCGAGTCCAGTGGGTACTGGCAAAACCTCTACAAGGATGACCAGACCTCATTCATCACTGCTACTGGTGGCAATGGGTCCGTGGATACTGGCTTTGTGGGATTCTTCCAGCCAAAGTTTCTCAATCAGACTTGGGACTTCCAGGACCCACTTACGTGTAGCAATATAGACACGTCTGGTCTTGCTTGCTCCCTTCAGAATACAGGCAGGGAGACATTTGAAAGCAGTATTTGGGAATACTCTTTGTAAGCCCCACTTTCCACCTCGCACATATGAGATACTGATGACATACCCCAGCTTCGTTCCTCACGACCAAGCAACGCTCATCACCCTCTTCGGTGGGCCTGACGCTTTCGTACGGCGCCTCAACTTCCTCCACGATCAAAACATCACTTACATCGGCAACGAGCCGGCGTTTCTTACGGTCTTCCAGTATCATTACGCAGGACGCCCCGCCCTCTCGGCACAACGCTCACACTTCTACATCCCGGCCTATTTCCAGCCTGTCCCTGACGGGGTCCCAGGAAACGATGACTCCGGCGCCTACGGCAGCTTTACCGCCTTTGCCATGATGGGCCTGTTTCCCAATCCTGGACAGAACGTCTACCTCATCACGCCGCCGTACTTTGTCAGCGTGAAGATCACGAACCCCATCACGGGCAAGACCGCAACGATCCGTAATGTCAATTTTGATCCGACCTATGAGGCCATATTCATCCAGTCTGCAACGCTGGATGGGAAGCCGTACACCAAGAATTGGGTGGACCACAGCTTTTTCACGGAGGGGAAGGAGCTGGTGCTGACGCTGGGGCGGAATGAGAGTACCTGGGGAACTAAGGTGGCGGACTTGCCGCCCAGTCTGGGCACTTACACCGGTTTTAATGGCTCATACGCTTCTGGGTCGAGGAGGATGGTTGGTGACAGGGTGATAAGAAGCTATAATCCAGGGTTTTCGAGGTTGGGAGGGTTGTGAGAAGACGCAAGCACATCAAGATGTACATTTCAGTGAGTACTTGTTAAGCAACATTGACACCTCGTCTCTACTTTATTAAGTGTCTATGAACCAATACTAGGGCTTGAAATAACAGTCAAATCTTATTCCAAATAGGCACGCTAGCTCGCGCTTCAGTGGCTTCGTGCATGGATACGGAGGCTTGCAGTGAGCTGTCGGCATATGAACGACCTACTGGCTGAGAGATGTTTGAGGTCTCGGGGTGACACAGACATGCTGTCACAGTAGCAACAGTCTTCAGTGCATTCCCAGAGTAACGAGCTGCAAGAAGGATCCAAAAAGGGGGCAATCCCGGGTTTGAACCGGGGCCTCTCCGAGGCACCTCTTCAAAGAAGAGAGGGTATCCCCGAACGGAGAATCGTACCACTAGACCAATTGCCCGCGTTGACTTGTGATCCAGCTAACTGATAGAGGCTGTAAGGCTGCAGCCTGGAGTGTGGACGGTGGTCATATGTTCTAGGGACTGCAGTTCAAACGGTAAGTTTTCCATTTGTCTCCAGTGCATAGTACTGAGGACTTGCCTCCAGACTATCGAACCTACCAGCCTCCTTCCCTCCCCTGATCACTGTTATTGCTCAAACTTATGTTACTGATGAGATACATATTCAAGTATGCAGCTCTAGCACAATTAAGAGCTAACATATACCCACTCAATGTCATGCTTAGAGGTCCAAGCCACGAGTGCACCCTAGTCTTTCACGCCGAAATCACATCCATTCATCAGCTCCGGGATATCGAGTTTCTATATTCATTTTGGGCAATGGAATCTGTTCTACAGACGTACCCTAGCGGTCCAGCCACATCACACCATATCAGCATCATTCCAGAACTTGCTGGCTTTGTCCCATTCCTCGTTGACATAACCCTTGACCGGTAGATCTCCCTTCTTTGCAACATTCTTTGTCTCCCTCTCCACACGAAGACATGGTCCATATGAGGTTCCATCCAACTCCGCCACGAGAGTCTGAACATCCTCCACGGTGTTCAGCGCGAATGGAAGCACGATAGACAACTTAGTGCTGCTGCACAGCCTACCATATGTGCTGTACATAGCGACAAAAGCAGGCTTCTGACACAAGCACACTGGCTTGGCGAGCTTACCTGTCTCATTGACCACGAGTGTGTCAATTACTGGGCGAGTCGAACCGCACTGGCACAGCCAATGAATCGAAACTCCTAACTTCTTATCCCACAAGCGGCCAGCTCGATCGATCACTGTACAATCACGGCAACGTTCGTGCGAACATTGCTCATCATCGCACTTTCCGAGCGAGTTCGTAAAACTTACACCGTTGCAGTGGCAGCACTCAAATCCCAGAATCCTGATACCTGGCAGTCTTTCCGGAGCCGTAGTAGCGTCGACCAACCACATCTCGTTGTTGGCCATCTTGGTCTTTCGAATATTTCTCGTAGAGGTTCTTCTTGTGAGTTGGTGGTCTGACTTACCTTGGAAAAGAACCCTGGGAAGATTGCCAAGATTCTCAAGAAGGTCTGTTTGGGGATGAGAAATGCGTGACCAAGTGATGCGTGCCGTTGGATGCTGAACTCTCTTCAACATCGAAAGTCGTATTCAGCACCTTTATACGTGATGTGATGAAAGCCAGGGGGGTCTTTGTCCATCCAACCCCGTATCCAATGTGGTTGATTCAAAGCTCTTCTATTGTTTCAGGTCTTTGACACAGATAAAGACCTCAAAGAATCACTTCTCGATCACAAAAGGATGCTCACCCGGACACTGCTGTCAGTAAATATCATATCTTCCCATTGTCGAACAAAGGTACATTGTAGCTTCTAGCTGAACTGATCATCTTAGGTACATGATAATCCACCGATGTATTAGAACCTTAGCCAAATATACCATACACTCACGAGACTCCAAACAAGTAATCTCATCAAGCAGCTGACCTTGTCCCAGCAATGAACATGAGAGGCCTTTGTCAATGGCCATACAAGTAGTGACGGTACACAAACCCTGAATGTTCTTTGTTGTGCAAAACACCGCTCCCTCATGTTTATACTCGATTTCCCAGCTGATACCAATCAGACATCTTCGGTATAGGAACCAGCCGGCTTGGCGATAGCCACAGTATCAGGCTTCTCAAGTTCCTCCTGCTCCGAGTACGAGTCCCTCGACCTCGGCGTCATGACCGCTTCGGCGACCGAGTTGAAGAGCCTCGTCTGCTGAGTCGTCTCGTCCTCTCCCGACGCCGCAAGCGGGTCACTGGCGTCCACGACTCTCCACCCCGCCCTCTCGAACCTCGCACGCACGTACGGGGTCATGTCGACGAAACGGACCTCGACGCCCCTGCCGCCGTACTGGCGGATCTCCCAGACCAGTGTCCTGAGGTGGTAGACGGCGGTCGTGTCGATGTGGTTGACGCGGCCGAAATCGAGCACGACGAGGCCGATAGGGGGTAGGGCGCTGAGGTCGGTTATGCCCGCGGCCTTGCGGAGGCGCTTCACTCGATTCTCTGCGCTGACGGACCAGTTGCGCTCCCTCTCGATGCCGTGAGAACCGCTGTAGATGGGGGCGTGGTGTGTCTGGATGGACTCTAGGATATGTTTTGTGAGGCGATGGGAGTTGGGGAAGAAGAAGGACTCGTTGAAGCGGAAGACGTGGACATCATGCGAAGTGTTGTCGGCAATGTGGGAAGGCGGCAGGCCCCTCTGGGAATCGAGAACAGAAGCAAGTTCGGAGATGGCTGGAGTAGATGAGGCAGTAATGTTGGTGAATATTTGGCGAAGGATAATGTAGGCGATGTTGAAGGCAATTGGGATGAAGATACCAAACTCGCTCGAGTAGAAGAGGGTCAGCCAGAAGGAAAGCATGGACGATATGAAGTCGGCGAGGGATGTCTTCCAAAACCGGTAAAAAGCTGAAGGCGGGTAAATCAGGGGCCACACAGCACAGATGATGATTCCTGAGAGTGTGGCTTTGGGGATCCAGTACAGGACACCAACGAGCTCGTAGATGCAAACGAGGATGACCGCTGTGGTGACAAAACCGGAGAGCGGCGACTTGACCTTGCAAGATGAATTGACAGACGTTCTTGACATGGCGCCGCCAACACCCATGGCATGGAACTACAGCAGTTCTGTTAGCCGTTTCTGCATATATGAAGCACTGACTAAGGAGCCAAGCGGAAATGGAAAGTCTTGGGACTAACTAGGGGAAAACAGTCTTTCAAAAAGTTGACTTACAAAGCTATTGAAGAAGTTGCAGACGCCGAAAAAGCAAAGCTCTTGACTCTGGTCCGGGACATAGTCGTTCTTCACGCCAAATGCTCGTGCGATGCCTGTGTGCTCAATGGCTGCACCGATGAAAACGGTAATGCTCTTGCTTGCCACCTTGCTGATGAGGTCACGCGAAGGCATCACTGGAGCCTGTTGGCCATCAGACTTGACCTTGACAACAGCAAACAGATAGTTGTCCGAGTCACGTTTGTGGTTCACGGCGTAGCTGATTCCAGTGTAGAGAACCAGAGCCAGAAAGGCTCTTGTAATGGAAAGGACCCAGATGACCTTGTTCTTGTCACCCCATCGCTTGCCGGACTTGTCAAGGACAGTGAGAAACAATATGCATGTAAACCCCACAGCACAGGTGAGACCGCTTGCTCCTGGTAGGTTGGCGAAAACATCGTGGATCTGATTGGCGGCGCCATCGGAGGAGACGTGCGAGCCTAGTAGACCGCCCATCTGATTGAGGATGATTGTGATGGCCACGGCGGAGATGAAGCCGGTGATAATTGGAATGGAGACAAGTTCAAGCAAGAACCCAAGCTTGAGGAACCCGAGGATCATACCGTACACGCCCATCATCAAGGCAATGGCCGAAGCAATCTCCTGCGGCTGATACGGTGAATCTGCATCAAAGGATGCGATGATATTCGATGTGAGGAGGCCGATGAGAGACGTTGGCCCGGTAGACAAGTCTGGTAAATGTCCCTGTTAGCACAATCATCCTTGAGCCGGCTGGGGGTAGATATAGGCCTCACCTTTGGTCGTCCCCATGAATGCGTACAGCGCAGAGGGAAACCAACTCGACATGAGACCATACTGAACGCCAATCGTGGCGAGTGATGCGTATGATAACCCCTGGGGGATAAGCATCAGCCCCAAGGTCAAGCCAGCGATGATATCGTTGAGAATCCATCGAAAGTTATATCGAGGTAGCCAACTAATGATAGGCACTTTGTCGATCAAATACTGGACCGACGCAGAAGGAAGAGCCTTTGCACCCCTGACCGTGAGCCGGCCGACCCTGTTCCAGGTCACGTCCGTCCGGAGGTCATTCTTCATGGCATTGACAACCTTCATGGTGAGAGTAGGTTGAAAGTTTTAAGGTTTAAGGTAAACAGGAGACGGTCGATGCTAAAGAAAGAACTCTAAGGATGGAAACTCAGCATATGGTACTGATGAGACAGGCTGCCAGATGAGATATAGATGGAGATTCTGTACCGAAACTCTCCCCTCCCCACCCTATCTCATCCATCATGTATACAACAGAGATCTCAATATACCAACCATTAGACAGGACACCACCAAATCATCAAAAGCAACACACCATCACAGGGTCGCGTAGACAGTATGCTGTCGGTATTTCGGGATCATTGGTCGTTCATTGGAGGTGCATGGCATCCATGGTTATCGTCCTCGATAGTGGCATGCTCCAGAGACTAACACACTGCGTTTAGGAGAAGGGTCTGTCTGATCTGCAGCACAATGAAAACGGACTGCCGTGATGAAGGTGTGGTACAAGGTACGGGAATAAAATGGCCAAAAGAATAACAACCCATACAAATAGTGTATGCACATGTGCATGCCGTTGTATATGTGCGGGGTACCCCTGGGAGGTCGCGAACAGACCAAGTAGGGACGCTCAATGATTTTTCGTGGCTCCCTGAGCTGAGCAGAAAGGGGAAATGGAGGGCATCAGTGGTGTTGGTGGCAGATCTGCCAATGCATACTACTATGTCAAGTTGGGTATCAAAATCTCGTAGCCAGCAGGTGAGTGTGCTCTACAGCTTCAGGTTGCATTGTGTGGGATGAATAAACAGGAAGCTAAGATATACAGTGGCTATGCTTCGATATGCCTCGCCTGAGATGTGTACCTAACGTGATCTGGTCATATTCAGTGCGGGACGTGCAAGTCATTAGCAAAGGTTGGCAGTAAGTATTACGATACGGACACATCTTGTTTCTCCACACCTAGAAGCTCGACTGTTTGGCAGCTACTATGTACTCCAAGGCCAGCTTCTAATTACAATGGCATTTGCTTTATCGACTTGTCCCTTTGACTGTGGTGATAATTAAACTGTGGCAGAGTTTAGGGGACTGTTCAACGGCCACAGAGGAAGGGCATATCAATTAATGTCTGCCACCAGCCCCCAGAAGAGATTGGCTAGCCAGGGGACTTGAAACCTACATACTTTTTGTAAGGGTGCCAATATGGCTCATGTAAGTTGAAGACCTCGGCAGAAAAATGCCGAAGTAGTTGTCCAGCGCAGCAACGGAACCAGGTATAGATCCCCAGGTCTAGAATCATGAGCCAACCGCAACCCTACAATTCAAGAACAAGCGCTATAAATTTATTCTATTGGTGATCAACCTGCATATTACATGATTCATCACCATGCACTTGTCATTGCCGCCTGCGCACATCCCGAGCCCTTCAGCTCGATGATTAGCTTTAAACTATCCCGCCATAATAGTTCACATTGAATACCATCTCCCATTTGCCTTGACTATCTCCAAATAGCAGGAGGACCCTTGATCGGCATATCCTTGGTACTATTGCTAGAAATTGCTGCAGTCCCCATGCTTGGCCGTTCTATTCGCCATCATCAGAAAACTCACGGCGGGACAACCTACTTCAAGAACACCCCCAAAGAGTCTCCGACACCATTTTCGGCGGAAAGCTTCTTATCCGGTGCGTGACGGTTACACCGTTGGATGGTCGTCATTCAAGTGCGTGATGGCATCGACTCGGGTCTGGTACTGGTAACAGCAAGGTAATCGGCGACAGCGACGGCCCTTCAGGGAAAGGGGAGTGTTACCTACCCCCTATATGAAACGTTGCCATGTGAAAAGCCGATAAAAGCCGGGCATCGACGCTGCGACTTCTGCTGATATGGAGTTAGGATCTCAGTGCTACACTCGGATGGATTAGGGGGTTGGATGTGCATAATATGTACTCGTGTAGATGATACACCAGGAGATGTGACACATGATGATAGTGAACTATTGAGTCTGTCCTTGTCGTGGATATGCTTTTCAGCTGGCCGCTGCCCCGGTGTATGCCATATTTTGCCCTGTCAGGGGCTATTGCGCGCCTTGGATAGGTCATAGAGCACATTATTGCCTTCTTTATTCAAAAGCAACATCCGGCACTTCTTGGCGAGCTAAAAGCCGGATAGGTAATATCCACGCCGCCAACTGCAGATCTTCCCATTAGTAGTAGAAGCGAGAGACATTCGGCATACTGTTGCTTAAACAGGACAGGATATAGAGTGTCTGTTGGACTCTCGTGGGTCTATCTCCATCCTGAGCCATGGCAGGACGTTGAAACCGTTGAAAAGGTGATCGGAAGCCAAGCTTGCCAAGAGATATGCACGCACTGCTTGGCGCAGAATGTCTTCGACACGAGCCTTAATTGTGACACAGCAGTACGATCAGGATGGTGGGTAACCAGGTTTCCCCAGACACAAGACTTGATTAAGTACTCGGTCAGGTCTACTCAACTCAATACGGAATTCAAGGTTCATAATAGCCTCACACTTTCTCTTTTCCCTCCTCAAGGCCTTAAGGAAGCATGAGGGACTGTATATTCCAGACTCGTTTGACTAACATTTGTGAATACGTTGCATCCCTACTCTTCTCTACCGTAAGTGCATAATCCCATGTCATGTATCTCGGTTTAAGTAGGCCTAATAAGCAACCAGAAACGGTAGATTGTTGCGATGCCTCCCCGGGAAGGCATGAGTGGTACATATCTCTGTACCTATTCGTTATGCGGCCATAGAATGCCATGCATTGCACGGTGGCAATGAATGGATGATCAATTCATTCTCACATTTGATACATTCTTATCACCTGCGTCAGCTCCTGTAAGCACTGCGAGCACTCACTGGATGCAGATTTGAGCACGAAGATCTACCAAAAGCTCGCGCTGTCATCCTGCATCAAAAAGCTTGTTCCGTCCACCAATCTGCGCCAAGCCATCTGACATGGCGGAAGAGGGTGTCATGGCGGGCATACGACCCCTGATAGGAAGACTATCCGCCCCTCCACAGACGCCTAGAATCTTTCATCGACGCCAAATGTCACCACAGAGTGACAAGCTAAGGAGCGTCGCTGCAGTCTCATGCTTTCTCTGCGTACGACACTCATCAAGTTGCCTGAATTGGGGAAGATTGGCCCTGCCCATGGTAAGGCACGATCATCACGTACAAACATCGTAGTGTCACATCATCGCGCTGGGACGGTGTGAATCAATACCATCGGGGCTTGAGAAGGTCATGATAGGTATATTATTTGAGGATAACACAAGATACGAAGACAATGTATACTGTAGCTATAGCAGAGGCCCAACGATGTGATGATACAAGATTGGATGCTTCCGACGCAGCGACCCCCGAGCGGCCCAGGACCATGCCAGCTGCAATACACGACTAGAATCGGAGCATGGAAGCCAAAAGTAGATTTCCTGGCATCGTTGGCTGCGTGTCGATAACAGATACCGACATACGCCGAAGCGTGAAGGAGGGCGCTACCAGAGCTGCGATACGCTCCCATCAACAGAAGATTTCAGGGACCGCGGCCACCATCCCTACAATGCAGTTAGATTCTGGCCAGGCCCCTTTTATCTCGATCCCTATGTGGGTCTGTGTCTGTCTCATGATAAGTCTGGCCTTTTGGATGGCGCCCTGCCCTCTTCCCCTTCATTTACAGGACAGACAAAGTAGTAACCTTTTAACCCGAAGTCCCTTGCCACTTCCTTCAATCCCTACTTCACTGTGGGCAGCGGGGAAACAAGAGGTCCAAAATGAATAATTTAGAGGGTCCGATGTGGTTACGCGACTCCAGGATGGGTGTGAGGGGGTGGCTAACGTGGTGGTGATATTTTGGTTGCCCAGAGGGGTTACATATGTGCCTGGCAGTTACGATATACCCTGTATCTGGGTAATAAACATGAACAATGAACCTTACCAGCCAGTGGGCTTGTCTGATCGTACTGCTTCTAACAACTTTTAGGCGAGGGGACTCCGTAAGCCCAACGGTGAGAACCAGAGCTGACAAAGTAAAGTAGGTACAGTAGGTTACCCCCTTATATCATAGCCCCACATAGCATATTCCCTTGATATATTATATAATTCTGTTAATTCTCCAGAACCTAATATTTAACTTTGTTTCATATATCAAATAGTTTCTCGGGATATGATATACAGGGGGGGCTAGTTTTTGTAGCGGAAACCTAAGATCCCCCCCCTATTTTGACTTCAAGGTCTAGGGAGCTAGGGTTAAGGCCTTAACCCCCCTCCTCTAATCTTAGAGGGTAGCTAGGGTTAGGGTCTAACCCCTTTAGGCTGATCTGTGCGTGTATCCCTTTGAAATCATATGTCCTCGATATGTCATACATCTATCCCTTGAATGAGTGCTATGAGATGTCGAAGTTACCTACTGTACATAGCCACATGAGTTGTGAGAAGCGGTACAGAAACAGGCCCTGGTCGGTACGGTTCAAATTTAAACGTTTATTACCGGGTGAGAGGTGTAGAAGCATGATGCGGTAAATTGTTCCCAACCATCGCTCATCGGATTCATTTGTGAATGGTGGAGTCAGCGGAATACATGTACTAAGTAGTTCAGGTCTCAGATCAACTGGTACATAGGTAGCCATCTTGCTCGAAGGCATCCACCTGATCGTAGAGGTCACCAGTGGCACAGGTGCTTCTGGGCGCGTTAGCAATCTCGTCTGGAAGTGCCCCCATATAGATCTGGTATTCGGACTAAGCATTTTTCGCCGTGACTAGGGTCACAGGTATTGATTGGATAGGCTAATCTTCATAGTGCAAGCCAAAATACGAGGATTCCAAGGACCCCGCCACAGCAACAGATTCCATAACACTCGGTGCTGGACCCCTCATGTGGAAGCCGCCTCGTCCACGGTTCCCTTTTCTGCATATAAAGGCAGTAATTGATTAATATTAGCAAGGCAATGCCGGTCAACAACCTGACCCGAATTTACAGTTATCAATGCTTGTTCCCATCAAGGTGTCAATCTGTAGTGAATAATCCGCATAGACTTCATCCGAGCCCACCCGAGGAGCTTACCCTCGTCACTTGATAATGCTGAATAGTGAGACCTCCTGAGTCGTCCAGAAAATGTCCCCTTCTGTCAAACGCACCGCTCGCACTCTTTAGTCATCCTCACCAAGACGGATGCGGCCCTCGTTTGACAGGCCATGAGCCCAGTATCCTCCAATCTCAACGTTGGTCTCAGGAATACTGCGGTGGCTGATAAGTAGCCAGAGACCGAACACACCCTTGGCCAAGACGTCAAGCACGGCGTATACCAGGATCTCAGTGTCAACAGAGGTCTTGCGGGCACCATCGGCAAAGCCCCAAACACTTGAACTTTGTCAGTGATTTGCTCATGGATATAATTCACAGGGTAATGCTCACATTGGGTAGGCTGTCCAGAGGATAAAGGTGAAGAGGCCCAGGGAGCCAAACAACTTGACGACCTTGGTGCCCTTGGCCTTGACCACTTTGGCGCCGTGTAGAGCAACGTGCCAGATCACGAAAATGTAGGAAATGCATGCAATGGTGTACCAGCCCCACTTCTGCGCATTGCGCTCACTACCATAGGCTGCAAAAAGACCTGTGAGGACCATGATGACATCGGCAATGATAGCCATGAGGGTGTGAGCCCCATCAATTCCGGCCAACAGACACAAGTCGAGCAAGAGGAGAGGCGTGGTGATTGCCCAGTCGACATATCTGGCAAAGAAGACCTCACGGCACTCCTCGTGGAAGGTATCGGGGACATGGTCGTTGTGGTCCCTGACGTTGACGCAATGCAGGCTCGTGCCATGGCCGGTTGCCATGCTGAAGTAGGACAGGGAGGCCGTGATGGTGATCAGGGTGGTGATAACATGGAAAAGACGCTTCGACACGGGAATATTCCAGGATAGCAGAGTGAAGACACCGCTGGCGATCAGCATGAGAACGAAGACGACCCATAGTGTGGTGAAGCCGGTATCGCCTGCGACCTGATACTGAGTCGGGTCGGCTGGAAGATAGGGAGACAAAGTCAGTAAGCTGATCAGCAGTTGGATCGCATCAATTGATGGAGGAGTGGTAATAGCAAGTCCCGTTGGTGCGTGGGGAAGACAAGGATGACATACGCTTTACGGTCGGGATGGGGTCGACCCCGAAAGTGGTCTGCATCTTGACTGTTGTTTGTCTGGTGGTGGTGGTGGTGATCTCTGTTGTCCGGTGGATAGAGCAGTGGACGAAAGTACGGGATGGATGGAGAATGAGATTGGTACAAAAAGGTTGAGAGGAAGTGCGGCTGCACAGGTTATGATTGTTTTATCAATCAGGAGCTGGCTGGACGCGTACTACCCGATTTACTTGTCATCAGTAGCAAGCTTCTCATACTTACTTAAGTATTCACTCCGGCTCAGCGGGCTCAGCAGATTGCTTCTGATGTCGAGAGATCGACGTCATCCAGTCATCAATTACGTTGATGATCGTGGGATCCCGATTAGGACTAGTACATTTGCGGGGCAATCGTCTTAATGGCAGCCGCATCTACATACTGTAGACTTACAGACTACAACCCTAACCCCACTGTACTTACCTACCTACCTACTTTGGTCGGTACTGCATATATTGACACGGGAGCTGGTCGCCTTGACTACTTAGGTACCTAGGTATGCAGCGGACCAGTTTGACTGTGTGGGTTATTCATTGCTCCCTCCCTCGAATATCAGAATTCAGGAGCAATCTCACACAAGGTCGTCGTGTGTGTATTCCCCTCACTCCAGCACCCTGAGCCACATAGAACTACTGCGTATGCCCTTGAAGCTTACTCCCAAGAAAGCCAAGCCACCACAGGTGTTTGCTTCCTGCTCTCTGTCTGTAATACCTGGCCACGGATATTCCGGCTAGCCTAGCCAACCTTGATCTTCCCATAGTCTCGTCTTACCGATGGTGCGGGAGGAGTCAGCCGGGCTAACTTTTGCCAAGTCGTTGTGAGTACGCTTATGGTAATTCACATGGTTCCCCGCGTTTCTACGTTGCACCAGTCTATGAAGGTGATGACATATCTGCATCTCGAAGTTACACACGTAGGCAGCCAAGCACGGTTCTCAGGTCATTGGCATGGGGAACAGCACTGATTCATTTGTTGAAGAACAGGATTCCAAGCCCGCTCGGACTTTCTACACGGGCCAGCACCGACGTCCCCAGCCGGTACCCCAGCCCCTCCCCTACTCAATCTGTGAGTTCACCGCCTGCAGAAAGCCGATGGTGTTCCGGACATTGGTCTCAGTGCCCGCGGCCTGCGCAGCTTCGTATGCCGAGCGGTACACATGAAGGGCCTCGGTGAACAACGGTCGATGGTCACTCCACCCAGTGATCCTCCTCAGCTTGTCCGAACCTGTCCACTGCGGGAAGTCCAAGACCACTTCGGGATGGAAGGTTAATATTTGCCTTCCAAAATGAGTAACACACTGAGAAATAGGGTCTGACAATGATCCAAGCGTACAGCCTTTTCTGCTCACACTTGACGAGAATGTTGGGACTCTAGGTGGATCGTGAAAGGGGCCAAGTTGGAACCACTTACACGGCGGCCACGGGTTCTCACCCGGCTTCAAGTCCTTCGGGTCGATATACTTCAAGCCCTGGGAGATACCATACTCCGTCACAAGGGCTTCACCAAGCTCGTCGACCGTCTCATACCTCCCGGCCGAGATATTAAATGCTTGCCCGGCGACTTCCTCCCGGCGTGGATGAGAGGCAATGGCGACATAGGCATCGCCACAGTCGTCGACATGCATACAGTGGCAGATGCTGTCCGGCGGATATGCCATTATGAGAGGCCTATCAGCTTCGGCAGTCCGTTCCCCAACCTCGAAGTAGATGCCATAGTAACTGGAGGATCTACCGTGGACGTTGGTAGGGCGCACAAGGACCGGTGTGAAGGCAATATCCTTCTGTTCCAAGAACTTCAGAGAGTACTCCGCGCGTAGTATAGCAAACTGAGGTGGGCTGATGGGACTCTCCTCTGTATGCGGTGCGAGGTTGGCGTCGTTGGCGTAGTGAGGGCCGGGGCCGTAGTCTTTGCAGCCAGAGGTGAAGATGACCAGGGGCTTGACACCGTTGGATACACTGTTCTCGGACAGGGCTCGAATTAGGCTGACGATATTGTTGTAGTGCCGGATGTAATTCCCAAGATCTTCCGTGACAGAGACAATGGTGTCCAGGGCGGATGGCAGCTGGCTTCTGACCTTCTCATGGGAACTGGCGTCATCGATGTTCCCTATTATTGGCAAAATCTCCTCGACAGCTAAAGATCGAGCTGCAGACGGAGACCTGACCAGGCCATAGACTATCCACCCGGCCCTGACAAAGGCTCTAGCCACTGCATTGCCAATATAGCCGTTTGCGCCAGTCACCAGAGCTGTACGTAGTCGAGGAGGGGGAGACATCTTCCCGGCACTTATTTGAAATGTCCTGGCGAGGTGGCTTCAAGCTCTATGGTGTTTCGCTATGAATCAATCACAACCTGTCTTTTCGAGAGCTCCCTGTCGATATTCATGTTGTCTATAACCGTGTTGGGTGCCCTTTGAAGGGTGGTGGGTACACACCGGTACATTACAAATCAAATAATTCGGCCGAGCGGACACCGGTGAAATTTGATTTCAATACCGTATTATGTTGCCGCCAAAGGAGAGACCAGGGAGTAAACAATCAACAGCGCACCCCATTATCTACGAACAGCATTGTTTCTTTGAGCTCTCCACGAATTTCGAATATATTATCAAGTTGCTAGCAGGGGGTACTTCAACCACCCACTGTATAATTACACCCAGAGAGGCATCGGTGAGTGTTCAAATAATATCACTACTGACAAGAAAGTATGCGATTTGTGGGTTCTATACATAAATTAGACTAGCTGGGTTCTAATGAAGTCTGAAATAAAAACTCTGATAAATGCGAGATGAGAGAAACCAGTATTGAAAGGAACAGATATATAAGAGGAAATCACCTCCCCGTGACTCTTCACTCCAGTACCACGTTCGTCAGCGTCCACACCCATGGGCGTCACATCATTAAACTCCTCCAGCGCACGGGCGGGACACGGCCACCAACCACTAGGTCCGCTCAGATACCAGAGTCGATCTGTGGATAAGGATCCTGGTCAGGGAAGTAGTTGTCCCAAGCAGTGCACTGGGAGTTCAGGACGTCGATGTCGGTCTGGTTCATCCCAGCGCGGTAATCACTCAGACGCTCGAGGAACGTCACACTCAGTCCCCCAGCAACATGCCACGCGATATGACAGTGCATACTTTATGGTCAAGTCAGCGGGTTTGTACCTTTCCGGAAGGGGGGAAACCTTGATAAAACAAGATACTCACAGCCAAGCACCTGGGTTGTCAGTCTTGAAAGCGAGAACCAACCATCCCGCGGCGGGCAGCATAGTGACATCGCGCCTCACAGGGTTACTGCCACTCAATAGAGATGGATCGAAAGTGTATTTCGTCTGGGTCACAGGGCTCGTGTCCGGGGAGCGGCCGAGTACAACAAAGTCGTGTCCCTGAAGAGATGTGTTAGTTAATGAAAACGGGCCGAAATTGGAGGCGGTGCACTTACATGAAGGTGGATAGGATGGGGGATACTGAAAAGTGCATCTGGATCGTTCTCGATGAGCCAGTAAACCCACTGCAAAGTCGTTATTAGTATCCGTGGCCACTGTCCACGTCAATATCCCGGGACGGGCTTCGATCGATCAGCGACTTACTTGATCTTCGCCCTCCACATTCCAAAGGTTCAAGTCACTCGGATAGTCCGTATCATTTTCAGCCACGTACTGGGCGACTGGCTTGTCCCAGTCCACTTTCTCAGAAGAGTTATTGATGTACCACACAAACGTAGGCGCGGTCAGATCCAGGTGAACATCCATGGTGTTGTCAGACGACGCAGTAAAGGCGGTTGGGACAGTGCGTGAGACGACTGGAACGATTTCCATTGTATCCAAGCACATGTGGTCAATGGGGGCTGTGCCCTTGTCGGTCGGGTTGCCGTCAGCGGCTCCTTCGTACTGGACAATGGCAGCGGGATAAAGGTTGTTAGACGACCCGCAAAGGCCGCCTCCTCCGAAGGTGACATTGAACCAGTAATTGCTGACATCCTGGCTCGCATCGATGGTCACATCATATCGCTGGCCGACGCCGAGAAACAGGCTATCTGTAGTATAGGAGTCTACGGGCACCAAATCCGTTGATATAATGGTCATGCTATGGTTGACAATCGACACTTGGAAGTGGTTCTCAACGCCTGTCACGGGGTTAGTTGACTGTTATTACGTGAAACCATGTGCGTATAATGGCTTACTGGTGTTGATCAGGCGGAGGCGGTGCCTCTTGCCAGGGGTCAAGGTGATCTTGGCATACTCGCCATCACCGGTC
Organism: Cytospora piceicola; assembly: GCA_023375675.1. NCBI lineage: Eukaryota > Fungi > Ascomycota > Sordariomycetes > Diaporthales > Cytosporaceae > Cytospora > Cytospora piceicola. The sequence goes on along the minus strand of JALQBC010000001.1, from coordinate 2,108,234 downwards.
TCTGGATTCACGGTAGAGCCGTTGAAGAGAACGTTATCAGAGGCTGGCGGACCATTTGTCTTTGTGTAAATGACGAGCTCGTCTGCAGTCTTGTGGTAGTAGTCGGACAGAACGAATGGACCGAGATCAATGTCGTAAGCAAGGCTGGCAGGGCCGTCAATATGGATAGGCCCGACAACACCATTGCCGTACTGGGCAGAAAAGTGCGAATGATACCAACTGGTCCCATACTGACGGGCAATGAATGTGTAGGTTCTTTCACTGCCAGGCGGGAGGGGACACTCAGTGATGCCATTGACGCCATCTTGAAGCTAATACGCAGCAAACTGTTAGTATTATTTTGGGTGTTTCTCTTGACATAGTGAAATTATTAAGACGAAACAGACGAGAGAGAACCTGAGAAAGACCTTACGTTGGATCCCATTTGACGCATTCCATGCCAATGGACACTGGTTCCTAAAATGGTTTTCAGCAGTTGCGTAACTTGAGTTGTTGTTTGGTGGACAACAATGGACTCTTACCATTGGTCTTTAAGTTGTTGATGACTCGGATTGAAATTGTATCTCCCCACTGCGCATAGATAGTCGGTCCTGTCCACTCCTATTAGTGGAAAGCGTTTCAATAAGCTTTTCTAAGTAGCTGAGAACGTACCGAGGATATCACCTGTGAAGAATTTATATCAGTCCCGATTAGGTTTGCGAAGAAGTACCAAGGTACACATACCATTCACCAGCATCACCTTCTCCTTGACAACGCCATCAGGACCGGTCCAGTTGTCTTCCTCAGTAAGTGCCAGGGTATAGTTTCTGACAACATCTGTGATGGGGGTATCAATCTCGTAGTCTGTGTTGATGTCGAAACCATCAGTCCAGCAAGCACGGTTGGAGGCAGTGTTGCAACTTTCAGCTTGCCGGGCAAGGACGGGTTCGAGCAGGTTGATAGATGATGGGAACGCCCAGGTCAGCTGTGAGGACAGCAGCCCTGAGAAGAGAAGAGAGGGGACAGAGAGAGAGAACATATTGGACAAATGCCCAGATACCGAAGATAATGACTGAGTGAAGCCGAGTAAAGAGGAAGAATGAGGTAGAAGTGTGACAGTGATGAAGAGGTCTGATGAATTTCATGATGCCCTCAAGGACAGCGAGCATCGTGGATTTTATACTCAAAACTCCTAATCTCGTTGCCTTCATATCCTCATGGTGTTGGAGACAAGGACTCTTGCGACCGACCATCACAAAGTGAAGGCATACAGCTTCGAGGCATCGTCGTCTTGCTTACAGACCGGTCTGGATGGACGTGAGCCGTCAATAGAATCTTCGTCTTGCTTCATTCCCATGTTGGAGCTCCAGGCCATCTCAAGACACGTCCAACTTGGGTTAAAGGACCGAGCATACGGTGATGTGTCAAGTAGTGAGGGTGTGAAGATCCACAGTTCAGGCCGGCCATGGCATCCTTTCACGATGATGACGGCGCTTAGGATGCTCTCGCCGACCGTACGCGGTTCGAATGTATGTACTTGAAGCCGACCACGAAGGCAATTCTGTCGCTAGTTCCATCTGTCAGGCAAATCGAGGGCATCATATGATGGTCTGTCGTTGAGATACTGCAGCCTTGGAGGAACGCTATTGGACTACCCCTGGCTGCCATCAATTGATGTCCGCAAACAGTTCACACCCTCTCCTCGGAGATGAGGTCCACCATGGCAACCGCGTGGGGAAGGGTTCTCTCAACAAGACGAATCCATCAAACGGGCCGCGTCTAGGAACAAATGGTGTGAGCTTGGGTTGAAGGCTTCGGTCGAAGTGGTGTGGCAAGGGTGGTACGGGTGCCAGTGGATCGTCCCGAGGAAAATGGTACGAGTACTCACACATGTAAGTGAGCTTTCCAAGGTTTCCACAGTTGCTGTGCTTGTGAATACGAACATCCTTGTACAGAGAGACGGCCGGGCGGCCGCCATTCTTCTTGAGCCCCTTCTCGGCATGTAAGGAGTAGGAAAGAACGGAGCTGAATGGGTTGAAAATCATGTAGACAAACATAGAGACTCATACCCAACGGAATACACCCTGAAATTCCCGAGGACCTTCAGATTGCCACCCCTTGGGACATATGGGAGACGTATAGTAAGTACACCCAGCTAGACACAAGAGGTAGTAGACATGAATCACAGGGAGAAATCGTTTACACAAAACAGTACACGGTAATACGGTCCTAGAATCACCATAAACTCCCCTACCCACACATGGAATATGTCATAGAAAGGGGAGACTCGGAGATCACGAGTAGGGCGGGAAGGTTTTGTACCATTTGTGTTCTGCATAAGTAGTGGCCACTATAGATACATGGACATTAGCATGCCACACATAGAAGGAAAGGCGAACCTTGGAATTCTGAGGCCATAACGGGCTTCGGTTTGAGCCGTTTGTGGGGTTTCTCGGGCGCTATGTTGTCTTACTCGTCTATCATTGTGTGAGTGAGGAACTATGTACCTCCTCACGAACACCTTTATTATTACCGGCGCCTCGGGAAGTTGATTGTTGCGCGATGCAGACATATTGGGGTTAAGATGCACATCGTGGTTGTTCACTAACGTTGGAAGATGCCATTCATTTTCTGTGCGACATGAAAGGAGATGACCACCCACATGAGTGGCCTAGGATTCCTCGTATCCGTTTAAACTCACCTTAGGGGTGATTGGACGTACGTTCCGAGTCTGACAGTACCTATATCTTTACCAACATACACTGTGAGTAAATACAGCGGCCGCGTCCCAACTTCGGCTCCTGGATCCTTGAAGCCTTGATGTTGAGCCGGAAGCGCCTTATGTTCTTGTATAATTCAAATGATGTACGACAAACATCTACCCAAAGTCACCGCTTTGTTTGGATATCGTTAATCTACTTAAGCCTCAACTTATTTACCAGGGTACGTTATTTTGACGCGTCATCATGAAGATCCAACCTGATAGTCTCGGGTCTGTCTGGCCGAGATTACCGCGAATCCATTTATAGGGACGTACACGATTGGCGAGTCTAACCCCTGGCCATCACTGGGCTGCATATGCAATACCACATAGGTACCTATTATTCCCGTCGGATCGTTAGTATATTCATTGTCATGCCGTGTTGGGCCATGCTGCGCCCTCCAATGTTGTTGTGGTTGTCACTCTTCTGCACACGTATCTAAGCTGTGAGAAGTACTTGTAGACCACTGCTCACGCGGTTCATACGGACCATCATGAGCAGCAAAGAACATTTCATGGACCCGTATCTAGCACAAGGTTTCGTTGAACCATGGAGCCACACCTTTAGGACCGAGATATGTGAAGGATCCTCTGGACAAACTCCACCCACTGCTGGGAGCATCAGCATTCGTGTATTATACTCTGACATTGAACCTCTACGGATGTTCATGGTATCAATAGCGAGCCTTTGTTGGTACCGAAATCCATTGACAGATTGGATCTTGAAACACAACCAGGGCCGGACAAGCCATCTCGCGTCTTGCTTGTCACGATGCACATTCATTAAGAAATGGCTTCGGTATAGCACTCGAGGTTTCATACGCCTTGAGAGAAGATTACCCCGAGTCGGAACATGTAGGCTGTAGTAAAAGGTGGCAGTGAGGGTGGCTCATACGCCCCAGGGCCTGCTTGTTGGTTTCCAAGGGTTCCTGAACAAGCCAACCCCAGGGCCCCGTCCATATTGTACAACATCAATGGCAATGACAATTGACCCGCAGCTCGTGTAGATATGTAGGTTAATCGCGGGCCATGTTAACAGCTGAAGACAAGCCACTTCCCTCTTGACCAATCTTGGTACGCTGACATGCGACGGGATCCTGGGCTCCTGCATGATAACCGCGCCTTTCCTTTCGAGGACCCCTTGCACATTTCAACGGTTACATCCCAACCTCTGCCTGCGAAGGATCCGTTAATATCTTAGCAACTGTCATAGAGTGACGTTATAAAAGTATCACAGAGACCTAACCCCCACTCAGTGGCATTACTTCCCGCTGACTAGATCCTCCGAACTATCACTCGTACCGCGGGTAACATGGAGCAGTTCTAGAACAAGCTTTCACATCCCCCGCAGTTGCCACACATGATCCTCTGTGGTGCGAACGCGCGTACACATGTGCAATGACAGGGAGGTAATAATTTGAAGACCCACCTTTTCTGAACAGCGCTGCGAGGAGAGATAGGAAATACTACGTTTAATGCGTCTCATCATACCCTTGAATCTACCAACCTAGGCCGGAAACGGTGAGGTTCAAGGATGATGGATGTACTGCTGCTCCCATCGACCCTGACCTCAAAGAAGTCCCTGAAGTAAGTTGCCGAGACTCGTGGGTGCTTGCCTGTCTTCCACGTGTGTTCCTGGTCATGATGTCGAGAGATCAGATGAAAATGCTACCTACATGCTGCACCTTAGCAGGGGCCTGGCTGCGCCCCTAACGTCACCAACCTGGTCATCCCATGCGCTTTCCAATTATACCTTTCTTGGGGGTTGATGGTTCGGAATACTTTACGGTCGTCCAAATCTGCATTTACATAAAGTGACAAGTGATCTGTCTCAAATACTCAGTCCTGCTTGGTGATGGTATCAAAAGACCTGCGCCCCCCACCCCCCAGGACTTTTGTACCATGTCCCACTCTACGTTGCCCAAACCAGGCCTTTGGGCTCCATCTGCGGTAAAAACGAGGTCTCTGAATGAAAATCCTCAATTTGTTGGTAACCTATTCCGTGCCGCCCCCTCTGCTCCGAAGGTTCAGCCCAAACCGTGAACAAACCGGATGGGTTCCGGTAAGGCGTACATAGATAAACTTCAACGGCTGAAAGATTACATCTATTTGGTGTTTGTGTAAACTTGGTCAACCTTTTCCTTAGGATCTACCTGTGCCTCCAGGAGACTTGGAGGTGTGATTCTGGGGCCAGTGCTCATGGAATGGACAGATATTGACAGAAACCGAGAGAAGGGATTTCCTGAGAACCAGGCTACAGACTCAGCCTTATCGACCAGAGGAGAGTATTTGGTATTCACAGTGAGCACTTGTGACCATATATGCCTCTTACCCGTAAGGTTCGAGTCCAAAAATTATCTGCGTTCCGCTGCAGGTTCGGAATATCACGCAAATAGGCCGCAGCACTTGTAGTACAGCCAACGTTTCACTAGGGTACGAGGAATTTCCCGGGTGCCCAGGGGTGCGGCTTGCATGGTAACCTTGCCGAAAGGTCTATATGCTCTCGGCGCCTAGGCAAATATACTTCCAACATTGTCTTTGGTACCTAATGGCAGATGATGGTTGAAGATCATGGAACGTTCCTGTTCAGGTTTTCTGCATCACTAGCAGTCAGAATTTGGTTTATCTTCGGTTAATCTCTCGCGTGCAGGCAGGTAACATAAACTGATATGCAAGTCTACTCCAGGTTACATATGTACTAAGTATATTATGTTGCACGGAGCCCAGGAGGGCAATATTCGGAGCGCGGCGTATGGCGCCCACATCTCATCACCCCACTTGATTCCCTTGATGTCGATCATGGGGTTCCTGGGAATTACCCGTGTAGTTTAACGCGAATGGTCTAGGAAAGCCCCGGTCTTCTTTATCAGAGTCTCACAAGCTCGACAAAGGTGATTAAACGTATTGCTTCTAATGCATCGGTACGTACCCACGAAAAGGGGTCTGAGGAGACATCAGAACCAAGATATTTTCATGGGTCGTTGATAACGAAACACTCGCCGAGTCCACCGAAAACGATAATGCTCGAGTTGAGGGATGGAGCCAAATGGGTACATACCAGATACTTTCGCGGCCGCCCGGGCGCCTTCAACACCCTGTGGGGCCTGGGACCGGAAAGGCGGGCCGGGTCATCCTTTGCAGAAAGAGAAGATATCAGCCCCAGCACGAATCATGATGACAGTTGACAGGGGAGATGTTCAGCTGATAGTCCGATAAGCATAGTCTGGTGCTGCTGGGAGACTGAGCGCGGATTTTGCCCTCAAGCGGCTGGCCCACTCCTATAATTTCATTTCCGTTATCAACCTACGATCTGCCTTACCAGATCCTCGGGTTCAGCCGCACCCGCACATGTATTGGTGACGGAAATGGAGTGCTTGGCTCGGCTGTAATTCCCCCCATCGATAAATTCGGGTGCCAGCCTTGTTGTTTGACGAACATTCTTTCCGCCAAAAATGAGATTAAAAACATTCACTAGGATTTTTCTTCCAGTTTATAGTATGAAAATACCTCCATAGCTCCCAAAAGCTTGACGGTCGTTCTTGAAATGGGTCTTTAGCAAGTGAGAGTCTTCAGAATTCCAAGCCTCCTCCAGAGCAGGACGTCGCATTCCAAGGTTGTTGGTTCGATATTTTGACATCTGCAAGCGAGTGGAAACTCCGGCACCCGTGGACCCCCGGGGGGCGTGGAATGGAGTCATGTCCTGTCGGAGCGCGTTTACAAGTCCAGGTCATGTTGATCTGTGGTTGTGTGGATCCTCAAAGAGCAATGGCCATGGGTACTTCTTGTTGCTGCAAGCGAAAGGTCCCGCGGGGAGATAGCGAAAAGACCCTCTCTCAACACACGCATGCCAAGAGTACCAGAGTCAGGACTGGACTTACTGACCAGTTAACGATGTCCACTGGTGGCTAAAATTCAGCCTTCCCTCCCCCCCTCCACCCCACAATATCCCCGTGGAACACGCCGAGCACACTCCTATAGGCAGCCCCAACTCGTTGATCCTACCCCTTACTGGACATGTTTCCATACGTATAGGCGCCTACTTCAATTTTTCAAGGCAAGGAATTGATGATATGTCACAAAATCCACCTCCTGATCCGGGGCGCCTGGGTTCCTTTGGAAGACACATGTAGTTCAAGAGATTGATCGGGCCCATGATACGGCGAAGATTGCATTGTCATGCTGCTGATTCGCGAAAATATTTACAATCCTCAATTGATTACCACATTCCGTTATTTCAAGTGGGCCATTCATGAGACAGGTGAACAGCACTTAGACGAATACGATAGGTATCACTGAGCTGCGTGGCGCCTTGCCGGAGGCTAAAACACCCAGTCATATTTAGGCCAGCTAAAATATTCGAAGGGGGAATTGTTCGGTCTTCAACCGAGCTGGAGCCTCACACCTTGACAAGAAGCCTCGGCTCCTTGACCAGGCGCGCAGCCCAGAAGCACAGAGCCCCAGCGACCAATGAGGCACCGCCGAAGTACCCCATACCGTTGTAGCTCCCAGGGCCCGTATAGCTGCCATTCATATTTAGGATTGCTCCCGCGATCGGTGGCCCAGTCAGTCCACCGCAAGCCCAGATGGCCATGGTGATTCCGAGCATGGATCCGATGTATTTCGGGTCGGGGGTGATGGCCACGACGATAGCCGCTTGGAGAGACACAATGCTGCCAATGAACAGACCCTCGAAGATGGTCACCACCATGACGCCGGCGAGCGAGTCCGTGCCGGCCCAGACGAACAGTGTCAGGGCGCACAGAAGACTGTTGATAAAGACGACGTTGAAGGTTCCCAGTTTGTCGGCTAGTGTGCCCGCGAAGATTCTGCCAAAAATGGACACGGCATTGAAGATGGCCACCGTGTAGGGAGCGAGTTCTGCGCTGACACCGGCTGTAATGGCGAAGCTTGGAAGGTAGAACAGTGGCACATACATTCCCCAGTTCAGCAGCCATCCACCAACGGCCACAAGGATGTATACTGGTCGCCTCATCAGCGAGAAGTCCATCTTTTGCCTGACAGGTGGCAGTCTGGGCTTCATTGTCAAGTCGGCAAAGATGAGGAGCACCAATATAATCAGGGCGCACACCCGGACGGACCATCCATAGCTGAGGCCGTCGTCATTGAGCAGCTTGTTCAGAGCCACGGGAAAGATTACTCCACCAATGGCAGCTCCTGCCATCACGACACCTGTGGCGAGACCGTTACGCCTGTTGAAGTAGTGGCCGATGATGGCGAGGGCATTGCTGAACAGGAATCCGAGACATAGGCCACCGAGTACCGCTTGTGCGAGGAAGAACTGGTAGTACTCCTTGCAAAAGCTGGTCAGAATCAGGGAAACCACATAGATGAGCGACGCGGGAATCATAGCCTGCCAACCATGTATTAAAAACTTTGAACTTATTTGTTTCATCCGTTCCATCGGACAATGGGCGTGGAGGACATACCACAGTGCCGTAGCGGTCCAGAACAGGTCCTGCAGCGAGCCCTCCTGCAAAATTGAGGAAGATCTGCACAGATCCGATCCATGATATGTCTGACAGGGTGAAGGACTTGAGCTGATGTGCAGCATAATATTGCTGGTAGATACTGTATCTTGCATTAGATGATGCACATGCACGCAAATACGGATCTCTTCAATCCACTGACCCGAATCCGGTGAGATATCCGAAAGTGCAGAACATTGTAGCAGCAGACCCTGCGACCACTAGCCAGGCCCGTGGGCCACCTTCTGGGAAGTCTGAAATGTCGGGGCTGTTATTTTCTGTATTTTTCTGATTTTGACTGATGGAGCCGTTATCCTCCCGGAACAAGGAGTCTTGCGCCCCAGTGTTGTCTATATTTTCATCCATAATTCCATGGGCAATCGATATTTGCTAGTCGATTAACGTCTCTTGAGTTGTAGAGGAGGATATTTAGGTGCAGATGTCGAAAGAAAATTGGGATCTGATCATCCCAATTCTCCAAAACGTGGGCGGCACGCATATAATAAATTCAATCAATGCCATTTCACTCATTGCAAGCTGCTGGAGAATGACACCTTCTGAATAGGTCCATACATATATGTAACCCATCCTGCAGGTTGTTGCAATGAAGGAGGTTCATGGTGGATCCCGGAGTTTGTCCCCAAAGGGGATACAGGCCACGCCCCCGGGTGGACCGAGCCGTCGGCCCACTGAGCATGAGCCAAGGAAAATCTCGATTCCTGCCCCGTTTCCCGCGACTCTCACGGGTCTTGATCCCATACAGCAAATCCCCGATGGAAACAGCAGCAGAATCACGGACGAACGCCAAAGAACGGCGCCGGCAGGGGCGCCGGCAACAGAGGCTACTTTTGTCGTGCTCGGAATGCCGTAAGCGGAAAATCGGTTGCGACCGGTCGAAGCCGTGTAACGGTTGTGTCAGGTCCAACCGCGTTGACCGCTGCCAATATGACACCTCGTCCGCCCCCGAGGGCACCAGCTCGATCCCGGGCCAGATTGTCTTCTCAGCTGTGCCAAAGACACAGCAGACGGCGCAGCTGCAACCACAACCACGTTCGGTCTCGGCCAGGGAGTCCGTGTCGGCTCTCTCTTGGTCGGGGTCTGAAGACGACCAGTCGCGGGAACAGCCGTCACTGGCAGCTGCTGTTGTACCACCTACACCGGCTCCAAAGCTGCTGCAGCAGGACGACGTTGCATCGCCACTGCATCTGTTTTGGCATGGCAGTCGCGGGGTAGATCAGTATGTGTCGCCGTTCGACAGGAAAACGATTTCGGTGCCAAAGGAGGTGGTGTTTGGGGAGAATGACGCCACTGTGTATTGGGGTAGAAGCCATGAGACCAACTTCGTTCCACGGGTGAGTGAGAGTCCAACCATGACATCAATGAAACGGTTGATCCGTCTCAGTTTCTCCAGAGCGCGACTGAATGTATTGCCTATAGATCACCGACATGACGAGCTTCTTGCTCAAGTCCGAAGATGTATCAACTCTTTATCACGTCGAGCGCCAGACTAGACCTCCGGACAAGATTCTCAAGGGATGGGACCCGGAGCTGCTCAGCTTGGTACCACCGCGGGACGCATCTGACCGCTTTATGAAGATCTATGCGGAGCACTTCGAGTCTTACTATCGCATCCTTCACATGCCATCGTTCAACGGAGAGTACAGTCGCTTTTGGAGCTCGCGAGATGTTCAAGACGGTCCGCCAGACTTTCTGGCCCAACTGCTCAGTATTTGTGCCATAGCTTGTTGCTTCACTGACGAAGATCGCCAGCAGCGGGAACCGCAAGTACGGACTTGGATCGAAGCTGTTCGTCTCTGGCTGTTCAAGCAAGATCCCAGGGCTCAGATGACGATCGGGATGCTTCAAGCACACCTCCTAATGCTGTTGGCGGGCGACGTCCACTGGATCAAGATTGATAGGAGTTGGATCTCTTCCGGCATTCTAGTCAGGAACGCTATATCCGCAGGCCTTCATCGAGAACCGGGAGACTTCGTGCGTATATCTCCTTTCCATGCTGAGCTTCGTCGACGGCTTTGGTATTCCATCATGGAGTACGACCTGCTGGCGTCGTTCGCCAAGGGGCGTGTTCCATCTGTCAGAGAGGAAGACTACGACTGTGGCCTTCCGTCAACTACAAGTGATGTTCCAATGCCTGGGGACTCGCCAGGGACACCCCAGGTTAGCTACCTGGTGGCAAAATCCCTTGGTCTTCGCCTCCAAGTCTGTCAAGCGGTCAACAGCGTCAAGCTGAACCTCGAGTACGAGGAGGTTCTAAGGCTTGATTCTGGATTGAGAGGCTTACTTCGCACCTCATTAGCTTTACTCCCGAGTCAGGAGGAGTTTTTCAAGCCCGCGTTGTTCAAGATCCTCAGTCAGCGAGCCGTCATTGCCCTGCATGCACCATTTGTGGCAAGGTCTCTGAACGATCCCAAGTGGGTCTACTCCCGCTCGAGGTGCCTGGCGACAGCAGAGAGTATCCTTTACGATGCCTTGTTCGTCTTGGAGCAATGCTACTTCGGGTCTGGCGACTGCGGACCATTTGCCACCCTCGCCAATATTTGTCGCTGTGAGATGTCCAACAGCGTGTACCTCATCTGCCATGAACTTCTCACCCAGGCAGTTGAGCAGCGGCGTCTATCTGACTATGCGCCAATAATGCCCGGGGCAGGGATGGACATGCAGGAGAAGGAGAAACTGGCCGAGCTTGTCAAGAAGACGTCAGCCGCATTCGCTCAGCATGTCTCTAAGTCCGATATTGTTAGCCAACGGACCTCCGCTTGGATGCAGCTCTCCGCCGAGCTGTGCGGAGCTGCTGCGAAAAACGATGGCACCATGGTCCCGACCATGTTGAAATCCATCAGGTCGAACATTGAAGCCTTTCGCTCGAAATACCCAGCTAATGGTGTACACAACGACACTTCTCCTGTGCAGGTTGCGGGGGATTTGCGCAACCGTGGGCTTTCGCCTGCTTTCGAAGGCGCCTTGGACGAGGATGTAAGTACAAGTCCTAGGTCGGAGCTAGAGCTCTTGTCAACTAACTCGCCGCAGTATTTCGACTTGTTCCTGGAGCTGAACAATATGGTTGGTTTCGAGTAGCTGTTGGTGCCCTCGAGGTTCGAAAGGGATGTGGCCCATGTGAACATTATTCCTCTGAGGTTTGTAAGGGAGCAAACGTATATACTGAGAAGGAGGGGCCTCTGAAGGCGCTTGGGGACTCGATGTAAAGGCACCCTGAGGAAAGAGCACAGTTTACGCCCGAGTCTTGTGTTCTTGTTGGCAAGATTTTGTTGTTGCTTGTTGAATAATTGTACGAAGATACCATTTAATTCAGGACCATTTCCTTTGCTACCATCTGCATCACTAAAACGCCGCGGAACTCCTCGAGCACGTCTCCATCGCGAACAGGTGAACATCCTCCCCGCGATTTGCTTCTCATACAAATTCGAAGTAGCTTGTCTTCCAATGTCGTAGCCATTGTCCAGCGGCCTGTTTCCCAACCGTTTCGGCGGCGTCAGCTGGGAAACACCTTCACGGTGCAGTATTCAGTAGAAAAATATACGACAGTTCGCGATGGGTTTCGTGGTCGCGACCGCTGTATGCGTTCGTCGGTTGTCGATATGGCAACTTCGGTCTGGAATGACGTGCTGGCGGAGCTCGGAAGGGTATGGGCATCATGGCTGGGATGGACATTGTTGTCCCTACTAAGTATGATGCGTTAGCCAGGAACGATTCCCTCAGTGCTATTATGGTGTGCAAGTTGCGTGTGAGAGTTCAAATACAGCGTTTTCTTAGTCTAGGCGCCATCTCAGGAAGTAGGTAGGCCTGTGAATATCGCCATGCTAGTTGCTCCCAGGTGCCAGCGCGACATCTTGATGAAACAGCAGCTCACACATATAGATCGTGGCATGCTCCAATGCCAATCAAACCCACTGTTTGATGTCCTACCGACTTCGCCTGGGTCATGGAACGGAAACTGAGAGCTGTAGATCGCCAGCAACACGAAGACCAAGTGATTGGCCTCGAACTCGCTTCGGAAACACGTAGCTGTTGGGCTGGAGCTTTCGTCACTGCTGGTTGACCTGCTGAAACGGTAACTTGGGTCGAGACATAGTTGCTTGGGTTGTCGCCCGTCTCGACTGCTCGAGGAACCTTGAGGACATCAAGATCTGTGTTTGCGAATGTGTCAGCTCTGTGTGCCACAAATAGTACTCGTCTTCATCAAGTTGCATGGAAGGATTGGACGCAATAAACATCGACAAACGAGTAGATTCAATGTTGCGAGTCTCGACAGATGCCCTGGGGTCTTAGGTCATAGATTCTTGCAGACATGGCTTGACCAGGATGCCTTTTACGTTAGGATTCAGGCATTAAGGTCAAAGGTTACCTTATACGCGTTCGAAGTAGACATGCTCATGTCGAGTTCAGGTGACTTTGAAAAGCTGAACTTAGGACCATCCATCGACGCGTCGCGTGCTCCACGCGCTTGTGACTCCCACGGCCTCATAGTTACAGATGGCACGCCGTTTGACAAGATGGCATAGAGTAGCTTGGACTGGACGGTACAGCAGAGGCGGCAAGATGGAAGACAGCAGAATAGAATCTCGAGCGGAAAGTGTGCCAAATTCAGCTTGGGACAGAGTCATCGAAAGCAACAGGTTGCGCTGTCCTCTGTAGAGGGTACGGTAAGCATCGGTGTATCCGTAGACGTCGCGATTCCACTTCATAGTCGCGACAAAGGCCACAAGCACCATCATCATCAACAACAACAAAGAGACGCGTGGCGCCAGGGAGGGCAATTGCCACAAATGCAAAGAACTACATGCGAGAGAAAGGGCAACAAGTGACAACAAGATGAAGAAGAACTTCTTCATCACATCGCGAGCAAGCTCACGATTGCAATGAAAAAGAGTTGGGGAGAAGAAGCCACGAGATATTTCTCTCCAGGACAGCCACCTGAGCCCTTGAGCTGCAGGACTATGCAGAGCCATATGCTACCGAGTCTTGCGACCCAATGCTGGATGAAGGTGTTGAGTATACTGATTCGCCATATGCTGCAGAGCCCCACAAGGAGGAATACGCTGGTCCAGAATGCAATTTCATACAACACAGCTGCCATGAAGAGAACCACTCAGGCCAGTCGAATAAGAAGGATGAGGTGTTGTCGATGTAGTGCTATGGTGCATGAAGGAGAGGGTCGAAGGTGTGCTGGCAATTGAGGATGGAGAGGATGATGGAAGGTGACTTGATGGTTGTGAGAAAGAGATGGAAGGTTTAGGTGGGTGACAAGGCAGGTATATATAGTTATCGAAGGGGACGCGGCTGCAACTGGATCAGTAACTGGATCAGTAAAACTGGGGAGTGGGGCGCACAGACCATTCCCCAGATTCTGCAGCCCAGCCAATCAGACTGTCTGCCGAAACTCAAATTTGACGACACCCCATCACCCTGAGCGTGACCAGCAAGCAGAATAGCTAGCATTTCCTGTGATCTCGACTGCCAACATGTATTTAATTACATGGAAATTATTCCTATTGGGAATGAGAATTTTGCTGTTCTTCTGATGGTTTTAGATATCTATTTAGATGCTCTGTTGTGGCGATATTACCGCTGGTATCTCCACGGTCCTCGTCTGTACCCTGCGAGTGAGTGTTCACAGTTGGCTAAATTCACCGCCCAACCACCACTTTCCTTCCTGATCTCTACCACCGTTTCACCAACTATCGTAGTTCGAATTGATTGCCAGATACTGTCAGAGCTGACGCATGTCTCGAATATTCCAACTTCCAAATTGGACCTTCCCTCGCATCAGGATCAGTGACCGCACTCAACGTGCTGCTGTTTTGGCAACACCCAGTTATTTTTGGCAGGTCGTCATTTTGGGAACCATTGTTCCCTTTTGGGATGTGTACATTGGAATGTACCTGCAGTGTGGCTGATCTGGCCACCCAATTCTTATCGCCAGACCCTTACTGCTGAGCGGGACCTTTCCACTTTGGGAATCAGATATTCAGATTATTTAGAACTAGGGCACAGGAATATTCGGCTGGTGCAAGGCTGGCAGTATATAGAGACCGTGACCCGACAACTTCAAATCCAGTCAGACCTGCTCACGATTGTCATGCTCGAAAAATACAGCACCGAAAGTAAGTGTAGTGCACGGGGGATTCGATTGCGAATAGACCATGGAACAAGCTCATCATCCACAATTCAATGCGTAATGCCTGAATGCATGCTGTCTGTATGTTTGTAATATCCCAATGTTTTCCTTTCATGCGTACTGGTTTGGTTTGGTGGCCGACGTCTCGATGACCAGTGGAAGGCGCCGATCGAGGGAAACCAAGATCATTTCAAAAGTATATATTCAGTCTAAACCCACAGAAGAAACTCCCGTGAGAAACTCGTCTGGTCTCTGCACTTTCAGAGATATTACTAGGGCTACGGTATAGATCGCAATCAACTACGTGGGTTCAAGACGGAGGATGCGATGGAATACATTCCCAGGGTTACTTGATCAGCCATTCACGTGTGGGAAAGACTCCTCTGCAAAAAGTTCCACCCGAGAATAGCGAGGTTTTTCGGTAACCAGCCACCGCGCGAGTTTGCAAATACGAAGTTCAAGATACCTACAACAACATCACAACTGACATCTATTGCAGCTTGTTGTGTGACCACCTCCTCCTTCGTCAATTTCTTTTCGCCTGGCTCCTTTGTCTTCTCCAAACCCTTTTACTCGAAGCTCCTCCACGACCGTTTCACAATCGCCATTTCTCGACATGCCTCCTCCACTGCCAAAACAATTCTGGAGACGTTTTCGAGACCCACTGGTGCGCCAGAATGAACTCTACCGCGATTGGGTCCCTCGATCTCTGGACGTGGGCCACGACATAGAGATGTTGAAGAATTTCGCACTCACGGGCAAGAAGATCATTGTTGTAGGGGGAGCTTTGTCTCCTCCCTTGTCGCACAACGTCCTCGACCAAGTCATGCAACAGGGTGACGAGGCTTGGGTGGGCATGTCGCCCAGAAAGCTCCATGTGTTTCATGCCTTGGAGTATTCAATGGGAGGACCAAATGCGGCAACGCTCCACCAATTTGGAGATGTCGACCACTTCGAGACAATGTGCGAGGTGGCGGAAGGCCGTGATGCGACTGGTGATGTACATGAAACCAGTTTGGACGACTTGTCCAAGAATGCGGAGGCCATTACAAGCCAACCCGCCTTCAAGAAGTCAGATGTTCTTGGTAAGCTAAACGCTATTCGCTGCGTCTTGATTGAAAAGAAACGGGGTTTTTGATGTATGCTGAAAACGATGTTTAGTAATTGACTACGATTTTTCCTTTCCGGTCGCCGATAACAGCTCGTTCGACGACTTCACCCGCTACATCATCGGTCGCGTCGATAGAGCCATGGCTGCTATGGACGTCCTGATCAAAGCTGCTATTCCAAGAATGAAAAAGGGTGGCAGAATCATCCTCCTGACAAACTCTCTCTGGATGCTCGCCGTCACCGAAGCCGCTTACCATGATGATCATCCGCTAATAGTCAAAAATCAAGCCCTAGGCCTTCAGGCCAAAGAGGTGTGTTTCCCTATAAGATTTCCTGTACCCTCATTGCTTAACTCCATCAAACAGATCATGGAAAACCACGGAATCGAGCTTTCCTTCCTTCTAAACCGAATCATACACGACGCCCGTCCCCTCAACTGGAAGAGCCTGCGCGACACCATTAATCACTATGCTTACAACGGATACACCGTAGACATGCTGCGCAAGATTGGCTCCCGCCTTGCCGCGATCGCCGCGGTCGGCATGAACTATCGGAATAAAGAAGATGAGGCCGTCATCTACGACAATGTTCTCGCGGAGCTGTTGCATACGCCATGTCACTGGGGCAATAAGCGGCCTCGAGGCAGAGCTGACATAACGCAAAGCTCGGCCATCGACATGTGCTTTACTGACCGGTACAAGGCCAAGCTTGCCGACGACCCAACGCTTCCCCAGCCGGGCTGGTTCTTGGAGCCCCCGCCAAGGTATATGAACCGAGTACGAGGACGTATTCATCGTGGATTGTCCCGGTTCCATGGTAGTACCACAGGGGGGGATCACAATCCTGTTGATGTCTGGATCGAAGAGACGGTCATGAAAGAGGTGCCTCTCGCCGCCAAGGTCGCCCTCATTCTGGATTCTGGCCGTTCCGACGGCGTCACCGAGGAGGTTTGTCTGGAGCTTGCGCGCCTGGGTGCCAGCATTGCGCTCACGTATGTGGGCGAGGGTGAGAACTGTTCCAAGGCCAACCAATTGGTCGAAAATGTCCGCCTCGCTGGGGGTCAGGCTATCGCGCTTCATGGCTTGCCCTATCGGTCTGCCAACTATACGGACAAGGAGGGAGACGGGGACAGCTACATTGGTGATTTGGTCTCTCAAGCCCTGAAGGCGTTCGATGCCAAGCAGCTACATGTCATTGGTATGTACCTAATTCACTACAACTCAGGAACCTACCAAGCCCCAGCTTTCCAGTAGTGAGAACTTCTGTTCTGCCCTGCTAACATCATTTCCACGACAGTCAACAACATCGGCTACGGTGGCGACCTCCTGACCCGCGACGTGCAGGCGTGGAACCTCATCAAGTACGACGATGACCTCTTCGCCGACAACATCTGCGAGAGGAAGAAGATCATACACGCTGATTCTATACGCAACATGCTTGCCATGCACTATGTCATCGAGACTTGCGCTGAGTCTGGCCTCCTTGCAGATGGCGCTCGAGTCATCAACATCGCAGGCATCGGAATCGCCCCATCCACAGCCGTCAATGCCCGTCCTTTCTGGGACCACTACTTCAAGTTCATGAAATACTGGCTGAAAAAGGTAAGCCACCGACCTCAAAATGCGTTTACCATGGAAATTTTCCTCGGTCTGGCGCCACAACATGCTCACAACTGCTAGATCAACAAACAGACAAACCTGCCGGAGGAGCGTGTCGCTTTCAACACTATCATCCCTTGTGACTCCTACAAGCTTGTACCCGAACTGAAATACGAGGAACAGGAGGACTTCTTGTGGATGAAGGCGGTGGATCGCTACTTCGCAGCGCACCGCACCCCGAAGCAAGCGCAGGAGACGGCCAGGGTTGTCGGGTGGCTGGCTCGACCCACGAGCAAGGTGTACACCAAGATGATCACCCCGGACCGGGCTCACTTCTCACCACAAAGTCCTTTTTGCAATTAGAATCCGGTGGAGTGATCTTCCATGTAGGTCGTACACGGGAATCCAACAACCTCCGCCGTGTTCTGGAAGTCGACGTGCTGCCCTGCGGGCAGGTCCGGGCCGTCTCTCCCTTATGGGAGGTACCTGTCGATTGTGCTGACGCCCAGGAAGACCTCTTGTTGAACTCGGACACGAAGCGACCAACTAGCTTGTCGAAGTTATGGTTATCCCCCTGCGAGCGAGTTGCAGTCTCAGAGTATCCTGCTCACCCAGTCAGCCGAGCAGGGAGACAAGATCCCCCACCACGGAGGAATCCAAATGTACAAGTAGATAGATCATACGACAAAGTTCTAAAGTTAGTTTCATGTCAGAACACTAGCCAGTATGAAGAGGAATGACTATGTGGCCACGGCATTTGCACCTATCATACCTTCATCTAAGTAGGCATGCATTGATATTCCATTCTTGCTCATCCACCGCATCCTGCCTTATGTACATTTTGAGGAAGAGGAATGCCCATCTGATACTTTGAAACTGTATTGTGCTGTCTAATACAGGTCCCCTCCGTTAATATCTCGAGTAGAATACTTTTAAAGAGCTGCTTGAATAGATCGATTCCATGTGGTGCTAACACTGAGCTGCGATATAGCCAACCCTGTTATTCATTTATGTACGTGGCGTGGCACCAGGTAAGACAATTGAACGTTCCTCTATGTCTTACCCGGTACAACTAGATCCTTATACGCATCATAGGATCACTGTTCCATCAAGGTTCTGAATAACAGTCGCAATCATTGATGATTCCTTCGACTTGGTTGTTAATGACATCTAGATATCGAATTCAAACCCTAGGGTTTAACTATGCTACCCCCCCCCCAGTCTAGCCTGCTTCGGCTTACCTCATTCCGCGGGTCTCAAAACCACTTCTACCCTTTTCCCGTCCCCAAAACTGCGCTGCAAAGATCCATCACGGAAAATGGTCACGTAATAAATAAATAAATAAATAAGTAAAACCAAACCCATTGCGCCCATTGCAATGGCGCGAAACGAATTTCTGACCTTTTCATAACCCGCCTCCATTCCACCTCCATCCATCAAACCCCCCAACACCCCTCAGCGCCCCCGTCATGTTTGCCCGCGCAATCCGACAGCACACTGTGTGCTCGCGCGTAGCATCCAGAGCCTGCCAGCCGCGCACCGCATCGACACCGGCCCTTCGCACCCTCACAACGAGCCCCAACCGTAGCCGCCCGGCCCCCAGTCCGGCCTCGAGCCCCCGCAGTCTCCTCCCGCGAAAGCTCCTGATCCCCCAGGCAGAGAGCGAGCTGCCCCGGCGCGGCGCCGCCGAGACCGTCCCCGACACGCCCATCCCCGTCCTCCGCACCGTCGCCGCAGTCCGGCAGTGGACGTCCGAGAGGTCCCTCTCCGACACAGACGGCCGGGATGACCAGGGCATCGCCCTCGTGCCCACCATGGGCGCCCTGCACGAGGGCCACCTCCGGCTGATCCGCGAGGCCGTGCGCCTCGGGCACGACAAGGTCGCCGTGAGCATCTACGTGAACCCGGCGCAGTTCGGCGTGGCCGAGGACCTCGACAGCTACCCCAAGACGTGGGCGGGGGACTGCGCGGCGCTGAGGGCCCTCTACGAGGAGCTCGGCCGCGACGGCGGGGGCGGGAGGGCGCTCCAGATGGCCGTGTTCGCGCCCCCGACCGCCGAGATGTACCCCTCGGGCTTCCCGGGCCAGGAGGTCGCCTCCAAGGGGTCCTTCGTGACCATCACGCCCGTGGGCGAGCTGCTCGAGGGCGCGGCGCGGCCGACCTTCTTCCGGGGCGTGGCGACGGTGTGCATGAAGCTGTTCAACATCGTCCAGCCGAGCAGGGTCTTCTTCGGGCAGAAGGATGTCCAGCAGACGGTGGTGATCCGGAAGATGGTGCGGGACTTCCACCTGCCCATGGAGGTCGTGGTCATCCCCACCGTGAGGGCAGAGGTGGAGGACGGCG
The DNA here is from genome assembly GCA_023375675.1 of Cytospora piceicola. NCBI lineage: Eukaryota > Fungi > Ascomycota > Sordariomycetes > Diaporthales > Cytosporaceae > Cytospora > Cytospora piceicola. Next base: position 2,088,800 of record JALQBC010000001.1, on the reverse strand, counting down.
GTGACGGCCTGGCGCTGAGTAGCCGCAACGTCTACCTCGGCACGAGGAGGAGGAAGGTCGCGCCCGTGCTCTACAGGGCGTTGAAGGCCGCTGAGGAGGTTTATGTGGACGGCAGCTTGGATGTCGGCGAGATTCTGCCTGCTGCCCTTAAGGTAGTGCTGGACACGATGGGCGAGCAGAAGGACTTGCCTGCGAAGGATGGCGTGTTGTTCCAGCTGGAATACATATCCCTGGCTGACCCGGACACCATGGAGGAGATCGACGTTGTGGATCCAACCAAAGGAGCAATCCTCAGCGGGGCGGTTAAGATGCTCCCTGTGTATAACCCGCAGGAAGGTGAGGATTTGGGTGCCAATGACGGTCCACCAGTGAGGTTGATAGACAACATTGTTCTGTCCCCAAGGGAATAGATCCCGCAAGCAGAGAAAAATAACAAGCAAATTGAAATACATGGAGGCTCCAAAATGATAGTAGACTAGATACCCAAATGTGCAGCCACGCTGTGCTATCAACTTCACCGAGCCATGAATTGTTCTCGTACAGTAACTAAGATATAGTCTGCAACTTCTGCCGTCGCATGGTACATGCCACAATGACCAAAAGGGACATCCACCACAGTGGTATGCTGTCTGTCTACAAATGCGCCCTCTTCTCTAAACCCATTCTCCGCCGCCGCTCCTTCACGCTTTTCTTCAACACCATCTCATCCTCACTACTTAACGTAGGATAACTCGCCGGCTCCTTGCCCTTGCCCTTGCCTTTGCCCTTGCCCTTGCCCTTGCCCTTCTCCTTAGCGCCACTCACCGCCTCCTCGAACAGTTTCCTCCCCAGCATATCGGTCAACCCCACGACCCTCGTGCTCACCGTCGCGCCGTCCCGCCTGTTCTTCCCTTCCCGGCGGCTGCTCGCAATCTTCTCGGTAAAGCCCCACAGCCGGGAGCCGATCGCGCTGAGGTCGCCCGTCGCGGGATCGCGGGGAGGTTGCCACTCTGGGGAGAGGCACAATCGCGGCGGGATCTTGGTGTCCCTAGACCTGACTACGTGGATTATTCCCTCCTCCTCGAAGCGTTGGAACGAATTCTTCAGTGTTTCTTTGTTGACGGCCTCGAAGTACGAGAGATCGCCTTGGTGATACAATGTTTTGCCGAGCTGTTTGTATTCGGACGGTCAACGCTTGCGCTCTTCATAAACATCATGTCACGGGTTGTAGTTTATGAATAGTAAGAAGAATGTAAAGACTTACGACTTGGGCAGAGTTTTGCGCCTTGGACACCTCAATCCACACCTCTCCGTCCGTCCCCGCCGGTGGTGTCAATCCCATGAGCGAAACAGCCGCCAGCCAGCTAGACTCGATGAACGGCCAGATGAGGAAGCAATAGAAGTCATAGTTCTCCCGGCCGACGCTTCTCTCCTGGTCGGAGAGTCCCACGGTCGTCACCTGTCCATTGTCATCCCGCTTTAGTGTGATGATTCCATCGGCTTCGAGGCCCGATAGCGTCCTGTTAAGGTTCACCGCCAACCCCTCGCCGGGGAAAATGAACTCCCCTCTGAAGAGGGAACTGAGGAACAAAACCTGATCACGGAGATCCTGGAACGGGATGTCTTGTATGGTCGGCCCACCGCCCTTCTTCACCCGGGTGTACATGCTCGCACTGACCAAGGCCTCGGATATAAAGAGGTGGATGGTCATGTTCCGGTAGAAACTCAATTGGAACCGATCGACGGCGTAGTATGTTGTCTCGGGGAGACCTTCGACCACACCCACGAGGTCTTTGCCCAGGACTTCGAGTCCGCGCTCGATGACTTCTGACAAGGGCGAGTTGCCAAAGTGCGCCACTCGACCACCCTTTGCGCGGACACGTGCTATGAGCCACTCCACCCTCCGAATTAGCTCCGCCTTACCGACACCACGGCCACGTAGGGTGAGAAGAACAGTCCCAATAAGAGCCGTTGGCATTACCACAGACACGTCGTTGATGTCGGCCAGAACCCTATATCCCAAGATGCGAAGAAGTTTATGTCGGACCAGCGGGTCTACATCGACCTTGAGTGATGTCGTTGGGGGTTTGTTGAGGCGCGTGAGCTGCTCATTAAGGAAGGTTCTCAAACTCCAAGGCTCGTGAAACCGGACGTCGACTCTGCCCAGCCGGAGGGAGAGGACATTGCCACCGCTGCTCAGGAAGTCTGCCAGGTTTTCTTTCTTTTTGGGTACGCCAAGCAATTCTGTCACATACCCCTCCGTCTCGATGACCTTGTCGTACTGTGTCGAGACAGGACATATTATGGCGTCGTTGACACGTCCGGACAGAAGGCTGTCGATAATGAAACCCAGTATTCCGAACTTGGGCGACAGGAGCTTCCCAGTCCGCGACCGGCCGCCCTCGATAAAACACTCGAAATTGAAGCCGCCCTGTAACAAGGTATCGATGTAGGTCTGCACCAAGGTGGTATAGAGGGCATCGTCGCCGAAAGACCTCCGGATATAAAATGCGCCGGCATGTTGCAAGAAACTACCAACCAAGGGGAAGTTCAAGTTGTCCCCCGCAACGATGTTCGGCAGCGCAATTCCCAGCCTGTAACAAATAAGCTGCATAGAGACATAGTCGACATGGCTCCGATGGCATGGTAGGAACACAAGGCTCTGCTTGTTCGCGGCAGCCTTCTCGGCGACTTTCCGCAACCTCAGTACCTCCTCGGACGAGACGTGGATTCCCTGGTGGTATGCACGGGTGAGCAACTGTGTGACGAGGTAATACGCGCCCCGAATAAATGTCCTGCTCTCAAGCTTGCAAATCATCTGGTCCGTCCACTTCTCGGCGACCTCTCTCAGCCCATGCTCCAGATCTCCCCTCCGTTGCGCCTTGCGCATCTCGTACTCTCGACTGTCCTTCTCACTTGTCCCCAGGAGCCCTTGGCTCTCCTCCACCTCCAGCCTCTTCCCAGCCAACTTGGATATGCTCTCATTCAATAGTGGTGCAGACAGTATAGCATTCTTCATGTTCTCGCTAAATCCAGAGTAAAAAATAGGCTGACCAATGACGTCGTCGTATGCTCGCCATCCTGTACCGCTTACGTACAGGCTGACTTCGCGGAGGAATTGTAAGGGCTCGGAGCGGAAGTTGGCGGTGTGTTTCATGAGAGCCTCCTCCTCGCCTTCAGCGTCATCGTGGGCGGAGGGAGGATGGGCGAGATGTATTGTGTTGGGGGGTTCGACGTAGCCTGAGGGCTGAAGGGTGATCCGGTCGCCGAGAATGCGAAGATCAGGGGCGGAGTCGCGGGAAACATCGTCGCCGCCGTTAGCCATGGTTGCAGCAAGCAGGAGGAAGTGACAGGAAGGCCGGAGGAGGGGCGGCTCTCGTCTGTTCGGCTATATATCTCCGGAGTTGATACAGCAGTGTCGTGGCATGACCCTTCTTCGTTGTTGTTGCAAGCTAGATAATGAATAGCGCAGTCATTTCTCAGCATGTGTCACAGTGAAGAAATGTATGCAAAGAAGAGACAAAACTGCTGTCCTGTTATATAGGGTTCAATCCTGACCTCGTCGTTGCATGGGATCCGGATGTGGTGGGTGTTTTGGTCCGGAGAAGTCACCCTGTTGCGGACACACGCCGTTACGTTTAGCTGCCGAGCGGTCAATCAAAACAACCACCACAATGGCGGCAATGACAGGTCAAGCTTCAGCATGTGAAATCCTCTGAAAAGCTGGGGTAACATCAACCGGGAACCCTGCGGGAAGGTGGGGCGGAGCCCGAATCTGCCCACCCACAGCAGGTCAACCCTGGTAGTGCAGCCGAACATCGACCCCACCAAATTCTTGACGAACATCAATCGATAGTCTGGGTTTCAACTTCTTTCTCTACTCATACTGCGCAATAACGTCCTTGGGTAGCTCAAAGCACCTACCTACCAACAACACCACGATTCGGTCAAGCACGCAATGAGTACACGAAGGCTCCAACACACACAGCCAACATGACCTCCCGAGACCAAAATTCCGTGACTCAAGCGCTCCTCGCGCGCGCCCATTCACCCACCTCCGCCGAGCGCATCTATACCGAGAAGATCCAGCACCGCCCGCTCTTCCTCCGCCCGACATCCCCCCCGCCACAAGTCACAGCACGACAGGCCCGCCGGAAAGAGCGCGAGCGCAAGGCAAAGGAGCGCAAAAAGGCCCTCAAACCGAAGCCGCTCTCCGCGAAGCAGCGACGAAAGCTGGGCCTCTACGAGGTTTCGCGCGACAACCAGAAGTACGCCACATACGTGCCGCTGCATACGCTGTGGCTGGGCTATGCGCGGGAGATACTGGGCAGCGAGGTCTACACCGGAGGTCAGGGAGCCGGCGCGAAGCTGAGCGCGGCCGACATGCACGGTGCCGAGGTGGAGGTGGTGCGCAGTGGATGCGTGGGGAGGGTCGGGATCAAGGGCATCGTGATCAAGGATGCCAGGTTCGTATTTGAGGTCATCACGCCCAAGAACAGCGTCAAGGTCGTCCCCAAAGAGGGTACCCTGTTTCGGGTCGAAGTTCCACCAGCCGACGAACCGGAGGATACTGATGGCAGCAAAGTGGAAGGCGAGAAGGCTCTTCCCAGGAAGAGTCTGGTCTTCGAGATCCATGGGGATCAGTTTGCCGTAAGAGCTGCCGACCGAGCAAACAAGAAGTTCAAAACACATTTCTTGAAGAAGATCTGAGAAAGTATGCTCGAATTGTTGGGAGCTACGAAGCCTCGACACAGCATGACAACAGAACCAGGCCCGTCGGCCGAGCAAACAGGAGTCTGTATGAAGCATGATTTTGAGTATGTGTCCGCTAGTGGATTGGCATCCTTATTATGCGTCTGGTCTGCCATTAGCAGACCAGTCCCAGAATTTCCATCTCGGCCCTAACCAAGTACTTGGAGGCACGACGTTGTGAGGAGGACCGGCGAGGAAGGACCAGTGGCGCCTAGTCATGCATTCATGCACTTGTCCATGTGTAAACGACAAGAACATTGGCCGACCAACCCAGACACTCCAAGTCACTCGCTCACGCCCACGCACACGCCCACTCCCACTCCCACTCCCACTCCCACTCCCACGCCCAATCAATGCTCACGTCCTATTGCACAACATTGGCCGACCAACCCAGACACTCCAAGTCACTCCACACAGAGGCCACGGCATACACACTGTCGAACTGGGGCAGCTCAGAATGGAACTACAACTGTTGGTTAGCCTGATCCATGGTTTTTAACACCTCATGTTTGACCTTTCTTTCTGGGCTGAATGGCCAATCCGGTCTCATCTCGGTTGCTTATGCTCCTTGGGTTTGACAGCACAGGCTATTTTGACGGTCGAGTGGACGTCAGGGGAAGTTTGACGGATATAACGCGAGCAAGTCAGCCTTCAACCAGCTACAACTGTAGCATAACCAGAGACGATTGAAGGGGTGTAAATAGTGGTTCCTGAACTACAAATTTTCCGCCTCATATGTAATTCTGGCGAAATATATATACCCGTTACCAAGCTTCAGATGCCAGCAGTCCGTCCCGATCCCCCGCCACTACTGAACCCCGGACCCGAGCCAGCTCCTGCCCCCCAAAGTGCGGGCCCTTGTATCTAGACTGACATTGATTCAGCCCACAAAAAGATCCGTATGGACTAATCAACATCTGAATCAGGGTCAGATTGATTGCGAATCTCTGTGGGACCTATAAAACACACTTATATAACGTATGGATTGAAGATCCAAGCCCAGGGTCCTTTTTGAGCGAGCTATACTAGGGACAGGCCTCAATGGTTGACGCCTTTCCATTTGGGTCGCTTTCGTCCGATTCAAATGCATCGACAGTCTATAATCACTCACCCACCGTTCTCGGACTCTCGGGCTTGGGAGTGTGAATAAACACCCTTCCAGTGTCAGTATATACAATATTAATCCCTACAAACTGCCCAGGTGGCCTGTAAACACTGCTGCTAGGGTACCCCAAGGCTCTTGTCTCCTCCGTCTCACATGCCACCCCAGACTATTGGTGAACACAACCTGGTTTCCTTCAATGTTGTTGATATCTAATTAGCCACTTCGGGTACAAACATTTCGAAAGTATACAGCCTTGAAAATATGATGGTAGACCGATACCAATATGATTATTGACTAAACTGTAGCAACTTATCAATAATGTAAATGTCTATAACCTTGGAACCAGACGTCTTTCCCAAATCTTCTATCCATCCTCCTTCTAAAATTGACGACTATTCTGCCCTTGCCGAAATCCATTGCTTTACCACGCCATAGCCTCACAGTCGTTTGTATAGTAAACCTTGCTGGCTCTATAGAGTTTGTTTGTAGAGGCTTGTGAAACATTAGAGGACTATGTCCAAAGTTCCATCGGCCTGAAGGTACTGTCGGATGCCGTATCGCGGCGCCTCGATACTGCAAATTTCCTTCAGTGAACTGTGTCACAGCGTTGGATATCTGGAGAGAAACTAATAACTTACGAGTACTCCAAGGTACCGGTAGCCATCCTCCGAATCCCATCAACGAACTTCATCACAGTGTTGTTCAACTGATGATCTTTTCGTGTCATGGCATCCAGTTTAGCGGCCGCATTGTCTAGTCGGTTGCGTGATGCGTGCATCTCCTCGGTGAGGTAAAGAATGACCTCTTCTAGAGATTGCCCAGAGTGGTACAGGACAGGAACAAGGTTTACAACACAATCGGTGGCCTAAAATATCGTGTCAGCATATAGGTTATCTGACAGAGGGAGTGGGAGACACACGATCTCTTTTTTCAGTGAGAGTATATCGTTGATCCTGAAATGCTAAATCAGCCTAAGTCCTTGAAGTTATAGTTGTGTTGGTACGTACACAATGATGATAAAGTTACACTCCTTGATCGCGTGTTCCATCTCAGGCGAGTCCATGACCCACGCTGGCAACGCAGTCTGTTGAGTAATCCTGATGTCCTTTGTTAGCTTACAACTAACCAATGGCATACTAGGTGAATTGCAAGGATATTGGATAGACATACTCAAGAAGTAGGGTAAACATCCGCACACCAGTAACACCATAACGTATACGCATGTACTCCTTCGAGTTTGGAATGCGGCCAGCCAGGCGCTCGGTTTGCTCTAGCTTGTTGGATTTGACAAAGTCCTCAATCTTGGCGAACATCCGACAGCGTTGCTCTAGAAGTTCCGTCGTTAGTTGAGAATTTGTTTTATACCCAGGTCAATACTGTGTTTGTTGGCAGACAATCAACTTTTCACGTACCGTCTCCGAACTTCGCGCAGAACCTCTCTGCAAATTCCTTAAAGAGCAAGCAGATTTCGTCTGGGCAGTGTGGCTCCACGACTTGAGGAGACAGTTTGAGGTGATACTTGAAGTAGCAAAGAGACTGTTCCCTCCACACTTCTGCTTTCGAAAAGTCTGAGGCTAGGATGTGTTCGTTTGTATCAATAGTGTCGTCCCAAACGAACAAGGCAACAGTGAACAACATCGCAGTGTAAATGTCATCCCAAGCAGCCTCGGGCCACCATAACGATGAAAACAGGGAAAAGTCGCTTCTCTTGAATTTCCCGCAACGGGTTGGATCGGGGACACCTCTGTAAGATTGGAAAAGTGTCAGTATCTTGGCTTGAATTCTTGGTAACTAGTCATTCCCCTTAGGCTGAAGAATATTGGACGATCATACATTTCTAGGACTCTGTCGCATTCACGCTGGAGGCGTGTATACTCAAAGTTCCTAGCGCCAGAGGGCCACTGTGGGAAGCTGTTGGTCATGTCGACATGGATTTTCTTGCCGCGAAGCTTGCTAGCAAGAGCAGCATTGGGGTCGAGTGGCTGCGATGACTTCTCGTCTAGAGAAGTAGGCTTGGGACGGACCAGTAGTGAGATAATGCTACCCATGATGACGAAATGACTAGCAAGTAGGCTTAGCTGGAGTACAGGCAGGTGGTGTCAAAGTTGGTCGAAGAGATATTATACAAGGAAGCTGTTTACTTCAAGTCGCACATAGGCTGGGACACCAGATGATTAAATACATAGGGAGGTATAGAGATCCTAGGGTCATAAGCTGAAGCCTCAAGTGGATTCACCCCCCCTCCAAAGGCGCAGGTTGGCTTATGGTCGCAAGTGGGAGTGGGCCGGAAGTGGATTTGTACTTTGTGAAGTCACTATCCACACTTTTCCCTCCATATCAGCCACTCACTGCTTGTTCACTGCTCATCCATCGCAGCTTCTACTTGTGAAACAGTCTGCAGCAAATCAATAGCAACTTGAATACCTCCATTTTGTTCCAGAATCAAAAAGCTTTGGGCATGGCGTGCCAGAAGGATTGTCTATTTGTCGACTTAGTCTTCCTCTGTTCTTCAGGAAACATATCGGAATAGCCGCCCGCCTCATTCCACCCACAAGCCTGCAGGCAATGTATAGAAGTAATTCAGCTAGGGGGGTCAGTTGGTGAGACTGTGAGAAGTCATAATAATTAAATAGGCAGGATTGGTAACGTTCGCGAGAGCGGACTGTGCCGGATATAAAAGGGATGGTTGAACGGAGACTGGCAAAAGCAACCGGCCACCAGATGCCCGGGATGCTTTGCCCTGCCTGAGAAACCTTCTAGAACCCTGAGAGGGCCGAGAAATACGAAACCACGTTACTCTGCATGCGCATCGATCTTGCATGGTCCCGACATGGTCCACGATCCCCACCAGTATGGTGCATGGAGGTGTCCATCGTAGGGACGGACGTAAGCCCGAATAATACACTGGGAAAGCTCTAGCTGTAAGTTTTGACAGAGCCCTGGAGGACTCCGAAAATGTACATACGTCTCCAACGACTGACCGGTAACGAGTCCATCCAATCCATTCCAGTCCTGGACTGCTTCGGGAGAGCGCCGAAGGCCGCGAGGGGGGGGCTGTGCTGCTGTGAGGCGCCAAGGGATGACGATAGGTCATCAAGAAAGGCCTTCTTTTTCTCGAAGCAGCATCTCGTGTGACCTCGGTTGCACAGAGAGGCTTCCCCGGTCCCGGGCCCCTGGCTTCTCGATGTTTCTTCGACCAGGTAACCAGAGACCGGGTAACTGGGCTGCTGGGCCGCCATCATCCACCGTCACGCCTTGAATGTCAGAGACAAAGCAATGTGTGGACCTTGCTTCTGCTTGAAAGGTGATGCCAACCGCAGACTCCAGACTCCATGTAGAGCCTCTAAGGCAAGGACCTCTGGAGACCCCAGTTACATACGGAGGTCCGAGGGATTCTTGAGTATCATGACCTTGCATCCGTTGCCAATTACCTCGTTGTTCCGTGCCTAGCTACCTAGGTATGTAGGGCCTAGAAAAGCTGGATATTAACCACTTCGTTCGCTGACACACACCACAGTGAAAGTCAGATCAGCATGTGCGTATCCCGAGGAAATTACACATATAGCTACAAGTTGCCGCCTCTGGAATCACGTCGATTGTGGGTCCCAAGAAAGTTGGTCCAACATACACAGGATAGGTAAGTTGCTGCCCGACAGTGATCATCAACTACACCATTCTTATGAGCTGAGCATACAAAATTCGCTCATAGCAGGGGTGCTCGCCCAGTCAGAAGTGCTTGTTTCCAATCTACCAACAGTTGCGATTAGTTCCTGTTGGTGCTCAGCTTAGGCAACCTGCATTAGACAAACTAACTCGGAATAGAGAAAGGGTGGTTGGATTCCAAAAACCACTCACTCACTCAATCAGGACTTCTGACCCTGCTTGCCGTCTTGAGACGGTCAAACAGGGTGTATGAGCGAGGTACGTTGGAGGAGGATGCCGACCAATTCGATGGTGTGTCGTCGTTCAGCCATCCTGCACGGGCTAACGATGCCGGCTGGTGGAGATAGGCATTTTCCACCCGGTTTCCGCCACCTGGGCAGAAACGATCCAGGAAGAAGCATATGAGGAAGGGAAAACCAGAAAACATGAACATCTTTCATTTCGTACAAAATTCGTCGCGCGCATAAAGCGCAATCGCGTATACCCAACATTCTTGACAGGCATCAACGCCGTGGGTTAGCCAACCCAACTATCCCATCCTCCTTCATCATTTTCCTGTTTGGGTATCCTTGTCGTCAATCGTTTGCCTTTTTCCAAAGCAAGTTTGAAACAAACCGTGGTCCGTTACCAAGCTTGTTCAGATGCTAGCCATCCTGTTCCAGACCTGCCGTAATGATCCGTAATACCTCATCACCAAAAACAAAGGACAAGAAGCAAGCCATTAGGGGGAATCCTCCAGAAGAAAACAAGTCTAGAGTCAAATTCGGCATCTTGACTCCAGATGGCTGCCAGGGGCGTTAGAGCGCGAGTGTTGTTCCAAACACATCATCTCCATCATCAAATCCGCCGTCCCACCTCCTCGCCGTCAATTTCCTTGACCTGATCCTCTTGGCTGGGCCAGCTGCATCATCCCTTCGACTCTTGCTATTAGCCCGGGTATTGTTGACGCTAGCGATCCTCCTCAAGTCTTCCTGGCCCTCACGCAGGCTCAGGCTCTCCATCCGCTGCTGCAAGTTCTCAGGCCGGATATTCTCATCTTGGCTGACGTGCCTGGACCCTCCAGTCCTCGGGCTCCCATCCAGACTTGCCGTGATATCATCCCTCTCAGCCAGCGGGACTCGCCTACTTGGACTCCGCCCGGCAAGTTCCTTCTTCAAAATCATGACTTCACGACGGAGCCGGGAATTCTCATCCTCCAGATTCTCAATGAGAATATTCTCCTTGTTGTCGAGCCCACCATCATCGTTGGTCTCAGCGGAATCGTCGTGCAACCCCAAGCCCCGCTCAAACACCTCCATCTTCCGGTCCCAATGCTCCTCACTTCTCTCGATGGCTATCTGCATTCCAGCCTTCCATCGTGACAGCTCCACCGCTAACCGTTGCTCAAACTCAGCCACGCAGTCCTCGCGGATCGCCTGCTCCAGCTCAAGCATCTTGTCCTCGATCGAGATAAGGTGAGCCTCGGCGGCGACACGGGCCTCACGCTCGCAAGCGAGTGATTCACGGAGGTAGTTGGTTTCTTCGGCGAGTCGCTCAATCTCGAGTGCTGCATCTTTCGTCATAACGCGGTCTTCGGAAGACATAGGGCTGACGGGAGTAAAGGACTGGCGGAAATTCAGGCTCAGGGGTCTCGGTGGAAATGAGGGCTGTCGTTGGTGGTGCTCATTTGGGGTGAAATATGGCTGCCCATGACTAGAGTTGCTGCAAGCGCTCTGTTCTGACATACGCGCAGGTGCGGCGTTCGCTTGTAGGATCGACTCGCTGATCGAGGGAATGCGTGGGACCGTAACTTCCCGGGCCAAGGCACTGTACCTTAGGATCTGGGATGTTGCGTTGAAGTCGCCATGTGGGTCAGCTGTGACAATCATCACAGCCTTCTGTAGATTGCGACGAATCGATTGCGATTGACTCAACGACGAGGGGGACGGAAAGGAGTTCGAGAATAGCAGCTCAGTGAGTTTGCATTGTCGGAATGGTACCATACTTGCCTACCCAGAATGTCAGGATTCTTGAAACGAGCATGCGAAGTAGATCCACATACCTTGCTGTTGCTGCCAATATCGCTCTGCATCTGTAGGCACTGACCAAGATACATCAAGCTCTCATTGATCTTGCCCGCCTCGGCGAGTGTTGCTCCTGCGGTCTTCGCATCTCTGGCTCTCTCACTACCCGCCAAGTCAACGATTGTTAGCGTGTTTCCTCCCCAAGGGTGGTTGTGCCGTTTGCTGCTGGTCCTTGTTCGCTTCTTAACCTCGATGCTGAAGAACCCATGGCTCCGCGAGCTGACGCTGTTGCTGCCGGTCCCTGCAACGCGTCGTTCATGCAAGCCTGCCTCCAGGACCATCAGAGCCTGGCTCAAGTTACTACAAAGGATCTTGCGCAGACCAGCTACCAACTTTCGGTCAGGAGATAGCTCTGTCGGTTTGAACATCAGTGGCCGTCGACGAAGGTCCTTGGTAGTGGCAGACTTGGCTGGTGGTGTCAGTAAATCAAAAATTCGGTCATTATAGACCTCGTACATCGACACCAGCACAAGATACTCCGCTGCTGGGTCGGATGGGACGTTGACTGTGCTGATATCTGGAGCTTGTGGTAAGGCGGAAGGTCGGTTCAGAAACCGGCGTGGTGTCGGTGGCACCGCTGGCTGATCGCCCTTTTGGAGTGAAGATTTAGCACTTCTCTTTCTCTGACGGGTCGACGCAGTGAAGCTCATGTAATGCTTGGAAGGAGACTTGGCAGGGCTGTTGGCATTTACAGCCCTCAGTTGGAGGGGCTGGCGGTTGCCAATCGCGGATTGCTTGTTGCCACGTGGGAAGGCAAACCAATCATTACGAAACCGCTCTGGAGTAAGGGGGGAGGACGCAGTGTAGTCTTCTTTGCGCACAATTCGCACACTCTTTGGGCTGGCCAAGCGAGGATCAACCTTCTCAGCCAGCCCAGAGAGGTCGGGATACAAGACGTCTGAACTAGAAACATCAGGTTGTAAAAGGGAATCGTGGGGTCGTACAACAAGGGGCGTTTGTGCCCGTGATGAAGGGCGAGGTTGGCCCGACAGGTCTCCATAGACCGTTTCAATGAATGTTGACGCGCTGGATATGTGTGCCTCAGAGGCATCGGATGTCTTGATGGAGGCTTCGATTGTGGCATCTGTATCAACATCGACCAAGCTCTTTCCGATAGAGCGGAAGATGACATCGAGGGATAGTTGGGTCAAGCCACGCTGCTTTCGGGAGCCGAGGATTGTATGTGACTGCGTATACAGAGAGTCAGCAACGTTATTTCCTGTGTTCTCTATCGTGCCGCCATACCTTGCCTGAGCCGGACACTCCCAAGGTCGCCAACAATGCGTCGGTACCATGCCCACCGTGTGGCGCCAAAACACCCTCGACAAGGGGTACTATGTTGGTGCAATGGAAGACGTCGAGCTGTGTGGCATCCTCCTCAAAGACCTGGGTGAAAGCAAACTTCTCTATTGCACGGCGTCGGTCGTTAGGAGGGTTCAGGGTGATATGGGTAGGTGCTGTCGATGGAGCATTGGATGCAGGAGGTTCGACGGCAATGAAGCGTTCGGTCGGTGAGGCACCTGCCTGTGGCGGTCGTAGACGAAGGTAAACCTGGAAAAGGTTATGGGATTTTTGGGCCACGGAGGACCCTACGGACGCGGTGTCCATGGTGATGGAATGGTGGGTTCGATGTTGACTGATGAAATGTGGAACCAGGACTTGCAGTGCGTGTAGAAGTGGAAATTGAAATAGTTACACGTTGCAGAGCTGCAACATAATCAGCTGCTACTGCATGTAGATGGCCAAAAGACACGGCCAAGTGTCATGTACGAATGTGGATGCAGTGTACCGTAGAAGACTGCAGGCAGTAGGGATTTTGGAAGGTTGCAGCTGCAGATGGGATGATGTGTATTCGTGTCTGTCGTTTGCTACAGATCAGATCAAATTCCGGGTCGCAGTCCCCCAATGCCAACAACAATGTCATTCAAATGCCAACAACCCTTGATGACCTGCGCGTCCACGGGTTACCTAGGTACTTACACAGGACAGTGCAGTGTGCCTAGGTGACTTATAAGGAAAGAAAACAAACCCTGTAATCGGCAGGGCAACCGCCGATCCCTGGGCTCTAGCGTGACCCGATCCCGATAACGATAAGCTTAAAACACGGGTCCCAGCAACACATACTACCAGATGCCAGACTGCCAGACTACCGATAGAGACTACCTTCCATATAATATTATCAGTCCCCGTCAGCCGCTCTACCTGGGTTCTAGAAACATTGCTCACAGTGTCGTACAACACGAAAGTAGACGACTGTGATATGCTTACCGGTTGATAGGTTCCATCATCATTGTTTGGTGGGGGTTGAGTTCTCTGAATCTGCATGGCAAACAGGAACGGGAATAGCTGCTGTCGGCCGGGTGCCGGGGAGGGGGGTGTCTGTCCGACAATTCTGCTGCGTTCCCGCCTCCCTTAGGCTTTGACCTAATGAAAGTTTCACAGCGAATGGCACGATTATCACAGCCGAGTCATGAGATTTGAAAGTCATGGCCAACCACATTATCGTCGCTATGAACGAGAGGACCACATCTGGTTGCATACCCTAGGCCGGACACCGTTATACGTACAGCTTCTTCCATAGAGAGGAGGAACATGGGCGAGGCGAAGATGCAATAGCCCCGGGCCTGAATGAGACCAATGCGACGCGGTTCCATAGGTTAATCCCCTGGGATTCACTGAGTAAGTACCTAGGTAGGTATTGGTAGAAATCAATATCAGACTCTTCAGCCTGAAAGCAACTTCCCGAGTCTCGGCTCTCTTTTTCGAACGTGGCGTCAACGTCGAAATTCTTCTCCTCTTTCTCTTTAAATGGACCCACAGGGACATATGGAAGTATGGGGATTCTGGGAAAAGAGGAGTTTAAAGCCGAGGATTGATGCGTGTCATTGCTCGAACAAACGGGTCCAGAAGGCAAGAAACTGTGGGACCCCGTGAAGGTGATCTGAACCGAACTTTCGTCACCGACGATGATCATGATCATGGCACTGCTTGGCAAACCGTCATTTATCTCGGTCAACTCTATTCTTTTACCCTTCATGGGCTGGAGATAGTGACTCCGTGGTTTCTCGCCGGGCTCCCCGGTAACTCAAGGTCAAGTACAGGTCAAGGTGAGACGGGCTGGATGGCAGAAAACCTAAGTAGCATCAAGCCATACCGCCCGTACATTAAGAGAGAGGTTTACCCAAGAGACGAATGTCGACAAATTCTTTGCTGATATTCCGGTTATTCCAGTCTCTACGGTAGAAAGGCAAAGGCAAACACTTCGTCAGTCTTTCCTGTCCTCTGCCGGGAGAAAAAAAAAAGAGGCGGTGACGGTGTCATAAACATGTTCTCGGTTGGCCGGATGCACACCTTAGACGCGGCACTGCGCATACAACGTATGAATAAAAGTCAGGCGTGGCTGCGTGTGCAGATCAACTACTGTGTTTATCTGTCGTGTGGTCGTTAATATCGCTACACAGTCGGTTGTTAGTCACTGATCCCCATGACATTGCAGAAATTAGAGTCATCGATGTGCTGCTCTGAGTCGTCGTTCGGGAGTCGAGCTGACGGATTGGATGGTGAATTTGGGTTCTGGTTGGATAGGCAAAGAAAGCAACGGACTGGAGGGAGGATGCAGCCTGCCTGCCAGTGCAAGCCGATACAAGAAATAAAACGGAGGGTTGCACCGTAGGATCATCAAAGTGACTGGTGCCCAGGGCTGCTGGGAGAGAAATGCGAGCACTGAGAATCCCGGGCCATGTTCGAAAAGTGACTTTGATGGGAGACAGGGATAACGTTCAAGGGTCCCTCTATTCAGGCGGGGCACTTGGCTCAATTTGGTTCCTCCACAGTCGCCTCGCTCCAGATTGACCACTCACAGGCCACAAAAATAGACCCACCCAAAAAGTTTCATGGCAGGGACCACCTTGACGAGATACCTACTACGTCTGTACGTACATACTGTACCTTGGGCCAACTGGGTAATCCGTGGTAGTTACTTCAAATTTTTGGGACCCTCCTCCCTGGTTTGTCCTGACTTGCACTTTCCTCTCTCTTCCCTTTCCCATCTCCTGACCAGACCATCAACTCGATTCAATCCCCAGACAACGAAGTCGCAATACCAATCATCTTCAGAACTTTCAGATATACCTGATCTCAACTTCGTCGAACCCTTTTGTCAACATGTCTTCGGTTGTCGCTGAGCTGTAAACGCCCACTACGGGGCAAGCAGCCGTGCTAACCACTCGGTTGCTTTGCCTCGTAGTCCCGCAGCATCAACGATCAGTCCGAGTCTTTCGACGAAGTTATCCAGACCTTGCAAGCCACCTGTGTATTCTCACGACCGACAGAAAAGGTCTGTCTCTGAAGCCCACTACTAGACGAGTCGCCCTCCCCCGGCTGGGACTGAAAGCGATTCAACACTCCGCGACCCACCTTCCCTTCGATCGCCCTTCTCTTCGACCTGATATCCTCAACGAAATCATCCTCGAGATCTTCTCCCCGGCTCGAATCGACACCCTTCGAGCTCCAATCATAACTACACAACAAGACACACTATCCGCATACTTCGAACCTCTGCGGTTGCAACTGACCGCCCGTTGCTTCTATTGTCGTACATAATACAGAAGGAACCCGATCACTCCACCCTCCCCCCTCCCCCCGAATAATCTACCTCTCAAATATGCCGCCCCGCAAGATCATACTGAAAGTGGGCCCATCCCGGGTGCCCAAGGCTGGCAAGTCTGTTAAAGGTCCAAAGAAGGGGCTTATGAACGCTGCCCCCAAACCCCCGCCTAAGAGACGCCGTGCATCATCATCTTCCTCCCTGTCGTCATCGTCCTCTCTCGACCTTTCCGATGAAGAAGGCTATTCTGGTGTCGAGGATGTCAGCGATTCTGACGACGATGACGAGGAACATGTCTTTGCGGCCGAGGAGGAGCATATCATCACTCGCGAGTTGCATCGCAAGCAAATCGATACGACAAGCTCCCCTCGGCCGAGTTCCGGCGTTGACAATGACGACGAAGAAAACGCTGCTGATGCAGATGACGACGAGTCAGATGACGAGAACGAGAATGAAAATTTCTTGGAGTCAATGGATGAGGATGTTGACGAGACTGGCAGTGTCAGCTGGAATGGCTTCGAGTCTGAGATTGACGAGCCTGTCTCAGCTGAAGTAGACACTGCCGAGCCAGTTAGTACTACTCCTGTTGAGCGTCATGTCCGCTTTGCGGGCGTCCCCGACTCAGAGTCGGACTCTGACGAGACCGAGGAGGATGTCGATGACTTCTTCCCGGACATTTTTATTGCTCAGGATTCGCTCGATTCCAGCTTCCGACGAGAGATTGAGCAGGACGATGACGATGACTCGTCGGTTTCTGCTACCTACTGGGATTATAGCGGAGCCGGTGGCGTTGAAGAAGACTCAGAAGACGACCCCTATAGGATTGAGGACATCCCTAACATTTTCGGGGGCAACAACATGAATACGATCATGGATACCGCACATTCTGTGGTCCAAGATGTTCCTGAGTCCGAGGAAGATAAAGAGTCAGATGGCTATGAGTGTGAGTTGCGCTGATGATATTGTATCATTCACTGTGCTAATTTTGTCGCGTAGCTGATGGCGAGACCACGGAGGAGGATGAGCCCGAACTGGTTCCTCGCAAGAAAATGATGGCTGTCCGTCGTGGCGTGCCTGGCGAGCAATCTGAATCCGACAAATCCGCGGGTGGTACATCACGTTCCAGTCGCTTGAACACAGGTCCCAAGAAAAAGAAGCCGATCTTGGTCCTCAACCCCGTAACTCGGAAGATGATGATCATCACCCCACAACGGAAAAAGCGATTTGACGTTGTCCTTGACCCGGAACAGTTCCAAACTGATTATTTCTCCTTACCGACCAATCAGACATCCCCTATCATCGGCAATCCCGGTGCACTCATGATGGGCGCCATGTCCTCAACCAACTTCTTTGCCGGCGGCACAATGGATTTCCAGACAGTTGGTCCGGCCGAAGCTTTCTTCCCGGCGGCATCTGACCCTTTCGTGGAGTTTATGGGAGACGAGAGTGAGGACTCTTTCTTGGTGGAAGCAGATGATGAAGACGACGGCGAAGAAAAGAACCTGAACATTGAAGACTTCCTCGACTTTGGTGATGCAGAATCGGAAGGGGAAGGTCAGGTTGCTGACAACGATGATGGTATCACGGACAAAACACTATCCCGCCGTGCTTCTACGGCTCTTAGTGCTACCAGCGATTCCAACACGGATGTTCACCCCCTACTGAGCCACTTCGCCAACAACGCCGATGCTGTTGGTGCCTTCCGCCGGAACCAAGTCAACCAGCAGCTCATCTTGAATGGCCAGGCCACACAGGAATCTCTCGCCTTCTCGAACCCGCTGTACCACGGAACTCTCCGTGGTATCAAGCACGGTAGTCTCGGTGGTGCTGCTACGCCTCTCACACCGGAGAGACGCCACAAGAAGGCCCTCGCCAAAGGCCCGTCAGACGGTTTCAACCAGAAACGGAAGGCATCGGCCATGGTGGGCGATAATGGCTATGCTCACAAAAGACCACGAAGCATCTCGGACGTCAAGGCGATGCAGCTGTAGAGGTGGCTCCCCACTGGTACACTCAACGCACTGCCTCACCAAATACGCTCATGGACGGCGTGACCGCGATCTACTCATCAAATTTCGAAGGACCTCGCGGTCACCCCTGGCCTGAATCATTTCTTTTTTCGTTATGATAATGAAACCTGTCTGATAATATTTTCCTTTGTTTTGCGCTCTCTCACTAAGCTGGGCGCTCCGCCACGATACCTTATCATGTAGAGAGCTCTTCAAATGCTCTGCGGCATCTTGGGCTTGGGCGCACATCCACATCTTTGACCATCTCATGTGACCATCGCTGGATTAGCTGTTCGATGGCTTCTTTGTCATAGATCTCATTCGTATTTGGGCTACAAAAGCACAAAAGTTCGGGAAGGGCTAGACAAAAAGGAGAAGAGACCGGGCGGAAACATGTTTGGGTTCAGCATCCACTGTAATGCTTGACATTTGCAAGTGGGTCGGAGACTGGGAAAGTGGTTTACTCGCTAGCTGGCATGTAAGATATCAACAAGCCCAAAAACGGCGGCAATAGATGTTAAATAAGCAAGATAGCACGTGCTACTAATTTCGATGTGCAATGCTTTCTTAGTATCTGAAGTGCATGTCGTGTGCAAGAACTTCAAGTTGCCGGGATGAAGGACCTGATTGTCTATTGAGGCTAGAGGATACCTAGGTAGTTTGGTAGAAATATAACCCCCTAGATCACCGTGCCTTCTTTGAGTATGTTGGCTCCTCCTCCGATGTCCTTCGAGACTGGGTTCCTCCTGCGCTGGTCTACTTAGAACCTGTGATCTACAGGTTCGACTTACAAGTCCTCCGTGATATATATTTGATACAGGACCGGCCGCAACTTCCCCATAGTCGTCCCTAGATATACAAGTAGTAATCCGGATTGAAACACTGTTACCGACCGGCCCTTGTCCTGTAGTAGAGAGTCTTCCAAGCTTTTCATAGCCACAGCCTCGGCACGAAGTAGATAGTAAGGCAGGCAGCATATCCCCTCAACTCGATACCAACCTGGACTGTCAAGACTTTCAGATGCAAAACATATGAGGACAATCCATGCTTTCTCCAGGTGCGGGTCTTCTCAGGGAAGTGCTCTGGATATGTGCCCGAATTGCAAATACTACATGTATCAAGTAAGGCGTCATCCCCGAAGTAAAGCAAGATAACTGGAGGTGGCCGCCAAAAGGTTCTCCAGTCTACTATGGGTTTTGTCATGGTGAATAGGTTTTTCATCTATCCCGGAGCCTCTTCATCAACCAGTAGGTATTCCGAAAAGTGCATGTACGGCCTAGGGAGTGATCACTCTAAACTTCAAATTCGGGTGCAAGGACCCTCAAGCTGCTCATTCTTGCTGTCTTCCAGATGTCTCCAAGATGCCTTTGTTGTGTTATAAACATCTATCTCCTGGGCTTGTACTTTAAATACAATCCTGTCTAAACAATATGTTCTCGGCTAATTCAATCCAGACATCTGGAAGAGGCGACAGACATATAATGATGGTATATCATTAATCATATTTATTTAGCCTAAGTGGCTTCCAATCCTTTTTAAGAGAATTGTCAGATATTTAAGTTTGGGTATATAGGAAGATTTGTGTTGAACTTTATACGGAAATGCAAAACAAGCGGTATGATATCTCGGGCAATTAATGCAGCGCCATCTGTATTTTGTATGCCTAAGCACAATTAATTTCACTTTATATCACAACTACTTTCCTCCCTAGAATTTCCATCAGGATGTGTTTCAAGGTCTACGTCTCCACTATTGTAGTCCTTCCACTGAGACCCAAGCTTCAACGATCTACTAACTCCCTCTTTCCATCATCTATATATATGTATGGGCTCCAGCACACTCGTATCCAAGGTCCAGTCTGCACAGGTACATAAAATTTAATCCCGGGTGTTTGCAATTTCTCATCTCCTCTCGAAACTCCGCTGTCTGTTTACTTCAAAATCTTTGTAACGTCTCACGCAGTTGCGGCCATTTCTCATCAACTTACCCGGATAAGGACCGAACCCTCCCTTGCATATCTTCCGCCTTTGGCCTACAGAGAACTGGACTGAGCGTCCGCCTCAAACGACATCGCTAGATCAGGTTGTCACATTCTTTCAACAGAACCGTTTTCACACTGAGACAAGTCGACAACGTAGCTCTGCCACGTATTAAAGCTTACACAATTGCTTGAGGTACTGGAACCTCTTTCCTGAATAGTCTATCCACTCGGATCTTCCTTCCACCATAGCACTGGGTTAAGCCACAAGCTTGCTACCCCAGGACCTCTAACCATTAGAAGCGGGGACAAAACCACTCCTTTGCGAAAGGTCGTGCTCTATATTGCCAGACGCGGCTTACACTTTCCCTGGATACCTAGGTACTACAAGAAACTTTCCTGAGTTTCGGAGTCAGGCTCCATTGGAAGCCAAACATCCCAAACACCCCCAACTGTGGTCAAGAAGGCTTTTAGAGCACAACAGATACCACACATGTAAGTTCTACCACTTCTCCATCATCCTTCGGTGAAGGGTACTCAAGTATTCGATTTGTTGGTTGGCTACAACTGACCAAGCGCACTATTTGGCATGCCTCTTAACAAGAAAGGAGATTTATGGTTGAATTTAGAAAGCGCATCTTTGTCGAATAACTATTCCGGGAAGCTTTGCTCTCCGAGACCATTCATCTCAAACTTATCGACCGCGGTTATTCACTTCGTTGATGAGATTGCCGGAGCGACTATATACTCACAACAGTCACCCTGGGGCAGTCTTGGGGAACTGGATACCAAACCATCCCCTACGAAACTCAGTCACAACTTCTGCCTCGTGATCCCTAGAGATAGTTCGAGAGCCTGCCATCCCTGACAACCTTCCTCTCTTGGAACACAACTTACCTCCGAAAATTTCCTGGCCTTTATTTTCTTCCTGCCAAACATCTTACAAACAAAACTCCACAAGCGGATCCTCGCCAGACATCACACGGCTACTGGGCATCTGAACTCTCAACTCGGCAAAGGGGGCCTCTGCTCTACCTCATTGCCCAACAAATACGTGACCTTAAAACAAGATTCATTGCTTTGTCTTGTAGCGGCCGCTCTTCAAACTTGCTGCGTCGACTCTCCTCTTGTCTTCTGGACCTCGGACAACAGTGGCTTCTCCAGTATAAGGAGATTTTTCTCAAGATTTCTCCACAGAACGAATGGACCTTGGGTCACTCCTTCTTTTCTCTGGTCGACCAGCAAACATAACAACTCAAACAATCAGAGTCAGAAACATCTTGTGTCTGGGTGCTCTTCAGCCAGCCTGATCAACACTGTATCGAGCACTGGACAACACCAGGAGGGCATCGAAACAGATAACCACTACTTCTTCTCTAACTGCACCAAGGGGGAATAATATCAAGGCAAACGGTCTTTCTCTGGATTTTCACCAGTCACACCAAGCACCATTCGTCCCAAATACTGCATCACTTCAGTACATCAGAGTTTATACACCAGGGTTCTTGTGCAGGGTGCACAAGATCCCAGGCCCATAATAAGCCCTGAAAAGCAGGCACGGCCATTCCAAGCGAAGCTTTCCATTGTTCTACTAGTCACCTGAAGAAGACTTCGTCTGAAGTCTGTCTCAGGCTCCACGACCAATTGCAGCAGGTTGCGTTCACCACTTCCAACCCCAGACAGTCAACAACCCAGTCACCCAGGCTCTCCTAGCTAAATTCAAAAGCTCGACCTATTTGTTCAGACCTCTTCTAACTCGTCGGTGACCAATCACAAAGCTTCACTTCGAGCACTTTGCTAATCGACGACCGTTGCATACTCGACGATCTTTGTTCACTATCAATCAGACAACCGTGCCATACCAACTTCTTCGACTTCTCAACCAACATTGGCTATTTCAAGATGTCGACCTACCTTTACCTCACTTTCGGCGACCGCACCGTGATGGTTGCCAAGCCTGCAACCTACCAGGATCTCAAGCGGGAGATCCGCAAACAATTTCCCATGCTGGCCTCTGTCTTCAGTGTGCTCATCTTGTTCAAGCCTGACGTGGAGGACGGAAGCTTGCTCAGCAACTGGGTCGAGGTCGACCCCAGCGCCTACAGTGTTGTCCGCGATGGCGCCCATATTTTCATCAACGTAGCTGAGCCCATTACCAAGAGATACATGTTCCCATTTCCTGATGGACGAAACTCTAACGTCGGCCCTCTAAACCAGGTGGCCGACACGAGCGGCGTGGGCAACCACACCAGTCCTTTCATGGATGGTGTCGTACATGACGGGCAGGTGAGCATCACAAAGTCCAGGACCTCCAAGTCCAAGTACAACTATACAGACTCGGAGACCTCTCCCAAGCTTCAGCGATCAGATGGTGCTGCTTGCGCCAGCGGATGGGCAGGCGCATCTGAGAAGTTTCGACGCTCGGCCAAGCTCATTCCTGATTTAAAGGATTGCAAGGGGGCGATCGGTCTGGAAGTGGGAGAGTCGAATTGCTACCCTGATGAGGAAGAGTATGCTGACAAGAACTGTGGACATTTCCAGGGAGGGGATGAAGAGGAGGAGCCCAACCCGGTTCTCACAGAGAAGGGCTGGTACACTGGCGCCGAAGACTCTGTCCGCGGAGATCAGGAGGCTGGCAACGTGCCTCTCGATGACTACGGTAACTTCCCCACCACCCTGACCGCCAAAGACGACTTCAGCTATGAGGATAACCAGCACGATGGCAACAATGCTGGTAGGAAAATCCCACTTCCTAATGCCAACAACATGCGGACATCTGTGTCATACCACATGCGACCAACTGGAGACCCCGGTCCCCCTTCCGATGGTTCAAGTCCAGAGGAAGACATATCCTGGGGCGCGCGGTATTACAGAGATATCAGAAAGAATCTGTACACGATCGCTCCTCGTTCCAAGAGTGAGAGTGTACGAAAATCTGGTGACGGTGCCCAGAACGGAGCGAAGGGCTTCTTCCTCCGCCCTTGCGACTACGTCCAGAACCATCCATGTGGTAGCCGCAGCACCCATAATACTGTGTTGATGAATGAGGGTGGTCGACGACGCAATGCCACACACAATCAGGAGGACGACGCTGACCAGAGACACGCGCACACAGCCTACACCTATGATCTTAACGAATTTGCTCCTACTGTCCAGACTGCCCTCACTTCTCATCGCGATGACGGACTTGCCAACCAGGTTAGTCGAAAGACGCACAACCATTCCGAAGACTACAGAGGAAGTGACTGGAGCCCTCCCCGCCGGCAATACTCTTTTTTGGGCTGGCCGCAGCAGCCCCAACCCCAGGTCCAGGCCCAGGCAAAGTCTCCATCCTATCGCTCTCCTCCTTACGGCTCCCCCTCACCCATCATCGGTCCGGGCTGGATCACCAGGGGCTCTCCGGTCGCCAAGTTCCGGCGGTCGAGTCATCTACCACACTGGAACACAGCGGGCCTGGGAAAAAAGCCTAGGGCTGACGCCGGGCATCATAATCAGGCACAGGTCCAGACAGACAGCGAGGACGATCAACAGCAGAAGTACGACCTTGACCATAGCCGTGGTGTCGGCGGTCTAGGGGATAGCGAAGTCTACCGCTCCCAGTTCGAGGGCAAGTATGAGCACGAGCAGTATCAGCGTGACGATTCTGAGGACTTCTGGTACGCCCCATGTGAAAATGCCACCAAGACTGCTGGAGGAGAAGGAGGAGCCTTCAAGAGCAACCGAAGAGCTGTGCATGACACGAAGAAGACCACTAATAAGTCTGGCCAGGAGAACCGCGCTGGACGGAAAGTGAACAACACAGGCTGGGGTGAACTCAGCAAGAGTGGCATGTGGTAGACTACGTATGAAGTCCCGTCGGCTTATTGGCTTCTGATACTTGGTTCCAGCGAACGAGGACATGTCTGCTTTTGGAGGTCAGATTATGATGGCAGTGTGATCAAGAAATGGTGAGATTGGCTATGGTATCTTGGGACTTGTCGCCCAGGGATGAACGCTGTGTTGGTAAGGAAATATCTAACGCCCCCCCCCCCCACCTCCCACCCTTATTTGTGGTCAAGTACACGCACTAACTATCATCATTTGTTTTGCATAGCCACACAGCTGGCTCGCCTGGTAGCCCGAACCTAGCCGCCTTTCATGCTACCCGACCTGCCTCGCTCATACACCAGTCTACTCGAAGACTATGGTATCCTTGGGATTTTTTGGGTGGTAGATCAATACATGATGCTTTTGTTTTCCTTCATGGGGTCCCCGGGCATAATACTAGGTGCAATCGGGAGCATATTGGAGATGCTCGTGGTCCGTCAGCCTTTTGCTCTCCTTGAGCAGTAGCATCGTTAAATATGGCTCTGCCATAAGGAGATTCACAGGGTATCCACATAGGGACTCTGTTATAGCATTGGGCTTGTCTCTGATGGCAGACAACGGGTTTCCTTATACATACCTCTGCCCTCTGGCATCCCGGGGCACCTTTGAAACTTGAGACAGGCAGACACTCAGATATTCATTAGAAAATGAACTCGTTGATCATCAATGACCTAGTCGATTGTGTGCGCTTCGGATAAAGCCTGTGGCTTAAGAAGTAGGCACTCTACCGTGTGCCTTCCGCTAACTCCATATGTGACCATAATAATCCAAAACCCAGCTTTAACGGTCACTGACAGTGAGAGAAGAGTGGAACAAAAGACGTCGGTACTTCCATCCCAGACACTTCGACTACAGATCACATCCGCCCACTCCAATTATCTATGCGCTCCCAATCCATGCCGTCGAGCCACCGCATGAAGTCCGTATCCTGTCCCAAACTCATCGGTGCCTCAAGACCAATCCCGACATCCATCATCTCCATCACATAACCATCCGGCACACCCAAGACCATGCCGTTCACCGGCCCAAGCATACTTTGAGGCGCATCCATCTCCATCTGGGTGGACAAGACGTCCTGGGCCTGAGGCTGCAGCTGCTCCGTGTGATGGGGTTGGTCGCAGCCACCGTCCCCGTCCCGTCTCGCCTGGACGGGCTCCGGGCTCAGTATCCGGTCCAGAATCTTAGTGATGACCCTCTTCCCCTGCTCACACACACTATAGCACCCATCGCTAGGATCCAGCGCACCCAGCCTCGCCGCGAACGTAGCCAGGTCCTGTATCGTCTGCCTCGACAACGAGAGGCGATAATTTCCGATTTTGGTAGGTCTCAACTCCTGAGACATTGTCTCTAGAGTAAATTCTCGAGTTTGAGACCTGTTTCTAGAGTGCATTTCGAGTCTGATACATGTTTTTGGAGTGCATTTTCGAGTGTGATACATGTATCGTGAGTTGAGACCTTTGTCTCTGGAGTTTGCCTTCGAGCCTTCGAGGCTAGCCTTCGAACCCTGATCGTGACTATCACTGTCTCCATCTCGACCTCGACCTTCGAGTCCTGATCGTCTAGCTTCCATCCCGCCCTCGAGCCCCAGCCAATGACCTCTGTTCATCTGACCGTAGCCGTGTACTGGGTGGGAGGCCGAATTTTAATCACCCTGTCAGGTATCTCTGGCTCGTGCTTATTGTGGACCGTATCGTCTTTCTGCTGTACGTACTGGTAAGAAGTACCGGTGGGACTCGTGCATCTGAACCACAATACCAGCCCGGGGTGTTATATTTACCCATCCGACTAAGTAGGTGGTGTTTCCAGTGCATCTCACAGTCGGTCCGCCACGGTCGGCTTGGGCCACACCGAGTGGGAAAGGCGATGCGGGAGGCTACGATGCCTCTCACGGTCGGTCCGCCCCGGAAGATCTACGATAGCCACGATGCCTCTCACGGCCGGTCCGCCCCGGTCGGTCCGGGCCACACCGAGTGGGAAAGGCGATACGAAAGGCCACAATGCCTTACAAACAGTCTGGCCGGATGATCTACAGATGGCTATAATGCCTTTCACGGTCGGTCCGCCACGGAACACGTGACGTATACCAGAGGGATAGCTGCTGGATTGCGACATGGGCGACGTGAGAATTATCGCCTGAAAGTCAGTTATAAAGGGCCCCGGCTCTCAAAAACCAAAAGCGATAAAAGCGACAAACTAGTTAAAATAGTCATAATCGTTCGTGTAATATCCTAACGCCTAAATTCACATAAGTTCAATCTAAAGATCCTTACACTCCCACCCAACCCAATCAAATTCAATCCAATCTAATCCAACCTAAACTACACTCGTCAACTGGTCTCTGTCTCTGTCTCGGTCTCGATTCCCTCCTTATATCACCTCGCACCCTCAAAACCAGTGTTCACCCTCAAAACCATCGTTACTATCGTCGGCATAGTCAGCCTCAGAACCCTCTCCAGCCTCAGAACCATCGTCGGCATAGTCAGCCTCAGAACCATCGTCGGCATAGTCAGCCTCAGAACCATCGTCGGCATAGTCAGCCTCAGAACCATCGCCACTATCGCTACCGGCGCTATCCTTACCCTCGTCTATAATGTCGTCTAACGTTACCGCCTGCATCAGTATCGACATACTGCTACTCGACGGCTGAATAGCGGCTAGCCGTAATAAGCGCCGATATACAGTAGTCTCGATTTCGCTACCTAATTCCACCTCCGGACACTAACGCTTTAAAGGTCTCTCCGAGGAGTAATCATCGTCAGAATTCCGACGTTTTAAGGTCGGCTTTTTAATTTTCGAAACCGGCTATTATCTAGTAATACCTTTACTAATAACGACACGTCTAGTAAATACCTAACCTTCTCTTTTAAGATATACGCACGCCTTTATATAGGCGATCAAAATATCGTTATCGATCGACTTAAGTATATCGCAGTTTATATAGCATCTGCCTGTTAAGCGGTATTCTATAAGTTTTACTAACTAGCGAAAAGAACTATAAAAATATATAAGATATATAAGTTCCCTTAAGTCGGTCGAAATACCGTCGTCGTTTAAAAGGATATCTCGAAGCCTTTTAAAAAGGTTCTTAACCTTCCTTATAAGGTTTAACAGCATACTTTTAAATACTAGATAACGCTTTACTATATATTTTTTCGACCGGTAAAAGATATTCGTCTCGAAGTCGTAAAACTAATAATAATACCTCCGCGGTAACAGGATAAAGGTAAGATCTCGGAATTCGTGTTCTACAGATTTAAAATATATATTACGATAAGTTGTATTTTAAAAGCTTAGTTTATAAGCTTAATATATAACAGGTTTTTCTTTTTACTCGTCGTTTTAGCCCTTTTTTTATAAACCGCGATCTTATATAGCCTTACGATTATTTTAAAAATCCTAAAGTACTTACGATAAAGAAGGCTTTTAAATAGCCTTTTACGTTTAAACGGTAGCCTCGTTGATAATATCTATTTTACCTTTAAAATAAAGGTTAAAGTAAAAGATAACCTTTTTATAGGATTCCGAACTTCTATATCTCTTTTAGTTATACTAATTATTAGTTTCGAGATAACAGATCGAGCATTAAAACGTTTTCGATAGCCTTTAATTAGGCTTACCGCGGTCGTTTATATACTATTAATAGAACCGGGAGGATTAATACTTACCGAGAATACTTATTTTACTTGCTTAGTAAAAGCTGTATTCGTAAACTATCGTCGGAAACGATCGCTCTTTTAAAGGTATATAACTCTAATAATGTTTATTAAGGTAATGTTTTATATCGAATCTCTCCTGCTTCCTGGCATAGTCGATATAGTTATAATAAAGATATTTTTAAAAAAACTCGTAAGCTTAATCGAAAACCCCTTTTATACTAAAATAAAAGTTAATATCCCGATAAGCTTTTAAAGCTTTTTAATAAAAGAATAATCTTTAGTAATTGTTATACCTATACCTCTACTCGCTATAAAAGCGGTTAAGGTAGTATTAAAGTTAGCTAACGTCGAAGTTACCGGTAATATAATTAGAGTACCGGAAAGAAAGAAGTTAGTTTTAACTATTTATAAGTTAGATATATAGAAAATCCGGCAGGTTAAGGTTTAAAAACGAAAAGTTAAGGGCTTTTATTTTAAAACGTTCTTTTAAAGCTTATCGCTTTTTACTAAGTTCGGGTTCGAGCTTTTAAAATAATCTACTTATCGAGATCTATAATAGGTAAGTAAACTAAGCTAGCTAAAATAAGGGATCCGAGGTGCCTATAACCTTATTAGTAATATTACTATCTTAAGTAACGTTACGAAACTTATTTTAAAAGCTTTTAACCGGATCGAATAAGTCCGGGTACTTAATAGGTTTAACTACCGGTAATAAGGGACTTTAATACCTTGAAAATATTACCGAGTTCGAAGGTCTTTATATAGTAGTAATATACCGGAAAAGACTATTCTCGAATAAGATAATCGGGAAGCCTTAACGGTCTGTAATCGACTATTAAACTTCGAATATAAAGTTTAACGAATAGCGGTCGTCCGTCCTCCGGTTACTAACCTTTTAAACGGCTTAAGCGACTTATTATAAAACGTCGTAAATAATCTAAAAGAAGAACCGCTCTTAATAGATACTTAGTTTAGGCTTATTAAGGTCGGAGTGTATTATAGCTTTATTATATTTTTTATAAAAATCTAACGAAACTAATATAGTATATAAAGTACCGATCGTATAGCCGATAGAGCGTAGCTAGCTATAGTAAAAGATATAAAAAGGATAAATCGTATTATTAAAAAGTATATAGGTTTTAAACTCCGATTCGCCGAGGCTATAGTTTTAAAAAATAGCTAGGTAGCCCTGTTAGATTCGGGCTGCCTTTTAAGTCGATATGTTATTTACTAATCTAGTTCTGTCGATTCGGAGCTTAAAAACCGGAGTTCTGTTTTATTTAGCCTTTATAAGCTTCTCTTTTAAAACCCGCGTCTTTCTCTTAGTAAAAACGGTCTTAAAAACTATCTTTAAGTCCTCGGTTATCTCGGCTTATTCCTTTAGCTAAGCTTAACGTTTCCGGTTAATAAGCTTTAATAAAGGTCGAGCTGTCGTAAGGTTCTTTACGATAACGGTAAGCTATTAAAAAACGGGAAGGCGTTAATCCTAAAACGTTTCGAAATCTCGTAAAACCTTTTACTAACAGGCGGTAACTATAAGGTCTAAAATAAACATATCCGGGCCTTTTACCTAATTAAAAAAGCTTATAATAACTATAAGATTAGCCCTTATATAGTAATATAAGGCCTTTTAACGAAAAACGAATAGTATAAAAGCCTTTAAAGATACGTTAAATAATAAAGTAGGGAAGAGGATGTTTTAGCCGGTTAAGGAGTCGAGGGCTTATAGCTTTAAGAACTCGTTAGCTTCCGCCGAAGTAATATTAGCTAACGAGATCTTGTAAAAGTTATACCGGAAGCTGTTTATAACGTCTTTAAGGCGTTTATTATGCTCCTGTTAAGAAAGGCCGTGTATATACGCGTTATCCTTATTAAAATGCCTCCGAAAGTTGTTAAACTTTAATTTTAACGTAAGAACATTCTTAAAACCGACCGGGAACACTTTATCGCTAGCCTTCTAGCTAGAAACTGCTTTAACGACAATCACGTACTTATCTTTAATAACGTAAGGCTAGAATAAACCCTCGGGCATCGTATAAGACTAGTCGGCTAGTTAGTCGGCTAGTTAGTCGGCTAGTTAGTTCTCTCCTTTAAAGGTTAGCTTTAGCTAGGATTGTTAGTATTAATCTGTCGAAATAAAGAATAAGATACTTTCTAACTTACTGTCGATAGCTTAGTCGATAACTAGCTAGGTATTGTATAAGGTTAGTCGGCTATTAAGTAGTCTCTTTAAAGGGTTAGCTATAAAGCAGATGTAATTAGTATCGAGACGAAGTAACTATTCGATAAGGGAAGGGGGTTTAGCTTACCGCAGATAATATTCTAGATATCGTATACCCGGATATATAGTTAGTTATTAGCATTTACCGATACGTCGGCTTCGAAGCTAGCTTAAAAGGTAGTTTATCGCGTTTACCTATAATAGTAGTAGTTTAAGGTCGGAATATCTAATAAGAGTTTAAATATCTAATATTATTAAGGTAATATATACGTAATATATATTGCGAAAAGTATAAAGAAGTAGGTAAGGTTACGAAAGGTTAAATAAAGAAGATAAGGTTACGAGAAGTATAAAATATAAAGAAGGTAATTACGTAAAATATAAAGTTTAAGTATATAAAGCGCCTGTTTAAAAAAGCCTTTACTAAAAAATAGTAGGTACCGGAATAAAGCCGAGTTACCGAGATACGTTTAGAAACTACGATTAGCCTTTTTAGTATATAATTCGTACGTAATTCGAAACAGCCTGCTAGTTATATAATAGTTCTTTTAAACGAATAAAAAGCTTAAAACTTATAATATAAAATAGCACGAGGTAATAAAACTACGTTTAAAAACTACGATTAGCCTTTTTAGTATATAATTCGTACGTAATTCGAAACAGCCTGCTAGTTGTATAGTAATTCTTTTAAACGAATAAAGAGCTTAAAACTTATAATATAAAACAGTACGAAGTAATAAGACAGCGTCTAAAAAACCGTATTTAATAGAGGTACTTAAGAAAGGTGCCCGATAAAGGTGTTTAAGAAAGCTGTCTAGTAGTCTATTATTACTACGTATTAAAATAAGCGGTTTATAGTCGATAATCGAGGTCTTTTATCTTTAAGTCTACTACCTTCGATAAACGTAAATATAACCTTTAAAGACTAAAAGCCGACTTTATCGAGATTTATTTTCGTATAAGAAACGGCTAAAAAGATAACACCGTCGACTAAGTATAACCTCTACCGCTTTATTAATTAGTAAAGGATTTTAAATAAAGCCGACCGTAGCCGTTTAATAGTCCTTTTAACGCTATAGGAATTTATACTACTATAAGATAACCCTTTCGTAGAAAAGCTGTTACCCCTTATAGACTTATTAATTAAGGAAATTAAAGACCGTACTTTAGAGCTAGAATACTAAACGAAAAGGGGTATTGTCTTAGGTTATATTACGGTTTATACCTTTTCCCTTATATCTGTTTAAAGTTATACTAATATTTTATTAGTCTGAGCTTTAAGAATAAAACCGGCCTAATATAATATAGCGTGTATAGCCTCCTTTTAACAGGCCGAAAAAACTATTCGATATAATAGTTCCGGAGCTACGTTAACAGATTATCGAACGGTATATTCCTTTAAATAAAGGCTAAAAGGCGTAATAATATAAACCGCTTTTTACTAATTTATTAATCGCTAATACCTTAGCTTATAAGAACTTACGATATAACGTAGATACGTACTGTATATTACTACCTAAGGTCCTCGATATTATCGCTATAAACTACTAAAGTATATATATATACGTAAAACGTAAAAAGATACAGTCGGTATCCGATATATCGCGAAAGGAACTTACTAGGTTAATCGTATAAGATTTAAAGGTAAAGTCTCTTCTCTTAATAATTATAAATAAACCCGTTTATAAACTAGTATATAAAACAATCCTTTAGTATAATAAACCCGACCGGCTGTTAATAAATAATATAATAGTTATCCTGCCGAAACGTAAACTTCTATAGGAAGGGAATTAACTACGAGGATAAAGCTACGCCTCTATAGTTATCCTGCCGAAACGTAAACTGCTATAAGAGGGGAATTAACTACGAAGACGAAGCTACGCTCTTATAGTTATTCCGTTAAAGCGGAAGCTCCTTTTAAATAAGGGCTTTTCCGATAGGGTAGGAATATACGTTAACTTGTATAAAAGCTAGCCCCGAGCCGCCTTAACAGCTATTCCGCTTAAATAAACGTTACCTTAAAGAAGAAATACTATACAGCTATAATAAGAGCTAAAACAGTTCGTTTTTAAACAGCTAACGTAGCTAAGAATTATCGATATACCTACTATATCTCTCGTCCCGGACTAAAAGTTATTAGCCGACGACACCTTTATAAATCTCTTTCGCGTTAAAAGATATACGCTTTCTACGTACTAAAAGACCGGTATTAAGCCTCTATAGCTTAAAGTAAAGCCAAAAGAAAGTATCTTCTCCTAAACGTTAAGCTAGCTTTAAAAAGAGCTTAACTAAAAAGATATTCTGTACCTTATCGACAGGAAAAAAAGTAAGGAAAAGGTAAAGCTAGTTACACGACTTTTATTAAGCGATAAAGGTATCTCTTTTAATACGCTAATATATAATAAAGTCTTGCCTATCTTAAAGAGTACTTTTAAACAGAAGTACCCGGATATATTAGTATAAGCGTAGCGGAAGGGGATCCCGTATATTAGTCTCTCTTATAATAATAAAAAGCCTTTTACTAAGCGTATTATTTAAAATATTTTACAGAAAACAGAAGGATCGGGTATAAGTATAGGTATAAGACCGACTAAAGAATAATAAAGATAATCGGAAGGTAGAAAGTAAATAAGATTTATCTTACTTTTATTTAATAAATTTATAAACTAGTATTACGTTACTTATACTTTAATTCGAACAGGTAGATACTAGTATTAAGAATAAATATCTGCTTTTATAATTAAATCGGTTTAACTTAATTATAAGAATAAAGTTAAAGCCTAAATAAAGTTAAGATAGTAAAGCTAAACGTATCCTTTTAGTATATAGCTAGTAGTACGTATACCGTTCTTTTTAAGTAAGCGTTAGGTTATAAAGCTATTACTATCTCTACTATACCGTACTATATCCTTTTTTTACTACGCTATACCGGATATTATAACGATCGGTCGGGGGTATTATAATCAAAGGTATCGCGGTTAAAGGTATTATAGTCGGGGGTATTGTAGTCGAGGCTGTCGAGGCGTAAGGGGTTAATTAAAAAATAGCAGATAAAGAGGTCGTATAAGGTTATCGTTTAAAGTTAGAAATTATTATATAATCGGTTAGATAGATATCGCGGTTAAAGAGATCGCGGTTAAAGGGATCGCGGTTAAAGATATCGCGGTTAAAAACATCGTAGTTAAAGATATCGCGGTTAAAGATATCGCGGTTAAAGATATCGCGGTTAAAAAGATCGCGGTTAAAGATATCGCGGTTAAAAAGATCGTAGTTAAAAATATCGCGGTTAAAGATATCGCAGTTAAAAATATCGCGGTTAAGGATATCGCTATCGAAAGCTATTAAAGCTCGAGATATTAGTTAGGAAACGGCAGAGTAAAGGTCGTTATTTTAAGTCTTATTAGGTTTCCGTACTTCTTAACCGCCGTAATAATCCTCGAAGAGTTAAAAAGACGTATTTAAATTATAGTACTTAATCTGTCCCGACTTCCGAACTAGTATTTTATAATATACTAATTACGTTTCTTATAGCATTTTATACCTTATATATCTTAGCCCTTACCTCCGAAACCGTCTTATCCGCAACCTTTACTTTATAGTCTGCTTAAAAGCTCTATAGTTCGGCTTTTACTAAAGCCTTCGAGATCGAATTAATAACCTTTATTAAGTAACGTTCCCGTTCTTTTATTTACATATTATAAGCCTTAATAAACTGCTTATTCTGTTCGAAGATATAAGCCCTTTTATTTACCTACTTATCTTTAGCTTCGATATAGCGCTCTTTCTTAGAAAGCTAACGTTTTTAGTTAGAGATATAACGCTCCTTTTCGGCTAAGTAATAGCCGAGATCTTAAAGCCGTTTCTTTCTGTCTGTAAGGTAAAAAGAAAAATCTTAAAGGCGTGTCGTTTTTTTATCGATATCGGATAGCGTAATACCGTATTTTATAAAGCTAAACTTAAGATAGCCGTTTTAAATAATCCGGATAAAGTAGATAAGAATATTAAAAGTATTGTCCGGGTTTTTATATAAGTATTTATAAAGAGCTTAAGCCCTACCGGTCGTATTATTTACAACGGCCTCCGGTCGGCTTAGTATTAATATCTAAAGTAGTTAGATTTACTAATTAAAGCTTTATATATAAGTCTTATATTAAATATAAGTACGGAAAGGGCTATATAAGCTCGATAAATTAAAATCAGGTATTTATATACTTATAAAGATATACTAAGCTTAGTCGAACTAAATATTAAATACTTTAGGTTTACTCGTTATCTTACCTTAATAACTTTAAGATTAAATTATAATACCGAAATAGTAACTACTAACGATACTTAACGTCTACTTATCCTACCTTAACCTTATATAATATATTATTATATAGACTCTCGAAAGGCTTAATAGCCCTATATATATACGGCGTTTATAAAATCGATCGTAAGGAATACCGTAGCTGTAAGAGATTACTATTATAGTTATTATAACTAGCTAAATTAAAAACACCTCTCTTAGCAGATCCGGGGTAAAGGCTAGTAATAGTTTAACTGAATATAGTAAGCGTAATTTAGATTATATATAATACGTAAGTGATTTAAGCCTCTCCTGATAAGTCCGGGGTAGAGTTTTTAGTTATACGTTAGCCTAATATAATAAACGTCGATTAACTATAGCTTTTCTCTATAGATCCGGGACAGAGGTAAGCAATAGTTTAACTCGATATAATAAACGTAACTTATATAAAACAGTAAGTGATTTAAGCCTTTTTTAACAGGTCCGGGATAAAGTTTTTAGTTATAAGTTAGCCCGATATAGTAAACGTTATTTATATATAGCTTTTCTTTATAGATCTAAGACAGAAGCTAACAATAGCTTAACTCGATATAGTAAGCGCTATTTAGCTGCTTTTAATATAAGCTAACCTTTACTACTTAATCAGAGGTACTATTCTTAGTCTTAAGTTCTTATCCGTTAGAATAATTTATCAGATCGGTTTAAAAAGATACTAGAAATATAGTACGTACCGTTTATTTCTTAATAGCTTACTTTTAAGTAACATATACTAATTTATCGGTCTTTATTATAAAGAGGTTATTTATAGTAGTATAGTTAGTTAGTACTAAAAAAGCTACCTGTTTAATAAATATCGAAACTTACCTTAGCTAAGTCGAAAATAATAGCTACTCTTGTTTTAAATTAAAAACTAGTAAAACTAAAACCGTTATTACTATAGTCGGCGTATTACCTATCGGTTATATTAGTAATAACCTTACTATCGTTACTCGACCGAAAGACTATATACTAGCCGTAAGAGGTATAATAACTATTTAGTATAATAATAATACGTTAGGGATATAAGGTCGTTAAGTAGTAAAACCCCTTACGTCTTTTAAAACCGCGCTCCCTTTAAACACAGTTAGCTATATCTCTCTTAATATAATCTAATTATCTTATATACTATTAAGACTTATAGTATAGTTAAATCCTAGCGTTTTTAAGACATTATTATATTTCGACTTATTAAAAGCGTAATATATATACTTAAAACCGTATCTATTTATACTAACAGACGTTAAAAGATATAGTACTTTAAACTTTAGATAAATTATTTTACTTTTATTTTATCTCTTTATTAATTTTAGTTATAATTTTAAAGTCGGACCTTACTATTACCGAGACTTAATTTATACCTTACCGTGTTTTATTCCTAACTATATATTCTTACCTTCTTACCTTTAGTCGTAGATTAAACGTACGCTGTTCGAAAACCTAACTATATAAGGCCGGAAGCTTAGCTTAAATTATAACTGTTAAAAGTTGTTTATTAACCTAAGTTAGTTACCTTTAACTATACTTTACCGTCTTTTATACTAACCTTTTTCTCGATATCTACTTTTTAATATATTCTTTTTATAAGGCTATATCGAACCTTTAGCTAAAGTTTACGTTAACTATTAAAATACCTTTAACCTCGCGTTATATTATAAAAAGCGTATACTTCCGAAGCCCGACGCTGACTTAAAAAAATAGACTAAAAAGAAGCTGTTACTATATACTGTTATATACGATATAGGTATACCGTAAGAGCTTTTTTAGTCGGTATACGAAAAGGTAAGAAGGGCTTCGGACTTAAACCTTAAGCCTATACGGACGTTTACGAAGGATAAGTACGGCCTATAGATAGATATAAAGGCTATAAAGGTATAGATTCTCGAAAGTATTATCTGTAAGGTTATTAAGCGACTATAGCCGGTAGCTCTTTTTATAGCGATGTTTACTTTAACGTTACCTGTTTAAGCCTTTAAGAAAGACTATTCCTTTTTTAGTATCTTCCCTTTCTTATAATAAGAACCCGGTAGTATATTCGATATTACTAACCTTAATCCTGCTTACTAGGTAATAGTTATACTCGATATATTTTTAACTGCCCTGAAAACGTTAGCCTTAAAGCTTACTAACAGTTAAAGCTCTTTACCGATATTAAGTAAGCTTTATAAACTATCGACTTTTCCTTCGAAGCGGCCGATATACTAAAAGTATATAAGCGCGGATATATCTTAATAAGTCTCGGACGTAGTAGATATACCTTCTGTTAACTCTACTCCGGACCTCGGCTTAAACCTCGGCTATAGCCGCTCCGTCCTTATTATCTTAAGCTAAAGGGCGGCTATACGAAGGAGCTTTATACGGCTTTAAAAACCCCGTAGGCGTAATAAAGACTTTAAAACCTTAATGTCTTTAATTTAAAAGAACCTGTTATAAGCTTAAAACTTACTACTCGACTTTATTAAAGTTATCGATACTAAGTACCCCGATATTACTGCTATTCTAATAAGTAAAGAAAGTAGTTAAAATAAGGCTATACAGGTCCTTTTCTAAAATATAATAAATATTAATAAACAGGCTTTTATAATAAAGATATATACTATAAACGTTCGGTAAACTACGTTAAACTAAGTTAACGTCCTTTCGAATATTATTAAAGATATAAACCGGGTAAGTAAGACGATAAACTAAGTAGTTAATAAAATAAGACGTCTTAGTATAACGATCTTTAGCGATAATAGTAAGGAATCCGATAACGCCGATTATAATAAACCTGTTAGACGTAAGGCCTACTATAATAACGCGATAAAAACGTAATATTAAACTAATAGTTATAGTAAAGTAATAAAGTATTAAGGTTTATTATATATAATATACTATTTTTACTTAATTTACTTTACTTATAAATTCTAATACCGTTATAGCTGTAGTCTGAGTATACCTACTATATATCTTGCTTATTAGTTAATTATTAGAGATATAGTAAGTAAATCTATCGCGTTTCTATATTATATTGAAAGTCTACTTAGAAAAGAAACAGTCGAGGTATTAAACTAAATCAGATTAATTTAAATCGATTTAACTTAATAAATCTCGTATTTAGGCTAAAAACAGCCCCCGGTATATCTAAGCTATATACCCTTAAATCTATAATCTAGTCCGACTAAGTTAGAATGCTACCGGAATCTGCGTTTCTTACTTAAATTTAATAGGTATAATAGTTATTTTATAGCAATTAAACTAATTTATCCAATTACTCTTATTCTAGGTTACACGATAAGGCTATCGTATACCTTTTATAAGTTTTCCTTGTAGGTAAAAGGTATTATAAAATTAAGTAGATAGCAGCTATATTTACTATAGAAACTACCGCTTATATACCGGCCCCGAAAGTTACTTAACTACTCTATATAGGCTATATAACGTTATTATACCTACCGGGCGGGATATATAACGGTAAATATTATTACTAGATTAGGTAAGCGAGGGATAGGGAGTAATTATTACGGCACTTAAAGCTAACCTCGTAGTTAACGTTGTAGTTAATATTAAGGTTAAGGTTAAAGGATACTAGAATTAGTATCTTCGTAGGCTATTAATAGTACTATTTATTATACCTTATAGCTAAAGGACTATATATATAGGTTTTAAATAATTATTTTCTTATATCTTATATTAAGATATAAACTATATATTTCTAGATAACGTAGCGCTTATATATACTTAGTCCCGAGTATTAGCTTTACTTAACCTGCTAAATTATAAATAGATATACTTTAAAGCTCGATAAAACTAGTTAAGTAAAATAAAAAGTTTAAAGACTATTTGTTTTAAAATCTTCTTCGGACTATCGAGAAGGTATCTTATACCTAATATCTATACCTACCTCTTTAAATCTTAGTCTTTAATATAATACTACTTAAAACCTAAGCTTAATATCTGTTATACTTTTTTCGCTGTCGAGTTACTCGGCGATAACCTTAATAACGCTTTTAGATACTACTTTTACGTTACCGCCGAGGCTTAAACCTCGGTAAGCCGGCTTGCCTTTAGCGTATCGTAATAATAGAAAAAGAGGTAACTTTAATAGGTAATAACTTTAGTAAACGACTTAATCTTAATATAAAAAGGGTAGATTAGATATAACCGGTTAAGTCTCTTTTAGATTTTTATCGGGTTATAAAACTAGCTAAGATCTATAGTAACGACGGCGTTAAATAAGACTGGTAGCCTATACTCGAAAAAAGAGAACGTATACTACTATAGCTGCGGCGTTACCGGGCTATTTATAATCTTTTTAGCTTTTCTTAACACTTAAATCTAAAGTAAGATATACTTAAGGATCGTTAATACTGTGTACTACTATACGTGTTAATATATACCTACCTTATATCGGAAAAAGGTTTCGGCCTAGCTTACTTATAAAAGATAAAGTAGTTTATACTTAGAATATACTTATAGTATAAATAGTCTGCTCCGACGTAAAAGGAAAGCGTAGTTATAATATTTCGTCCGGCTTTAATTTTCGTAATATAGCTTTTAAGTAATATAGTAAAGGTTAATATAAAGTAAGTTATAATATATATAACTACTGTTATACTTAATAAACGGCTTATACTCGATAAGGTTATTAAGCTAAATACCGCTATACGGCTAAACCGAAAACTAAGCCTACGTTTTAAACAGTAAAATAATATAATCCCCTTCTTTATAAGATTTATTATTATTAGTTTAAAACGGTATACCGATACGATAAATAATATTTAAACTTACTATATATAGTGCGATTAGCTTTAAGTATGTTACTAAGTTAAATTTCTATACTAAAACGTTTAACAGTACCGCCTTTTACTTAAAGGTTAAAAGAATATAAGTGTTAGCGTACTTACCCGTTACGCCTTATAAGTTTATTAGCTATATAACACGCCGGTATAGCTTATACTTTACCTTGTATATAAGCTATATAACCTCCTTTTACTATTCCGAAACCTTATTTAACCTTTTAATATCGTAAGTAAGTATAACTTCGGAGTAATTAAAACGGTAGTTTTAACGCTTCTTTAAGGTATAAGTTTTAAGCTTTATACCGCGTTCCGGTAAAAAGCTTATTTAAGCTATAAGGTTAAGTAAAATGCCGACTAGGATTCGCCGGTATATCTTATCGCTTTAAAGGTATAGGTGTTCTTTTTTAGCCGGTAGTACTTAAACGGAATAAGTATAAGGATAAAGTACTATTAAGTTAATAACGACGAAGGTATAGCTTATAACGTTACTGTAGGTTTCCTTTTAATAGTATATACGTATATAACGGTATAGGTTTTATAACTATAAAAATAGCCTTTTATAAGCGATACTGTTAAGCCGCGCCTTATAGTAGCGATATATAACGCTCTAAATATTACCGTTTATAATACTATACTATATATACTACTACTAAGTATACTAACCTTTTATAAACAGACTCTTAAGGCTATCGCTACCGGTTTTATTTACCTTCCGACGTTTTTTAACGCGTCTAAAGTTATAATATAGAGCTAGGTAAGAAAATATTTTTAAATATT
Organism: Cytospora piceicola; assembly: GCA_023375675.1. NCBI lineage: Eukaryota > Fungi > Ascomycota > Sordariomycetes > Diaporthales > Cytosporaceae > Cytospora > Cytospora piceicola. Next base: position 2,049,019 of record JALQBC010000001.1, on the reverse strand, counting down.
AAAGCCTAGTAAGTTACCTTTAATCTTACCTTTAATTTTCGATAACTCTATCGCGTAAAGAGATACGTTTTATTTACCGCCTTTAAAGTATAACCGTATTACTAAGTTAGTTTAAAAATAATATAATAGTAATAAACAAACTCTTTTATTTCGGTTCCGAGCTAATAAATATAACTATTTTATAGAAAAGCGAGCGACAATATATAAGAATACCTTATTTACAGACTTAAGTTTAATCCTTAAGTCTTTTATATTATAAAATATATACCTTTTCCGCCGTCTTTAGTATATAAGACATAGTATATTAAATATATTAGTACGTCGAGTTAAGAATAATACGTTAGTTATAAACGGCCTTTTAGTTTCGGTCTTTAGCTAATAAACGTAAGTGTTTTAAGAAAATAAGCTATAATTAAAAACATTATATAGCTAAATAAAAAAAAGCTCCTCTTGCTTATCCCTTTCCCCTTAGCTTAGATAAAGGCTTAATAGCGTAGATTAAACGATCTAGTTAGTATAAAGTATAAAGAAAAAAGAAATAAATAAATACCTTAAAGTAGCTTTACTTATATAGTCCGACTTTAACTATAGCCTTTTCGAGATCCTTAACCTCTTTATCCTCTTCGGTATCCTTTTAAGCCTTACCGGCTAACCTATATATACTATCTTTACGTTCCGACCTCTGTATAGTAGCCCGGCCGGAAGCGAAAGCTTTAAAAGTACAAAACACGTTTTCTATTTAACGTTAAAAAATAACTTTTAAGTTATAGTTAAGTATATTTATAATATCCGAAAAGCTTAATAACTCTTTACAGTCTATATAACGTAAAAGCGTATAAACTATCTACTAACAGTCTTCGGCCTACTTTTTAAATAAGTAAATAAAGACTAGGTTATTAATAATACCGACTTACAAGGTAAAAAAACCGGTAATATAGTTTAAGCTTATACTTACTATACTGTTAGCGATATACGTATAATAGAACTTACGGATATCGTCTCCGTCGCTTATTAGCCTTTACCGGAAAAGGTTATTAAGCCTAATATTATACTAGTCGAAGGCGTTACCGATAACTAATTTTATTTTATTATTCGACAGGGCGGTATAGTCTTCGTCCTTCTATAATATCTTATAGTACGAAAGAATATAAAATACTTCGGTCTTAAAGTATAAAGGCTTAATCTAATACTATAGACTATCCTTGAAGTTACGGAAGGAGTTTACGGCCGATATTATCGATAAGCTAATAAAGTTAAGGTAAATAGTTCGGTATCGGTTTATAATAAAGATAAAAAGCTTAAGTAAAACAGAAGACGTTAAAAGTAATAAAATTACGAAAACAGATAAGCTATGTAATAAGCAGATATTTATATATTTTATCGACCTTTAGGTTTTTAACGTACTTTTTTACTTACTTATAATAATACTATAACTTTCGTTTATTTTCTGTTTAAGTTTTTATTATAAACTAATACGAAAGTATCTATAAGTAGCTACCGGTAAAAGTAGCTATACCTAAGTATATACTAATTATACGCTCCCGATTGCTTTAACCGTATTATAATCGCCTAATAATAAAGTATATAGGTAGTTAGCCTAATACTTTAATACTAAGTACTTATAAATACCTTTTACCTTATATTTATTTTATATATATACCTGTTCTTCCTATAAGTCTTAGCCCGAAATCTTTATACTGTCTTATATTATACTTAATAACTACTAAAACTTATCGGTTTTAGTTTCCGGGTAACTAACCTTAAATACTAAACCTAATATATTTTATAAATATACTGTTTAAGACTATTTAATCTAACGTCCTAATTCGGAGTACGTCCTATAATATCTTACAGCCTCGAAATCTTTACGTCGGTCTATATTACGAACTTAATAACTACTTAAATATATTAAGATTTAGTCTCTAGGCGGCTAACCTTAAAAACTAAAGTAATATATTTTATATAATCGTATTATTTAAAAGTAGTTACTCCTTTAACCCTTTTATTTGAAACAGATCCTATAATAAATCGCTACTTTAACCCTTTATTCGAAGTATAGTTAAGACTATAGTAAAACGTTTAGTCTATATTACTATTCGCTCTATCGTTATAGTAATTTATAATATCTGTTATTAATACGTTAATACCCGAGGCCTAACGCTATACCTTAAGTTAACGTAGACTAGTTCTAATAAATTTATTTAGTACCTTTAGCCTTAAGCCTTCCGGTAAGTTATTTTATTATCTGTTTATTTAATAACGTAGTTTATTCGATACTTAACTAATCTCTTTAGTTAGTTTATTTTAGCTTAAACTCGTTAAGTACTAAAAACTCGCCGGATAGTAGTTTTATATATAAGTATATGTTTTATATCTTATTTTTCCGGTCTAACCTTTTTAAATATCGAAGAAGATTGTATTTATAGTAATAAAGGCTTCAGGTTATAATAGTAAATATTAACGAAAAACGTATAAAATAATAGTATATATTTTAAATTATAGTGCTAAATAGTTTCGTTTTATACTATTAGGCTATACTATTATAACGAAGGGTATATAAGTGTTAATAATTAGTTTTAATTATAGTTACTAAGTAGTAACAGGATATATTATCGTTAAGTATAATAAACAGTATTATTAAAGCTATAATAAGCCGCTTTAATTATAGTCTTCGTTCGGCTTAAATATATATATTATTAAGACTTTTATACCGCTCGTTTAAGTATCCGCCTATTAAGTAGCTAAAGTTATACGCCGTATAATATATACTTTTACCTATATCTCTCGAAACTAATTATTTCTCGCTCGGTAAAATATTATTCGGGTATTTTACCTTTTCGGAAAGATATTTAACTTTAAAGGATATTATCCTTAAACTATATCTTAATATATAATAAAATATATATAACGTAAAAACGATTATAAACAGCAATCCCGGCCTCTATAAAAGTAATAGCCTATATATTAAGAACGATATATAAAATATAATTTTACTGTTTTCTTACCTTTAACTTTATAACTTAATAACCTTTTTAAAACCTTTATTCTTTAACGTTATTACTTATATCCGTCCTTTATAAGCCTTACCGCCTTAGCCCCGTTAAAATACTACTATAACTATTAAGCTAACTCCTTCCGTAATATAAAAGAAAAGAATAAAGCTTATAGCCTCTTACTTATTATTAACGACTTTACCTATAACCGCTATAACTATATAGCCTTCCGCGCTATATATAACCTAAACGTATTATAGGCCCTTTACGAAATAGTTTTCTACCTTATCCGGCCTACCGTCTCCCTTTAAAAGAACAGTATAATTTAAAACACTTAAAGGCGTTTTAAGGTTAAATTTACCGATAAAAAGAAGAAGGATATACTCTTTACTATCGTATACGCCGCCGTAAATATAGCTAGGTCGCGTCTTATAAATAGGTTTAACACGACTATCCCGAGCTTTAATAATAAGTCGACTAACCTATTTAGAAAGACTATAAACAGCCTCTCGACTAATACTATTAGAAATACTATAAACAGTAACTCGACTAACACTTTCGGAAATACTATAAAAAAAAAACCGGCTAATATCTTCGAAAGAATTATAGATAAAAGGCCGACGATTACCTTTAACGGCTTTTATACCTTTAATAAATAGCCCTTATAGCCAGGCTTTTTTAGCGTTAATACCGGTATAGGCTTTCCGATCGAATTACCTGCTAATACCTGTTAAACCTTAGTAAGTCTTCCGCCCCCCCCCCTTCGAAACAACGCTTTCCTACTAATATAAAGCAGCCGGAAAACACCTTACTTCTTTTCGACGATAAGACTAAAGGCTTAAGTATAAAGACCGGTCGGGATAAAGGTAAAATACTAAAAAGCTAAGCCGCTACTTATATCGAAGTTAGTAAAGCGACTAAAAAGGTAGTATTAACTAGCCTTAATACTTCTGACTAAAAGCGTATAGTCGAAGCGGTTAAGTTAATTAGTAAGTCTTTTTATATCTTTATAAAAGCCGCTGTTAAAATAACGCTAGTATATCGCTTCCTTTTAGCTCTATAAGCTAATATTAACTTCGTATAAAACGATAAAGATAATTTAAACGATAGAGATAAAATCTTATAAGCCGAGTTCTTCCCTATATTTAAATAATTACCTTAGCTTATAAGTAAAAGCCGTAGGTTATATATAATAGCAGAGTTTAATAGTACGAGGTAAAGTAAATAAACTATAGTAAACTAATTATTCTAGCCGTTATTAAGTATTTACTAAGTTAAAATAAAGTATATAATATAAAAGTTTACCTCCGTTAACTTCTATTCCTGCTAATAATACCTTTTAATCTCTCGGGTTTACTTATATAGACTTTAATCTCTTAGGCTTACTTATATAAACCTTAATCTCTCCGCCTTACTTATATAAACCCTGATCTCTTTCCTTTATTTTCTCTCTACTATCTTTGTTCTGCTTATTTATCGTCTCGTTGTATTACTACTTACGAAATCTATTAACGTAGTTTAACTTTCGATACCGATTACTACTTATTATAAATATTACGTAAAAGTTTTCGACCTTTTATATAACCTATAATAAAAAGACGGCTATAGCTATTAGTATATCGTCGAGAGTTTTATACTTATAGAACTCTTTTAATAGTAGTTTAGCCTTATATTAAACGTTGTATTATACAGACTTCGGGTTACTCGGAAAAAAGTAGGTAACGTAGTCGGTAAAATTACCTACGAATTTCTTTTAATACTACTATAAGTCTTTTATAGTTAAGGTATAAGAAGGGGGGCTAAGGGTTATTATTTAATATATAAAAAGCCTTTCGAAAAGGTTTACGTTTACTATTAGCCGCTTAATAATTATAGCGATTAGGTCGTATTAGCTTTATTAAATCTTAAAAACTATAGCTATAGCCTTTCGTAGCTGTTAATATAAATCGTACGCTTTCTTTTAACGGTTTATCGAGTTTACTATTAGGCTTAAACGGTCGGCGTCGAGCTATACTTTTACGTATTAGTCGTTTAAATTTATAGCCGGATAAGTTATTTTTTTTTTATAGTATTAAAAATACGCTTTAGCTTTATTTTTTAAGCCTATCTTATATTAGAAAGGTAAGGCTATTAGTCGATTTACCGTAAGGGTTTACTAATACAGTTATAGTAACGTTTATCTTAAAAGCTGCCGTCGGTACTGTAAAGTTTTAGTAGAATATATTATAAGTATAGTATATCTTTTTTAACGCTTCGATTAAAGGCTTAATTATCCGATATAGTATATTATAATCGTAATAACCGTTACTATATACTAAGTTTATTTAGTAAAAGGAAACTATTAGGTAGATAAGGCTAATTATTATTAGTTTAAAAGAAGGTTCGAAAGCTTATACTATACAGCTAACCTATAGTTAAAAATAATATTCTATAAGTATTACCGAAATTAAAGAGTCCGTTCCGTTAATATTAATAAATGCTTTAAATACGGATAGTATAATTATATAAGTAACTTATAAATTCTTAAGCTTAACTCTTTTAACTTTAAAGGTTTTCTGCTAACGATATTATCTTATTTATATTAACCTCTTCTTTATTATCCTCCTTCTCTTTTTTTATAAACGCCTTTTTCTTTTTACTTATTCTTTACGAAATATCTTTAAAAGACTAAAGCTTTAGTAGCTCGGCGGTAACGTTAACGTTAACGGTAATACGTTTTTTCTCGGCCTTTTCTAACGTCTTTTTCTCTTTTTTAAACTCGCTGTCTGCTATAGCTATATACTGCCCGATACGGTCTTTTATTAAAAGCTAAAAAGGTACGGCCGTTATAGGCGGCGTACGTTTATAGTATACCTTTTTACTATTATAAAAGTAAGATAAACACTTTTTATAAAATATATCTTTTTTAAAACCCTCTTTAATAAACGCTTACCTATAAGTCGCTTAAATACCGTTACCGGTAGCGTAACTATTATAAAATACCTTATATACGAAGTTAGTCTTTAGTTACTTAAGTCTATAGATATTTAAGAATATAAATATTAACCGGGCGATAACGCCGGTAGCTTAAGCTAACGTAGCTTTAACGTTTTAATTTCGGTAGTTAAAAATACTACCGATTTTAAACTCTTACTCGACCTTTATCTTCTTTTTACCTTTATCCTTATCGATAACGTTTAATATTAAAGTACCTTTTTTAATAAGTAGCCCGGCTAAGTACTTAATTTTTAAGTTAGCCGGTAGAAAGCTAAACGCGATAACGACTTCGAGGTATATTTAAAAAATAGCTTCTTAGGTAGTTTTTATATTAGTATAAGTAAGCTTAACGCTTTAACTTCCGGGCTTTTTTTTAACGATTTATAAGGTAGTAGTAAAAGAGAGGGGGGGGATAGTATAGTAAAAAAAGAAGGGAAATCGTAAATATTACGTTTATAAGATATTTTTATATTAATTTTAAAAAGCTAGCAGAAAGTAAATATATCGTAATAGTGTTAACTGTTAAAGTAAGGCGGTCTTATAAAGAGTAGCCGTTAATAACCTACTAACTACTTTATAGCTATTCTCTCTTTTATATAATAGCCTTATATATATAGGCTACTATAGTATTATTTATATAATAAAGTAAATAAGTATACTACTACTTATCTTTATTAACTTAGTTATATATTCTAGTGTTTTTATACCTTACTTTATTAAAGGTATAAGTGCTCTATACGTATAAGCTATTAAAACGGCCGGCCCGGTATATAACTTAAGATTTATAATTATTATTATACTCTTTTATAAATATATATATAAAAAAGGTTAAATATTAGTATATCCTTACTATTTATATAGTTATTTCGGTCGTCGTTTAAGATTATATTTTATTACTACGCCTTTAACGCTTTTACCTTATCGTCTAACGCTTTTAAGCTACCCGGTTAAAACTATATATTAGATAAGTTAGTCTTAGTTTAAAATACTTAAAAATAAGAGTAGAAATACCTTATAAGTAGTTATCGCTTTTTCGAAGATATTATCTTTTTATCGTTTAATATAGCCGGGCAGATTATATAGCTAAAAGGCGTAAGTATAAACTAAAAGTAACTTATAATATTTATATTTTAGTTAAAGTCGGGTACCCGGAACGTTAAGTAAGTCCTCGATATAACTTACGTCGGATCCGATAAAGCTAAACGTGTTAATACCGATATCTTCGCTAAAAAGCTTAATAGTACCGATATAGTAAAAGTTAAAGTAGTTTCGTAGATATCCTTTTTACTTAGTATTAAAGGTAGTATCTGTAAGGTATAATAGCTCGTTAATCTCTTAAAAGGTAAAGCTAAGATAAAATACAGATAACTATATCGAGATAATCTCTTTTAAGTTTAAAAGACCTTTAAAGATATCGGATAGCTCTGTTAAGCTTAAAAAGCTATTTGCGTCGAAGACCGTAATTTTAATAATCGCCGCGACGTTTTAAAAAACCGGTAAGTCGAGCCTTTAGTCGTAATACTAATAAAAAGCGATAAAGATAATATTATACTCGGTTAACTAACGAAGATTTATTATTTTTACTATAATTATATTAGTTTATAAATATCCTTTATATATTTATTTACCTATCTAACTACCTTTCCGACCTTTTATATTTTATTGTTTTTACCGATATATAGTATCTAACCTTTTATAAATAAAACTTACAGAAAGCTTTATTCGCTTATATAATACTTAGGAGAAGAAACTCCTTTTTTAATTGTAAGTCGAAAAACCTTTTCGAAGCAGATATATCGATAACCTTATCGAGCAACTTATATAGTAGACAGCTAAGTATAGTAAGTTAGCCTTCCGGGGCCTACCTTTTTATAATTTAAATACTATAGTTAGAGATATTAATATTAAGGACGTAGTAATTTAAAAAATCGTTAACGATACTATTATCGAAAAGGCTATAGTCTACGAGGATATTGTATTTCGAAAGCTTATTATCGGTATCGTCGTTGAAGATATTATAGTTGTAGAGTCTGCCTTTAAAGTAGCTGCTATCGGCTTTAATAAACAGGTCGGATTCCGATAGTAACGGAGGATTCCTTCCCTTTTAAGCTATCTTAAGATCGTAGTTAAGAAGTTCGTATTATATTAGGTTTTATTATATCGTATTAAGTTCTATCGTATCGTATTAAATTCTGTTATATCGTAAAAGATAGTAATCGAGCTATAAACAGTTTTAAAAGCTAAGTTTAAATAAATAAAATTACCTTCTTTTACCGACTTTTAGATATCTTATTAAATATAGAAGTGTTAAAATACTCCCGAAAATATTAAGTATATTTACTATATACTTAAGGAATACAGTTTAAACGCCTCTTTATTAATCTATATAGCAGGATATTTATAAGACCTTACCGCCTTAAGCGTAAGCATTACAGGCTAAAGTCTTAGACCTATAGTACTAACAGGTAAATATATACGCGGTCGTATTACTACCTTTCTCGTTCCGATCTATATATTTCTATACCTAGGTTTTAACTAGCGTTAAGAGCGTAAATATAGCTTAACTACCTTTAAAGTAAACGAAGTAGTAATAAGATTTTATTAGCTAAAGTAACTATACGTTACGAATACTCTTTACGGCTATAGAGTAAGAAATATAAGGTACGAGATACTTTCTTTAAGGTAAACTAGTAGTAGGGATAGTAATATAGTCTTAGTAATAAAAGTATATATTCGAAAGAGATAAAATTAATATTAAAATTAAAATAATAATCTACCTTTATATATATAGCTTTTAGCTGTAAAGTATAATCTTTATATAGATTAAATAACTATATTACCTTTCCGTTATATCTTACGCCCTTTTCTATTATACTTAAGGCTTAAATTATCCGGACTACTAAAAGAAAGAGTTACTCCTTTTATTTAAAATATAATATAAGGATAATATACCTTAACTATAGTTATTTAGCTTTAGTAAAAGGAAATCGTATTACGTCGACGCCTAATATAGTTTAAGAGGTTAGCGTTTTAAATAATATAAGAGCGAACAGCTAAATAGTCGTAGTCGTTATTGTAATCGCCGAGATCGCCGAATAACTATTACCCGTCGTAATCGCCGAGCTAGTTATAAAACTATTACTGAATATCTTTAAAAATATCTTTTAAGTTAGGCCGGGCTTTTTTAAACTTATATAGCTTTCTATACTATCTTTTAATCTCTTATATAATTTCTTTTAAAGTCTTATAAATATAAGAACGTAAAATATCTTATATAATATCTTAGCCGTTAATCGTAATCGTACCGAAATAGTAAAAACCTTTTTAGCCTTTTAGCTAGCTTGTCTACTCTTTATTAAAAGCAACGTCTGTAAAGCCTAGGAGATCGTCTATAGCTAAATAGCTATATACCTTAAAGACTAAGTTAGTTAAGATTACCTCCTTTAAGTTTAATAAAGCCTTTAGAAGCTCGGTTTAGCTTTTTATCGTATAGGTATTATATATAGCGACCTGTTCGATAGCCGCCGCCTCTTCGATTATTATTTTAAAACCGCTTTAAAACTAGGTATATTCGAATAAAAAAATATCGTTTTTAGTAAACTACTTCGAGCAGATCCTCTATACTATAATCGGGTTAATATATATAAAAGTATAACGTCCTGCCCGGTCTATACTTACCGTTATAGTTTATTTAATTACTTAATATCGAGGTTGTATCTTCCTTTAACTTTAAAAGCGGTAAAGTCGTTAATAGTAATACTTTTATATTTATAATATAAAAGTCGAACTAATATAAGCTCGCGATGTTTAAAAGGGGGAAGTGTTCCCTTAGCCTTAAGTCGAAGAATTTAAAAAGGACGGGAATAAAGATAGATATATTAATAATATATTTAATATACTTATAGCAGATAGTTAAATATAGACGTTTATCTTCCGAATATTAATCTATAGTAAAGTAGCTAGCGAAGACTTATAATTTTAAAAACAGGGCCTCGACCTTTTAAATAAATATCTTAAAAAGGCACCTATAAACCTTTAAACTACTACCCGCCCGTTTTTATAAATAAACTTAAATAAGTATATTCTAGCTAAGGCATCTATTTATAAGACTTATTCTAAATATACCCTCCTGCTTATAGTAGTCTGTACCTAGTAATAACTATATTCTGTAAATACTTTCGCGACCGGCTTAGATTTACAGTTAGTATATCTTAACGTTACAGGTAGTTATTAGAAGTTACTTACTAGGGTTTATTCTATCTTAGCCTAGATATCTGCTATTTAGTATACGACAGATAATTATAAAGGATAACTAACTAATACCTATATATTTCGAAATCTATATAAGAAACCTATAAGCCTCTCGGTCGGGTATAGACAATAAGGCGTGTTAAGCTTAAATAGATACTGTTTAAAGGCTAATAAGGTTTAGATAAAGATTAATAAAGTACTTAAGTAATATAGGTAATTAAGCTAATTTAACTAATTTAAACCTCTCCTAGTAAAGCCGGGACAGAGGCTAAAAGTAGGCTACCTTAATATAGTAAACGTTACTCGGATTAAACAGTGAGTACTAAATTTAAGCCTCTCTTAACAGATCCGGGACAGGGGTTAAAAGTAGTACTAGCTTAATATAGTAAGCGTTACTCGGATTAAACAGTAAGTACTAAATTTAAGCCTCTCTTAGCAAATCCGAGGCGGAGGTTAGTAGTTTAAACTTAATATAGTAAGCGTAAACGGTAATTAATTTAAGCCTTTCTTAATAGATCCGAGGCAGAGGTTAGTAGTTTAACCTAATATAGTAAATACTAATTATACTATTTATAATCCCCGCCCGACACTCGAATTCTATATATCTAGCCTTTAAATACTATAACTACCTAGGTAGTTAGGATAGAGATAACCTAACTTAATCGTCGCTTCGGTCGCTCTTATCGCTATAAAGACTTTCGGACTTATTATTACCGTATTTTAAATTACTATAGTTATAATAAAATCTTACTATTAAGCGTTACCGATTACGCCCGCTATAACTAAATATCTTATACGTTATATAATACGTCTCTACTTAGCGTATCTGACGCTGCTAACCGTATCCGATATAATAAAGTTAAAGTACTATAAGTTAGTAAAAGGAAGAAATAACACAGTTAAACGGCGATAGCTTTATAACTTAATCTAATGCTTAAAATAGCGGCATATATAAGACGGTTTACTAGCTGTATGCTAAATAGTCGCTTTAAGCCTAATTATACCTGTTTTCTAAGCTTTAGCTTTTTTTAAAACTAAGTCGGATCGACTTAAATCGATTTAACCCGAGAAATCTCGTTTTTACTCTAGTATAGCCTTAAGGTAAGTCTTTAACCCCCCCCCCCTTTTTTTAATATATTTATTTTTAGCTCTTTAAAAGTTACCTTTCTTACTTAGATTTAATAAAGATAACGGTTATTTCCTAACATTCTAACCGGTTTAATTATTTCCTCTTACTTTAAACTATATAACACTATCGCGCACGCCTTTTGTAATTTTTAATATAGGCTAAGGATATTATAAAGTTAGCCTGTTACCGGGCCTGTTAGCGTAAGCATTATAAGGTTAAGGTTTAGTACTATACTCGTTACCTATTTTATTTAATCTTACTCGCTTTAAGCTATATTATACTATTGTATATACCTATAGTTTTTCTCGTAAGTTAATAATATCGAAAAGTTATACCTCGGTAATATTAAGTATATAAGGCTTATAATACTTTTAAGTTTTTTACTATACTTCTTATTTAAATAAACATTTAGTTCTTTTACCTCTTTTAGTATTACTTTATACCTTTTACGTCTTATTTATATAATTTAAAGTAACCGTTTAAAAAGGTTTTACTAAACTAGCTTAATACTACCTCGGGCTAAAAAGAAATAACTTACTTAGATATAGTTATATTTTATAGCTAGACAGTTAATATATTCCTTATAGTACTATAGCTATCTTATTTAAGTATATTATCCTTAAAGACTATCGACTTCCGTTAACAGGAAAAGTATAAATAAGCGGCTACTTTATTATCGTAATACTATAAGAAAAAAGATACTACTATAATAATACTTTTTATCTAGTTACCTGCTCTTTTTTAACTATTGTTTTAGCTAAAGCAGGTAGTAATATCGTATAGATTATAACTCTTTTAAGTTCTATAACGTAAGATCTATCGCTTACTTAAAGCTTAAAAGTATAGAAACCTAGCCTTATACTATCGTATAAGTTATATTATATACGCTTTATACCTGTACTAACGTTATTATCGTTTTAACCGCCTTAAAGTAAAGATCCTGCTATATCTATACCTCCGCGTTTTAATATATCGTTAAAGGTACGTAAACGATTTTATTATAAAGTATCTTATACGCCTTCTTAAAGTTAGTCTTTATTATAGCCTTTTTCTTAGCCTAAAAGCCTTTTACTTTTATTATAACCTTTTTTAAGAAAAGCTAATAACCTATCTTAATCTTTTCGTACTATTAGTAGTTCCGTTATACTAAATAACGTTAATATATTATAATATAACCGGGATCGAGTATATATAGTTACTTAAAACGGTCGTCGTTATAATATACTAATAGTTAAGATCGTAATAGTTATAAAGAAAGCATTTAATATAAGGCGTAATACTAAGTCGGTACCGGCTAAGTAAATTAAGTAGGCCGGGCGGTTTAGGCTGTTTAAGTATAGTACTATCGGTATCGAAGCCTGCTTTTATAACGTTTTTTTTAATACCGCCGGTATACTCCGGCAGATTAAAAAAAAATAGCGGCTATATTTATAGCTATATAAAAGGTATATCGACGTCTTTATTAAGCTCGGTAAAGCTAGCTAACAGGCTTATAAACGTTATAAGTATTTACGTTATATTAGTATAAAACAGCTATAGCGTAAAAGGTAATAAAGTATACTTACGCTTACCGAAGTAAGCGGCCGGCTTAATAGACTTAACGTAAACGGCGGTTTATTAGCTTTATATAAACTTAATAGTAGTTAGTATTATAATATACCGTATAGTACTAGTCGGTATAAGGAACTTACCGGTAACGGTAAACGGTATTTTAAAGAGAAAAAGGGCCGGGGTATTATATAGTACCTACTATATTAAGAGAAAGGGGGATAAGATATCGTTTAGTACCTGCTTTAAAAAGATATTAATCTAAGTAAAAGACGGTAGCTTACTAACAGACGTATTAAGCCTACTAAAATAAGGTATATAAGGAATATTATACGATATCGCCGCTAACTATAATATAAGTAGCTACGTTAAAAGAGCTACTAAACGTTTCTCTTAACTATTATCGCCGGTCTAATAACTAAAAATATAATATAGTATATCTATTTTAATTCGATACTATAAAGCTTTTAAAATAAGTTAAGGTTAATAAAAAAGCAGTAAAGCAGAAAATCGTAACTACGTTTCCCTTTTAAAAAAGGTATAGTATTTAACGCCTAACCCCTTTCCTCTACTATAACTACTACTACTACTACCTTTATACCTTTAAAATCGTATCGACTAGCCTTTAGTTTCTTATCGTACTATCTTTTTATAGCTAACTTTCTATACCTTTACCTTTAATCTCTTACCGACTAGCCTTTAACTTCTTATCGTACCTATTACCTTTTACTTTCCTACCTTTTTTACTATTAGCCGGCTTTAATATCCGCGATAACTTATAATAAAAGGCCTTAATCTCTTCGCGTCGTAACTATATAATCGCTTTCGAAACTACTAAGTCTTTATATCTAAAGATAAAGCTAACGCTTTTACCTTATTATCCTATTACCTTGTTACTACTTTACTATTTCGTAATACCTTATAGTTTAAACCGATATTTACTTATACGTATACTCGAGCGAGCTATCGATAAAGTATAACTATTTCCGAGCTTTTAACTAAGTATAAACCTCTTACTCTTTCGCGTAATTAATATACCTTGCGGTCGCGGTATATAACCTTACTACCGCGTCTTATCTTTTAGCTTTAACGTATATCTACAGTAGTCGTAAGACTTTATATATATTACTAGCAGTTATTTTAAGCTATTAACACTTTCGTTACTAAAACTACGTTATAAACTATTATATAATTAAACGCCTTAAGAGTTTTTAACCTTTATATCTTAGATTCTATAATAGATCTATCCGAAGGTTTTAAGGCTGTAAGCCGCTTGCGTGATATAGTAGGTTTAGATTTAAAGCAGCCGCCTGCTAAATAGTAGTAGTAGTAGTACTTTAATTTTAACTAGCTTATCCTCGAGTGCGATACCGGCGAAAGGTCGTCGACTATAGCCTTAAACGCCTTTACCGAGCTAGGCCTAACCTGTAGCGAACTATATAATATATATTACTATAACTATAATTAGTTTTGTAAATAGCTTTTAAAGACCGTCGATATCCCCCGAGAAAAAGCCTTAAATATTATCTTAATTAACTTAAATAAAAAGACCTGCACTTAAGTTATCGTCGATAAGTAAAGCTTTAGCAGTTTATTAAAAATAGTTAGAAACGGTATATTTATAGCCCCTTTTTATACCGACTACAGCTATATTCTCTCGTTTAAGCCTTATAATAAAAAGCTGCTAAACACGCCTTTTAGCCTTTTAAAGGGGGCTTTAACGCAGCTTCTTCCCGCTATACCCTCTGCTAAGTAACCTCCCGCTAAGTAACCTCCCGCTAAGTAACCTCCCGCTAAATAACCTCCCGCTAAATAACCTCCTGCTATACCCCTTGCTAAGTAACCTCCCGTTAAGCAACCCCTTATAAAGGCCTTAGATAAAGCTAGACCCGAGGTTAGCTATATATAGTCCCCGACCTAATACGTTAACTACTATAATATTATCCTATAGTCGATAATAAACTTAACCGCTACCGAAGGCGAGGCTATTATTATTAAAGAATAAGAAGGAGTACTCGTTAACGCTAATAGTACTAAAAACTAGCCGAACGCTATTACCGACCTTTTCGAAAACCTTTCGTAGACGGTAATTAACCTAACTACTTCCGAAGATAAAGCTATCGTTATTAAAAAAAAGAAGAAAGTACTCGCTAACGCTAACAGTACTAAAGATTATAACTATTTAGACGTTACTACTTAGCTTATTAGTTTCGATAAAACGTACTTTAAGTTCGGCTAAGCTTTCCGGTTCTTTTAAGTAGCTAAAAACCTTAACGGTAAGTATACTATTAAAGATATCGCGCGACCTATTTATATATACTAACTATATATAGCGTATAGCTTTCTTATATTGTTTATTACTACCGGAGTAAACAGCGCTTTAATAGGTTAAAACGTCGGGTTCGGGAAGACTATACTAATACTTTTATACCTCCGCACTTAGGCTATACTCGCCTTACTTTAAGCCGAGGTGTAAACCGAGTAGAAAAGTAAGCCGACCCTTTACTTATATTTTTGTAAGAATAGTTAAAGACTCGATAACCGATGCCTATCTTAGCTTAAGCTTATAGTCGAGTGCCTATATATTAAATCCTCCGACTTCCGTTATATCTATTTAAGCTATTTTATAAACTCGCCTGCTTTAATTATAATCTTTATTAGCCTAATATATAACTAGCTAAGTAAAGTAAACACGGTTTATATATAAAGAAAACTAATAACTAAGTTTATAAAGTTCTATACGTACGTCTTTAAAGTAAAGTACTCTATAAATATATATATAGATTCGACCTGCTTAGTAAATATTATTAAAAATATAGCTAGTAAGGCTATCGATATTAATATAAGCGATAACGGTAATAGTAAGCAGTATATAATAAAGTATATCGTTAACGGTACGAACGCGGCTATAGATATTTTCCTTATAAACTCGAAGTCGGTTAAGCTACTAAAAAAAGAATACCTTTTCGTAGAAAAAACAAAGTATAAACGTTTTACTACAGGCGTTGTAATTATAAATAAACACTACTAGTATAAAAGTATAAGTATTATAAAATACTATAAAATAATCCTGTTTAAAGTTTTTAAATATATCTGTTCGATAGCGCTATATCCTATTACGCTATTTACGCTATATAATACTACTTTTAAAAAAGGCCTTTTAGCGTAACAGGCCTCGATCGAACACTTTAAAGATTAATAAAAAGAATTTAAGCCTTATATATTACGCTTTATCGTTAAAAGCGAGTTCCTTACAACAATAAAAGCCTTTATAAACGCTTGACAGTAGTATTTTAACTTAGTATGTAAGCTCGTTACTTAGCTTACTATAATAGACGTAAAGATATATACGGAAATCCGTAAGCTTATCTGCTTTTTTAAGCTTATTATATAGTACCTCCGGTAAAGTTAGCTTTATCGCGGCGAGAGGATTAACCTGTTACCGCCTTATTAAAAAATTAATAAAATATTTAAGCTTATTTAAGATAACGTTATACGTTTTACGTTTACTAACCTAATATTAAAAGTTATTAGCCTTATTAATTTAAAGCTTAAAGAGTAACGTAAAAAGTAAAAGATAGTTAGTCGAATAAACGCCGAGCTTATAAAAGAGTTTTTAATAAAAAAGCTAATAAGCGGTAAGTAAAAAACCTCGGATAAAAAGTTTATTAACCTATAGTACGCCTTAATATACCTGTATATAACGGTTTTATAGAAGGTATTAAATACGAAAGCGTTTAACGCGGCGGTATATTAAAAGGCTGCTTTTAAATATTAAAAAAAAGTTTTTAACGGTATTCTTTTAAAAAGCGTTTTATAAAGGCTGTTTTAATAAAATTAGTTTACCTACCTAGATATAATTTAAAGAAACTCGGCTAAGTTTCGTAAGGTTAAAACGTTAATCTAATAAATAATCTCGGATAAGGATAAAAATATTATACCGGTAGATAAGTTAGATAAACGCTATACTATACTCTTTTATAGCTAGCCTTTAAACGCTATATTAACGTATATTTTTTTATTATATAACCTCGAGCTTTGAGGCGTTATAAAGCTGTTATTACTAAACTTTAGCTATACTATAAAGGACCGGGCTAAGATTATACGTAAAATAAATAAGGATTATACTATAAATAGCCTTAATAAAGTCCTTATCGCTATTATAGCCGTTATAGCCGAAGGGTTTAATATTTAATAGGCGAATAACGTTTAGTTTATAAAGCTACTAATTACTTTATTTAAAAAAAAGTAAGTTTAAAGAAGGGTATACCGGTAAAAATAAAAAAAAAAGGTAAATATTATTAAACTTATAGAAAAAAGTAACTTAATAAAAAAGCTTAAATATAAATCTATAAAAGCTAAGTAAAAGATCGCCCGGCTTATTTATAGTATTAAGCTGTAAATTATTAAGCCTGTGGAAACGGGGATCTTAAAAGGTTTATAATAAGGTCGATAGTTTTATAAGCGTAGGTTAATAAGAAAAAAAAGAGGAAAGTAATAGTCCTGACGATACGTTTTTTTAAAGTAACTTTTTTTTTTATTACCTGTTTTCCTTATATTATTATTTTATTCGGTTTATTTAGTTTTTCTTACTATCTTTTAGTTATATTCTTTTAAGCGGTATCAGTTTATATAATATAAGGATAAAAGGAAGGCTATATACTAGCTTCGAGGTTTTAGCCTTAAAGGTAAAAGTACCTTTATATAAACGAAACGGTTGTATAAATCTTTCTGTATAGGTTTAGCTAAAAAGAAGACAGAAGGTAATACCGTTAAGAAAATATATATATAAATTAAAACGGCTTTATATAGTTAAAAATATATAAGTTTTTAACTTAAACTTAAACTAACTATATATTAAGTAGCTTTATATTAGGTATAGCTTATACTATCTAAATTAAATAAAAGATCAGGTAGCTATTAATCTCTAAGCCTTAAGGTATATATTATTATCTTATAACTAACGTTTTTATTTAGTTAGTCGCGGTACGGTATAGTATATAGTATTTCTAAAGGATAAAGAAATCTATTTTATATCTTTATATATCTTTATAGGGTATCGTTACTTTGTAGACTATATAAGAGAAGATCTGTTAGTCGCTAATTATATTTAAAACCGCCGATACTTTTAGTTAGCTTAAAACTCTTAAACTTTATATACTTATTCTCTTAAACTTAACCGGCTAAAAACTATAATATTTATCTAACACTATTACTTGCTTACTTTATTAATAAAATATCCGAAACCCGAAACTTAAGTAAGGCTAGAACTTTCTATAAGTATTACTTAGTTCTCTTTATATATATAAATACTTATAATACTTAGTCGGCTCCGGCCTCTATAAAGTCCTTTATAAAGCCTTCCCCGTTATAAACGACGTTTATAAAGTGTTTAAAGAGCCTTGTATACTAGGTATTAACATCTTCGGCTTAGCTTTAAAAAATAACTAAAGCTACGTCTGTACTTTCGTCTTTAAAATATATTAGATCGCCGCGTAGAATAAGCTAAAGCTATACCTTAAACGTAAATAACACGTTTAAGCTAAGGTAACAGAGGTTAAAGAAAAGTACTACTTATTTAACTATCAGATCGCCGGCAGTATCGACTATACTATAGTATATAGTTATACCTGCTTTATAACTATTAGGCTTACCGAAAGTAGTAAGGTCTACGATCGGTCGCCTTTTAATATCCTCCGAACTAGCTCTTTTAGTAAAGCGGTATTATCGAAGCGTAAAAGGCCTACTATTAAGAAGGACGAGGAAGATAAAGACCGTTAAACGACTAACGATAAGGATCGCTAAACTACTAACGATAAAGATCGCTAGACTACTAACGATAAAGATCGCTAGACTACTAACGATAAGGATCGCCAGACTACTAATAATAAGGAGTGAAGAGCGGTAGATAGGCTAGTCCGCTAATTTGATAACCTACTATAAAACTTAAAACTAAATAACCAGATAATTAATAATATAAAGGGTTACTGTTATCGCTTTTATCGTTTTAACATTCCCTTTTTATCCCTTTTAAGCCTTTAATAAATAACCTTTAAGCAACGATTCTTAAGTCGTCTATATCGTATTCTAGCAGCTAGCTAACAGCTGCCCCCCTCTCCGTTATATACCCGATACCTCGTCTAATATTCCGGCCGGACAGAGTATGTAAGGTATCGTAGTTAATAGTTAAGGTTAAGGTTAAGGTTAAAGGTTAAAGGTTAAAGGTTAAAAGTTAAAGGTTAAAGGTTAAGGTTAAGGTTAAGGTTAAGGTTAAGGTTAAGGTCGAATATTCGAATTAATATAACCGGCTAGTAAACCGGTCGCTAAATTTAAAAGGCGAGCTCACTAACCGGCTATGTCTGTATATATAGTTACTACCGTATTTAACAGCTATTACAGCTATTAGCTATTATTAACGGTCACTTAAAATAACCATTTCGAAATAAGCTATAGTCGTATAACCTACGCTACTAGAATTTATATAAGGAGCCTATAATATTATCTAGCGCTATACATTTTTATTATTACCTCTTAATATATATAGAAGTTATATATCTAGGTTATTTAAACTCGCACCCCTATACTATATAACGCTCGAGTATCTGCTTATACTAGCCTACCTATTCGTTCTTACCTTATAGGCCGTCTTTAAAGCCTGCCCTAACTACAATACGTATCTCCGCCCCGTCTATACCTAAACTATATAGCTGTTTAGCGTATCGCGCTATTTAGCGATAATATTTAGTATATAAGGCGTATATTTTATAAGTATATCGAGATAAATCGCTATCTCCGTCGCTGACGAATACCTTTAGACTAGACCTAGACTTAGACCTAAACTAGAAAACTAACTAACTATTAACTTAATAGGCTAACAGAACCGAGAAGCGAAACAAGAACAAGAACCTCGAACAAGAATAAGATAAGAACCCCCGAACCGAGAAGAATAAATTAAAATTTATAATATTAAAAGTAAGGGTCTTCTATAATTTACCCCTTAATTAGGAGTAAAGGTCTTTTATAATATACCCCTTAACGCTAGCATACCGCTACCTAAATAACACTATAACTAGGCCTTCGGGCTTAGAGATTTAAAGCTCTTTTAAAACGGTATAACACTTACGTCTATACTTAAGGTTACACTTCTCTTCTTACTATTTTTATCTCTTTTGCCGATGTACTTTATCTTATAAGGTGTATATCATTTTATATATATGCCGCACTTAGTATAACATAGTTTAGACAACCGTATACCGCTCGGCTACTAAGGCGGTAGTTGTCTCTCTTTTTAGTGGTATAAATAAAGGTGTTATAGTGCCTTCGATTATATAGCGCCTTTTAAGCGGATGTCGCTTTTATCGCTCTTTTAATCAGCTATTACAGCTATTATAGCTATCACAGCCATCACAACCATCACAGCCATCACAGCTATCATAGCCATCACAGCCATCACAGCCATCACAGCCATCACAGCCAAATTAGTCTCAGGGAACGGTACTATAGGTGGTTATACGTCACGTGCGGCTAGACTGTTTATAAGGCATCGTGGCCATACGAGAGGCATTATGGCCTGGTATCGCCTTTCCCACTCGGTGTGGCCCAAGCCGACCGTGGCGGACCGACCGTGAAGGCATCGTGGCCATCACCTAGGCAGTCACCACCTAGGTAGTCACGTGTCCCGCGGCGGACCGAGTGTGCAATGCACTCCTTCCGTACAGCCTTTCCTACTCGGTGTAGCCCAAGCCGACCGTGGCGGACCGACCGTAAGATGCATCGTGGCCTAGTATCGCCTTTCCTACTCGGTGTGGCCTAAGCCGACCGTGGCGGACCGACCGTAAAGGCATCGTGGCTATTACCTAGGCAGTCACTACCCAGGCAGTCACGTGTTCCGTGGCGGACCGACCGTGAGAGGCATCGTGGCCATACGTCATGTGTTCCGTGGCGGACCGACCGTGAGTGTCCGCGGCGGACCGACCGTGAGAGGCATCGTAGCCATCGTAGATCTTCCGGGGCGGACCGATCATACGTCACGTGTTCCGCGGCGGACCGACCATAAGATGCATCGTGGCCATCACCCAGGCAGTCACCACCCAGGCAGTCACGTGTTCCGTTGCGGACCGACCGTGAGATGCACTAGAAACACCACCTACACGGCCACGGTCAGATGATCAGTGATCTATTCCACTTAGGCATAATGGAAGCCAGACGATCAGGACTCGAAGGCCGAGGGTCGAAGGTCGAGGTCGAGGGCGATATGGAAGACAGAGATAGCCACGATCTGGACTTAAAGGCTAGACTCGAAGGTCGAAGCAAAACTCACGATACATGTACCAGACTCGAGAATACACTCTAGAAATAAGGGTCTCAACTCTAAAGATATGTATCACACTCGAGATGCACTCCAGAACCCCGCATGAGACACTGTCTCAGGAGTCAAGACCTGCCGAAAATGGGAAAAAATCGCTCTCGGTTGACAAGGGGCTCCGCGGTAGCAGCGGGTTCTCGGGGTAGGAAGGCAGCATCTCCTGCTTGAGCAGCTCGATGGCGAGGACGGCCGCGCTCCTCAGCCCGTGCGAGCCCAGCAGCCAGTTGTACGAGGCCTGGAAGATGGACGCGATGTCGTGCCGGAGGGAGGCCTGCAGGATGTCCCTGAAGACGGCCCGCGCGATAGTGATCAGCTTGTCCGAGGTGGCGCCCGTCTTGCGGATCAGGACGCGCTGGAGCAGCAGCTCGCTCGCGCGCCTCACGTTGCGCAGCGATATGATCAGCAGGGCGTCCAGGGGCTTGTGCTGTTTCCAGTCGGCAAACTCCATTGGCTCCAGCAGAGGCTTGAGCATGAAGGGCGGCAGCGACAACGAGTCCGCGTCGTGCTTCTCCTGGATGACCTTGGCGCGGGCTAGGATCTCGTCGCGTGTGTAGTGCTGCAGGGCGAGGTCGAGGACGTCTTCACGCCGCATGGCACACTGTGCGTAGAAACGTCGACATACTGAATGCTGGAAGAGGCCCGCTGTGTTGTAGCCGTGCTTGTCGAGGGAAGCCAGAGTAGCGCCTAGTTCTGGGCCTGTTTGTAAGCTATTCGAAAGTCCTGGTCAGCTCTTGCAAGAAACGAAGTCTTCAGAAACCAGGAAGCTCAATGAAGGGCTTTTGGAATGCTTCTGCTTACAGTTGCTGGTCGGTCAGGTCAAGCGGCGGGTCAATGGTACAGTACCGGTACGATAGGCGGGGCGGACGGCCAAGGAAAGAAGCTATGCCAATCTCTTGATAGTAGGCGGACATGAAGGCGCCTTTTCGCAGCTCGGCCAAGAAGAAAGGCACATTATTATCAGCCTTTATACCTTGGTGGAGGCCCATGGCGATGACAGCGCTGTGAGCCTCACCAGTTGCTCGATAGGTCGAGTAATCTCGGTCTCCCTTGACTGCGCTGACAAAGGTCGAGTCTTCGAGAAGAAGCCAGATGAACATGTCGTCCAGTACTTCACAATGGCGACAGAACACCAAACAGTCCTCGGTCATATCCTTCATTGTCCGCTGGAGGCACGAGCGGGTTACCTTGTTCTCGGTGAAGAGCTGGTCCGACGGAGGCGTCTGTATTGCGCAAAACCCGACTATCACGGCAATGAGCCCAATGGTTTCCCAGCGGAGGTTCGGCCCGGTAGCTAGACGTGTCCATTCCAGAATCGTCGTTTGACCGTTGAATACTAGAGGGGTCAGGGTGTTGCGCCAGATTGTCTCGCTCAGTCTTCGGATCTTGTCCGGGTTCTGGCCCACGAGAACATCGCCATGGTGGAGCCAGAGCTTCTGAAGCCACTCTTTCATGATGAACTCGATGACCAACATTTGCGACCCACCACAGACTTCATACCAATATGCGACGAATTTGTTGATCATGGATCTGTGCTTGAAGAAAGAGAGGACCTTGCAACCCTGAACAATCCGGTCGTTGGTGACAGTGATCTTCTGCTGTTGGGACCCTATCGATTCCTCAAGGTCGGTAAAAACGGGCTCCAGGATCCCCAGTCCCTCGTACAAGATGTTGGAGTAGGAAGTTGGACCAAGGAATCCTGTGTTCCTCCGTACTGTTGAAGATCGTTGATAGTCTAAGGGTGGTGCCGAAGCAGCTCTGTGAAATATCTGGCACTGAGCATGTCCGGAATCCTGAGTAGTGGGGCTATCGACAATAATATTCTGATCCGGGGTGCTCAATATACCACCAGTGTTGCCATGTAATGCTGAGTATGTCTCGACGGACTGAACAACGGTCTGTGTACTAGACTGCGAAGCTGGAGAGGACGGAGTTGGCAACGCCTGTGGAGTTGTTCGACGTCGTTGCTTCTGATAGAGTCAGAAGAAAGTCCGTGCTATAGGATGAATTCTCGGCATGTTTCCAGAGCCAAAAAGTCGATTGATTGCATATGGAATGTTTAGGATAGGGATTGGGAGCTGACCTGAGTGAGTGGGTTGGGATGGTAGAAGCATTGATCGGCTATCCGCCGCTTGACGCATCGGCTACAAGCTGGGACAACATCTTATCCAAGGTCAATACAGTAAACCGGTTTGGGTCGTTCGTCTTGTCTGAACAATCGAATCATGATACTCAATGGACCTGGCCTTACTCAAAAGCTTGATCAACGACCATCGAGTTGATCAAACCTTCACACGGCCAGCACGAAATCAATTCCGACCGGGCGGATGAGAAACGGAAACTCACGATCACACTTCAGCTTGCTTTTACGACAGGGCTCACAAGACTGCAGCTTTCCATTGCGTCGATACTTCTCTGTCAGGGTTGGACTGAGCATAGACGATATGCCCTGAACGCCGGCACTGTTATTCCGAGACATCATGCTCATGGCGATTTTCCGGCGACGGCTCCAGGTGGTCCTGACTGCTGAACGACAACTTTCTTGGATAATTTCCCATAAAAGTCTCACAGGTCCATAGGAAAGAACGTTTCAACATTTGCCGGAGTACATTTGAAAGATAAGAATAACGTGCAGAAGTTCAGGAGAGTGAATTTGGTCGAGGGCGGAATGGAATGATAACGATGCTTCGGAGTTCGGAGTTCTGCCAGAGGAAGGATCTCACCACTCAGCAATCTTGGTCTAGCCTTTTTCAATGATGGGCCGGGGCTTAGTTCAGATACGATGACTACTTGAATTCCGACAGGATAAGGCCAAGGTTCAAAGTAAGACGGGTCAACTCAACGACCAACCAACTTCGTAAGACTGCTACCTATCTCCCAGCAGCATGACTCCGACTGAGGCTGAGGCTGATGTATAATAACACCAATAAATAGACCGATGAGTCAAACGGTTACTGTGCCTCAGCAAGCTAGATATAAAGAACCAGCCTGGACCGTCGAATATGTAATTTTCTACAAGTCCTCACTTGATATACAATCGTTGAAGAACCTCACTCGTCGATTCCACATGCAGCATCCCAGATTGCTCAAGCTTCGCTCAATCTTGGAGTAGACTATAATAGCCCCCACCCCTAAGTAATAGATACCTAAGTACATTTAACATTCCAAGGGCTTGCCCAAACCCATACCACAATTCCAGTCACACGATCGATCCAACTAAGAATGGTATCCAAACTCAAAAACATCTTCTCCAAGGGCTCCAAGGCCAAGGCCAAGGCCAAGCCCGAGCCCGATCCGGATCCAAAGCCGAGCTACACCAAGTTGCAAGACAGTTCCGACTCGATTTGTTCCGCCAAATCCACCGATGCTGCGGAGGCAAAAAGGAAGGCTTGGGAGGCCAAGATGGAAAAGGAGGCAGAGGATTGGCTATGGAACCAAGGTTTTGTAAGTCGTCTTCCATCTTTCAAGACGATGACACCAGTTGACGATCATGAATGCTGACGGATTCGTTGACAGGGTGTAATATTACCACCAATAAAGGTATAGTTGGACATACCCATGGGTACAAGTCTGCTGGAGAGCATCAATTTTCTCTTGCTATGATTTTACGTGGGAACGTCGGGGGTGGAAATGTTTGGCTAGGAGTTATTAAGGTTGTGTTCGAAGGTCTTGAATACCTGGTGATCATTGAAAAGTTTCTTTACATATATAAGGGTCACAGGAAATCACTGCGGGAAGATTTTCAACACCTACGGGGCGTTTTCTATGAGTTTTGATAACATTGGTAGTCAGATGAGAAAGTCATTCATTGGTGGTCGATCGAGCACTGCCCTGAGAGTGTGCTTTTCAGACAAGCTGGGAGAAAAGTCTCATACTCATTTCGCCAGTCTGTGTCCGCAAACTTCTGCAATCCTGTTATTACTGCCCGAGCTTGATGCCTCAAGCGTTTCTGTTCGCCCACGCTCACACCCACGCGCACCTGGGCAGACGCACTCCCACACCCACACGCACATGCACAGCAAGAGACACCAACACACAGGAGACTGCTTGTCTACCAAGTGCTTAAGTGCCTAGGTACTTACTATCGGTAGGTAGGTAATATAAGTACTTACTTACGAAAACCATCCCACCAAGCGCGTACCAAAAATGTGTCTGGTTTTCTGTTTTCGTCGTCTTACTCCCAGCTCCCACTTCCAAACGTCCACACATGACCCTTCAACCTACAGCCTCTCTACACGTCTTCAATTCTTCCCTCTGGCAATTCCGCCGTCAATTGCATTCTTCACTTCGACATTCGAGCAATTTCCATGAATTTTGCCGCTCCTGCTCCTGCTTCCGTTCCACGGACACACGCTTACGACACGGTCGATACCATCGTATTGTTCTAACTACCGTCTCAGTTCCTCCAGCCTTTCCACGATCTGTCG
The DNA here is from genome assembly GCA_023375675.1 of Cytospora piceicola. NCBI lineage: Eukaryota > Fungi > Ascomycota > Sordariomycetes > Diaporthales > Cytosporaceae > Cytospora > Cytospora piceicola. The sequence continues at coordinate 2,023,333 of JALQBC010000001.1, read as the reverse complement.
GAAACCAGCAGCAAGGGACAAGAAACCACTAAGGGTCTATCTCTTCATAGGGCTTTCATTACCAAAGTCTCATAACGGAAGGTACAACCAGCACCTTTCAGGGCGTCGCCTATCTGACCGCTACAAACCAAATAGCTTTCAGGTCTCGCTTAAACTTGAGCGCACCCTCCTACCTCCTCCTTCAACTACCTAGGTACTCCACATGTGCAGCCTCCGATATCGAAGCCCTTGGAGCTTTATTTGTGAGTCCTGGTGTCAGGTAAGTTGTTTCTAATTTTCAAACACTCATTTCAGCCTCTGTTCTCCTCTATTCAGCCTATTCCTGCTCCTTCTATTGTTCCCAAATTTCCAACCCATATCTCCTTCCTAAAACGATCGCTAATTCGTTTGCTTCTAGGTGCCATATCAAACATGGCGACCCCTCGGGTGCCTCTGGTACTCGCCTTGCATGGCGAGCCAGACAGACTGGTTTCCAAGCCTGAAACCTACGCTGAGCTTCTTCAGCTCGCCAGAAAACCGACAATCTTCTTCAACCAGCTCAACAAATTCAAGGATGAGGAGATCACCTTTCGCTTTACATGGGACGACACTGAGGTTGTTCTCGATGAGTCCGCGTTCGATTTCGTCCAAGCTCGAGCTCGCCTCCGCATCATTACGCCAGACCGAGCTTCTCCCATCAAAATCGAACATCTGTCCAGCTCCCCTCGACCTGCTCTGGCATCTGAGCCCACACCAAAGCGTGTCAAGGTTGAGGGTCTGCTTGATGGACAGCATCGGGTGGAGATTGACCTTACAATGGACGAAACCTCTCTCGATGAGCCCACTGTAGCGCAGGAGGAAGAGTCCCTTCCGATGGTAGAAAACCCCGAAGACGTGCAAAGAGTGAACAACCAGCCTAATGATGCCGAGAGTCAAGTTGCTACGCAGAATGTGGAGCCCAGTCCACTTCAGGCCGTGGCTATCCGCAGACTTACTGCTCATAATTTCGCTGTCTCTGCGGGATCTCCAAATCGCACCGTCCCTCCCCAAAGGCAGCTGATCCCGCATCAATGGGTCAATTGCAGGGAACCTTGGCCCGAGGAGGTGTCCGGTCCTCATTTAGGAAAGTTCACCATCCGCGTTTTGACAGGTCAGTCACATACCCCGTCCCGTTTCCAGTTGCATAGCTTATCGGCCATTGACTGACACCGGAACCTCCCCAGAGCACAATATCGTGCCATGCACTTTCACGAGTGACTTAGTTCATGTTGGCACACTGAAGAAGTATCTCCAGGACCGAGGCTATCCAAGTGACAGGCCAAGTATTCCGGGGACGTACTCGGACGACATGACCTTGGCTCGATGCAACATCACGGAGGGCTCTGACGTCTATGTGTCCCGGAGGGACAAGCCTGGGATCTATTTTCTGCCGCCCCGCGGAGTCTTTCGAAACAAAGGTCCCACTATGCCGGTGTCAGTTACCCTCGAACTATGTCTAGGCTCGAAGTTCGAGTCACTCTACCCCTGGACTACTATCAGGGCTGTGGATGACATCGAAACCGCTGAATGGAAGGTCTCTTTGAACATGTTTGGTGACACTTTCAGCAACTTGGGCCCGGAGAAATATTTCGGTCATCTTTCATGGATAGCGACGGTCGATACAGCCTTCAGACACCAAGCCGAAAAGGTTCGTCGCTTCAATCGTGCTAGGCAACGCCTCCACCCCAGAGACTGTGTCGTCCTGAAACGAGAGGACTTACAGAGTTGGTATATGGGGGGTGCGATACTTGCTGGTGGCAGGTCCTATCTCCGGGAGGTGTTGGCCGGGCAGCTAGGGCTCCCGCACGATATTGCACAGGACTTCCAGGCCTTTTTCGATGTGGTACTCCGTGACAGTGTACAGAACTGGGATGATCGGTTCTCTATTGCCATCAAATTTCTTCCTCAAAAAGATATAGAAGAAGCCGCTCGTCTCAATATTACGCCTCGGCCTGATACAACGGTCCGTGTTTGTATGGTCTTCGGTGTCGTGGACACCGGCAAAAGCAAGCTTTGGGGGACCTGGGCTGGTCGAATGCAGAATTTCGAGGACAAGTTGAAGGCAAAGAACTGGGCTGAAATCACTGGCATACAGCCCAAGGCTTTGGATGATAGTGAAAAGTTCAGGGCCATCGAATGGAGTGTGATGCAGGTCCACGGGTGGCACCAAGACGTGTTCCTTCCAGAGTGCCAGAGAAAAAGGCTAAGTAGCGAGGTTTTTCCGGGCTAGGACACTCGAGACTCGCCTGTACGATAGACTCGGCCTCCTGAAGTGAAACACTTTGCGATGCTTTAAGCTACTGAACCCGAAGTCTACTTCCTGAATCACAAAATTCCTTACCTTCCTACCGGCGTGAGGTCTCTGTGTACCACACATTATGCCAGCATAAGAGGTCTACTCTCGATCTTTGTCGAGTGTATGTAGACATGGGTGATCCAGAACCCAGGAATTCGAACTTTGATGTAGGTGTTTGTTGTATATGTCCCCAGGTTGTAAGAAGTATGAGCCACGGAGTAGGGCGATGTTGCGAGCCGGCAGACCGGGCTCGACTCCGGATATGCTTCGGCAGATGTTGGAAAACCGGCCGCAGATCTGCCGGTTCAAAATACTACCTCCCCACGCCCGCCCCATGTAAAGCCATCATGATCTGCAGCGCCGGCAGCGAAGCTTATCAAAGCTTATCTCGATCAAGCGTTGGTCCTACCGCGACTCGTGCAGAGGCTAGCGTATGGAAGAGCTGTTTGAAAATGTCAACCCCATCTTTTGATAAGGAGAAGTCGGGCAATGTCAAGCGAACGATAGCTTGATTGAAGTCTTGACGAGGAATAACATGAACCAGTCTTCTCTGGGGTTTTGAATTTTATACATATATGTATCAACAACCTCCTGTTCCTTCGGCACAGTGTCACCTTGTATATATATGCCTTATATGCATGTGAGGCTTGGCATAGCAGTGCTTCTCGAACTCCACTGAATTGAAGATCTGGGTGAGCATCGAGTGCACGCTCAGTGCCCGACACGAAGATGGCTGGAGGCGATGGAATCCAGATCTTGAACCAGGGGGTAGGCTATGGGATCGTGGTGGGCATTGGTGCTTTCTTTGCGCTCATGATGTGAGTACGAACCCCCCCCCCCCTCCCGTCTTATACCAGATGGGTCACTGACCCACGCCACCAGGATGGTCATCACCTACATGCAGAACCGCTACACGGCCTACTCCACCAACCAGTCGGAGGAGTTCAACACGGCATCGCGGAGCGTCAAGCCCGGCCTCATCGCCGCGGGCATCGTCAGCTCCTGGACGTGGAGCTCGACGCTCCTCACGTCGAGCACCTTCGCCTACTCGTACGGGATTGGTGGGCCCATGTGGTACGCGGCCATGGGGTCCTCGCAGATCCTGCTCTTCTCGCTGATCGCCATCAAGATCAAGACCAACGCCCCCGGCGCGCACACGTTCCCGGAGATCATCCTGGCCCACCACGGCCGCTGGAACCACATCACGTACCTCTTCTTCGCCTGGGCCACCAACCTTCTCGTGGGCGCGTGCCTCGTCCTCGGCGGCAGCCAGGTCGTCAACGCCATGTCGGGAGTCAACGTCTATGGCGCGTGCTTCCTCATCCCGCTGGTGGTCTCTGCATATGTGATCTCCGGGGGCCTCCGGAGTACCTTCATTGCCGACTACGTCCACACTGTGATCCTGTTCGTCGCCATCCTCACCTTCGGCTTCAGCATGTACTCTACCAGCGCGACGGTCGGCAGCATCAGCAAGTTCTACGACATGCTCGTCGAGGCAGGGGAGAGGATGCCCATCGCCAGCAACGCGCACAACGGGTCCTATCTCACCTTCAAGTCGAACGACGGGCTCGTCTTCGCCATAGACCTCCTGCTGGCCGGCTTCTGCACCGTCTGGCTCGACCAGGCCTACTGGCAGCGGGCCATCGCCTCGCGCCCCGAGACGTCCGTCAAGGCGTACCTGTTCGGCGGGATGGCTTGGTACGGCATCCCATTCGGTTTCGCCACCGCGATGGGTCTCGGATGTGCTGCGCTCAGTGCCAGCCCCTCGTTCCCGACGTACCCCAATCCACTCTCAGGAGCACAGGTCGGCAGCGGACTGTCGGCGCCAGCGACCGCCATCGCTCTGCTGGGGAGTGGCGGCGCGGGGCTGATGCTTCTGCTACTGTTCATGGCTGTGACTTCCGCAACGAGCGGGGAGTTGATCGCGGTGTCGAGTCTGATCACGTTCGATGTTTACAAAACGTATATCAAGCCAACAGCAACGTCGGACCAGCTAGTACGCGTAAGCCACGTCGGGATCATCATATTCTCGATAATATTGGCATCCTTCTGCTGCATTTTGAACGCTGTCAGCATCGATCTGACATGGATCCTGACCATCCTCGGCGTCATCGTCGGCGGCGCCTCGATCCCCGTGGGCCTGATCCTGCTCTGGGAGCCGATGTCCTCGGTAGCCGCCATAGTTTCCCCCTGGGTCGGCCTGGCTCTGGGGATGGTAGCCTGGCTCGTGGTCACGCAACTGAGGAGCGGCACCATCACAGTAGCTACGACGGGAGACGTGACAAATGCCGTGGCGGGGAACATCACGTCCTGCTGCGCCGGTGTCATCGCGGCCTTTACCCTATCGTACATCTTTCCTGCGAAATGGGGTGCTGCGGAAGCAGACAAGGATCCGGCTGCCAAGATCCGACTAAACAAAGTCTTATACGGAGTCGCTAGCGACAGTCCAGTAGAAGGAGCCGGCGCAGACACCGACAACCGTACCGTCTCGGATATTGAGAAGTCTGTTGGGGATTCATCACCAACAGGACAAGACAAGAACGTTCCTCAGCCTGCGTCCAACCCAGACCCCGGAACCGTCGTGCCAACAGGCAACGCCATCGTCGATTTTCTCGAGCGATCATATTCCAAGCCTATGGATCCCGCGGAAGCGCGAAGGGCGACGAAGCTCGCGTATGCGTTCAACATCGTATATTGGGCAATAGCGTTGATCCTGGTACCGTTCACGTTCTTCGGTACCGAGTGGGAGTTCTCGAGGGCAGGCTTCACGGGCTGGTGTGTAGTTTCGTTCATCTGGGTCTGGTTCAGCGCCATCGTGTGCATAATGTGGCCTCTGTGGGAGAGCCGTGGAACAATGGTGTCTATTGCGAAGGGTATTCATAAGGACCTTCGAGGCAAAAAGGAAAAGGCATAGATATGGCGGAGTTGGGACTGCCAGGGTCAATGAAGTCTCAGGCTCGAAGGCTGGTAATATTTCTGGCCATTTCCAACTGGAGATAGAAACCATGGAATCTTGTAAATATGATAATGAAGTAGAAGAGCTAAGCTCACCAGTAACATATATGCAAGGAGATTTGCATATGATCGGGACTTTGATCAACTGAAGGTCGAGAGCGGTGATTGTTACTCCCTGTCACTTACTTGGAAGGTTCCTGTTCGAATAATACGAACCATTTCGCGCGCCATACGACCAACCTCAAACCATTACCTTCCGCTCTCCTTTCTAGAACTACAAATCCCTAACCTTCTAGAAGATTATATAAGTAGAGATGTATATAAGTAGAAGGCTATTTGTGTGGAAGATTGTTGGGTTACTAAGATGGTAGCCCTGTTGAAGACCCTTGCGGTTATGCAGGCACCGCGGGATAAGGACAGGCCGATTGATTACTGCACAGCAACCCCTCTCCCTCGATCCCATATCAACTCTACAACTTTATCAGACCATAGATCCCCGGTAGCACTTGTGCATAGGACCACATCTAAACGCAACAGATTATTGCCCAAAGGCCCGCCCAAAACATGGGGGAAGTAAAACTGCCCCTTGCAGACCCGCCTCAGCCCGACCTGTCAGATCTGCACTTCACGCTCTACGTCTTTCCCTTCTCCTTGTACAGCATTATAGCCCGCTTCACCATCTCACTCGCATCACACTACCATGAAGGCCCCCAGGGACTCCCCAAAATCACCCATAAGCTCGTCAATCTCCATCGTGACGAGAACCTGGAGGAATGGTATCTCATCACTATAAATCCCCAGGGGCAGGTCCCAGTGCTGGTCTCAGAAAGCGACGCCTTTTCCCGTGTTTCCAAGATAGCAGGCAGTCTGGCTATCTCGAGATTCTTCTGCGGGTTATATTTTCCGAAAATGATACCCGAGGAGCACAGGGTAACAATTGAGGATTGCCTGGAGAAGATCCATGCCATTGTGGCCCTTTCATTGAGCGTCAAGGACCCCGATGAGGATGACAAGATCGAGATACGGAATAAAAACCTGGATGAGTTACTCGCCAGGAAGGACATTTCAACTACATACAGACGTGTTTTGGAGTACAAACAGGCTTAGTGAGCAGGCTAACCTTTTCATCCGAGTCGTACCCGTGTGTTCTGCTGACACAAGTGCAGCTATAAGCAGACAATCGGTTACGCGTTACGACCAGAGAACGTAGCCAAAGCCAAGACCCAAGCCGGAGAGCTCTTCCAGCAGCTCCTCTTCATATATGAGACGCATAATCGTTCAGTCGGTGGGAATGCCGTCACATGGTTGTTTGGCCCCCATACAGGCCCAACCATGATTGACGCACACGCCACTGCTTTCATCGCCCGGATGGACGATGCGGGGCAAGAAGAGTTGGTGCCTGGGACCCTCCTCTCCTATGCGCGGGAGAAACTCGCGCTTCCGGCGTGGAAGACTGTTTGCCATGGTAGGAAGACGCTGTGGAATGTCGGTTACGGGCATGTCGACATGCTGGCGGACATCTGAGCGGCGCGGGAGGGGAGACATGAGAAGTGTAGATACGTGCAGAATAATGCTTAGCTATGGCTTGTCATCAGGCGGCATTGTTCTATGGAGTAATTCGATGTTTCGACTCGGGTTTCTCCTGAGAAGACTGTCCACGATCGAGTTAGGCACATGCGTAGTAGAGGCAGTATGACTTAAGATGGTGCATGTGAAGACCAGCCTTCCGTATCCATAACCGAAGTAGGACTCCCAGCCCCCTTAAAGAAGGCGCAAGTATCCGCTCCCCAACTGTCAGGTCCCGAGACATGATTAATGGTGGCACTCGAAAAGGAATATTCAGACGAGATGCAACCAACCTCACAGGCAGCCGCCAGTCTTTCATCTAAATCAGTCTCTTGTGTCGCGTATGTACTTACCTTTGCATGATAGCACCTGTGTTGTCCATTGTGAGCGAGTGTCAATACCCGGCGACCCATTGTGTTTGAACTCCCACGGCAACAAGGGCGCAAGACGGGCCGTGGCTGCCGGTTGTGTACTTTGATCTCAATCCGCTCTCGGCGATTCAGACTGTTGTCTGGGATGGTAGCCCCCACGATTCGTATGAAGGATGGATTCCGAGATGCTTGCCGTCGACGAAGTGGCAGTGCCGGCTAAGATGGGACCGAAACGGTGCGCTCTTCGGGTGAAGCCGGCCAAAAACTCACGACATCTCGGTACAACTTCGACGAGAGTCGCAGTACTCAGAGCCGCTAGTGTATTGCAATCGTGATTTTGCGAGGTGTCAAGCAATCAAAGCCGCGTTGGGCGCCTTCACGTTGACGAGGGTTGCTGAAGTGGACCCGTGTTCGGTCCGTTTTCCAGCGCGGTGGGTGTGGGTCACGCGGGTTGGCAGTGGATACATTCAGGGGAATCTGGGGGTGGTCCGGAGACCCGAAAGCCCCGTATCAGGCACTGACACGGCGCCGTCTGCTACAGCATGCAGGAGCCTTCAAGGAGCAGGAGATAAGAGAGGTCACGGGCCGTCTTGCCTGGTGGGCGTCGTCGTGAGAATGCAGTCTTATGCACCATATTGCCTCCTGTAGATGAACCGCAATCTCGATCCTCTCTGATCGCCGGTACCAGAATGGCGATGAGTACCCATGGGTTGCCTCAATGCAGGATGGGGGAACATTGCATTCGATTGCTTGGGTGTTAAGTAAGCTGCATCGTCTCTCGCTGTAAAACTCACTGCGGCTGCGCGTGGCCATTGCTGCTCTCGAAACACGTAGCGCTCATGGCAGATGATCCATCGTAACCAAAAAGGCCACCTCCGGCTGGACGGATAAAATCCAGGTGTACAGCAGAAGCAGGAAAGTGTGAGCCGCGGGGGTGGCTGATACATACTAATAGCACAGATCTGTACTGTTAGGTAGAATGCATCACAATCGTCAGTCTGACTGCGAGATCGACCACTCACGATGGCCACTGGGCAACACGTTGTAGGCTTGCACACAAAGGTGTTTGTGGGCCACTAGCCTGCTAACCAAAGCAGTAATCCGACGATGCCGCTGCTTGGCAGCTTGGGCAGCTAGGACAAGAAGTGAGCCGGCAAAACCGTTGCTGAGCGAGCGACAAACTTCAAGCTTTTGATAGGTCAGGCAAACTGCAAGACTGACTGGGACCTTACTAGTAGAGGCGGTCTACAGGACGGTGATCGCTCAGAGAAAGGCCCACCACGACGCTTGAGATCGAGATTCAAGCTGTTGTGACCGGGTGCTCGAGGCGGTATCCGTTGTGCAGGAGGTTGACACAGGAAGGAATCGTCACTGCAAATGGGAAATCCTGTAAGCATTTTGTGGTGTTTTGGTCTGCGAGAGTCAGGGCCGATGTAAATATAGATGCAGATGCCTCTTCTGGGAGATGCGGAATGTACGTAGCGCATGCGTTGTGTGGTTGGAGGGTTTGAAACACGGCCAGTCCAGGCCAAGCGGCCAGGACAGGAACTGATGGATGAGACAAACGGACGGAGCATCGGCCGCATTGCAACTCAACCCGAGAAAACTTTAACCGTCGGCAGTCAGAAACAGATAATCTCAAATCCAGAACGGCCAAGCGCCAGAAGGAAGGCCGGCATGCACGCTGACGATAGCTTCACTTTCCAAGCCAGACCAAGAATGCCAAGCAAGGGGCGCGTTGACCGCCATTACTGCAAACTGCATAGTCTCAAAAAATGAATAATCGGTGCTAATGCGTGATGAGGCAATGTGAGGGTGTCGTGAACCGCCCGTTAGGCAGTTTTCGGAAAGACCGCATCCAAGGTAGTGGGTGGCAGTGTTTACCGTAACAAACTGACTATATGGGCGGAGAACACGATTGCAGGGACCCCCGCTGTCATCTGGCAGCGATCTGCAGGGAGGACTCTAGAAAGGGTTAAGATCAGATAATCTGCGGTAAAGTCTCGACTGGTCGTCATGGGCATTGTGCATAGCAATAGGCAAAAAAAAGGCATGGTTCCCAGGATAACACAGGGAGGGGAAGATGTTGTGGCTGCATTCTGTGTACTATGACGGCTATTGAATGTAGGAGGACGCGGGGAAACGGGGAGCCGGGGAAACGTGGAAATGGGGTAAACGGGGGCGATGTGGGTCCAAGCGCACCTTGGAGAAACAGGCCTGAATTACGTCACTGATACGTCTCCGTTTTGTACGGTCAGGCAGACCGTGCACCTGGGCAGTCAGCAGTTTGAACGGTTTCGGCGACATTCGGAAAACGGAGAAATATTGTCAGTGATTGAGCTGCACCGGAGCATAACAAGCGACAGGTAAATTGGGTCAAGCAGACACTAAATCCACGATATCATCATTCGTAGTTTCTGGCCCCTTCTGCCCCTCATCTCTCATTCCCCGATAAGATCGATCGGAAAATAGCTTTTGGATATTGTGGCTGTCGGGAATCATCAATTGCAAATCCTAAATGGTGTGACTGACTCGAATGGCGAATGACGTCAAATGCCTTCTGGTTTGCTATTTGCCGACAACATGCCGAGTGTGTAGAGTGATTGACAGGGGCTTTCAAATGGCAAAGGGCCCTGTGTGCACACCACAACAACACATTGTTTGACAAGACAAGAGATCCATGGATGATCAGAGGGTATCCCCAGGTTGTCAGGCTGTCAACCAGGGCTGTTAGGCCGCCCAGATCTGGCCCAACATGTGGATCTTCAAGATTGAGGCTCTCGACTCGGCCACGCAAGGGAAGCAAATAACATCGAGTGTTGAACAGTGTGGTTTTCCATGCCCACCGACTTATACCCGAATGTCGGAGTGAACGGATGCTTTCCTGAGCCGCCGTGTCAATAGGTAACGTGACAAAGCGTAAAGTGAGATCTTTCCAGGTGGTCAGTCCAGAAAACTGATACCATTTTGGACCTGCATCACCATCAATCAATCAATCTATCAATGCCGTCAGGCCGTCTGCAGAGAACCAACCCACTGTTCCCCTGAGCCCCACAAGTGGTCAGCCTTGGGTCAGCCCAGATATCACAGCATTCCAGCCAGATATTTTAACGAACCGAGGATCAGGACAGGGCTGTCGAGTGAAGTATGTGAAGAAACTCACGATGCCTTACCGGCGACCAATCGAAGAAAGGGCGAGAGAACGTGCGGTCACATGTCTTCTCAGCTTTCATCATACCTAGTGCATACCTAGGTAGCCCTGAATGCTTTGCAAGCTAACTCGTACTCTCTAGCACGACTCTAGGAACCTTGGAAGCTTGATAGGGTAGCGCAGGAAAGGAACCAAGTCTGCCAAACAGACACGCAGTTACTACATCCTTATCGTCACGCTCACTGGCGAACTGGTTTCTCTGAATCACCTAGTAATCCTGTTGCTGGAGGGCCACATTATTTTCAGCAAAATAACTGTAGAGAAGGATTGGCAATGGTTTCGCCCCTGGGTTGGGTCAAGTTCCCACCTCACGATGGTTACAAATGGGGGCCCAGTTGTTTCTGCCAGTGACGACTTGTTCCAAATGCGTCAGAGGTGAAGGGATCGTGGTGGGTGGCTCATCAGTCAGGCCGTTTTGTAACCTATGAGGCCTGGCCAGACCAAAGTCGGTCCGTTTCAGTCAGCGTTTGTTGGTCCCAGGTACCGTTGGCGACCCACTTTCCTCTTGAAGAGCAGGTCGAACCCTAACAATGTGAGGCTACATATTGTGCAAATATTGTTTGGCAGAAACTTTGCCAGACCGCCCCACTCACCCCAGTATTATGTACCCCGGTATCGACCTGGAGAGGTTTAGTGGGGCATTGTTAGTGCAGGGACGTGCTTACACGCCACGGCCCATTCCCCTGTAGCTGACCAGACGCCCAGGCGACGTCAGGGCATGTGAGGCAAGTGCTACTGACGAACCCCCCTCACTGGCGTCCCATCTTGAACTCGGGGTGCAATACATAAATTCCGTCGACTCGCCCTTTCTTCACATTCCTTGATCGTCTCTAATCCCAACTTCAAACCCACCATCTTACACAACCTTTCCTTCCTCTTACTACGGCGTTAATCATATCGCCTTCTCTTCCTAAAGCAAGCAATTACCTACCTCTACCTTTCACATCACCACTTCATACAAGTCACACAATCTCTCACCCAAAATGGCGAATACCATGAACCACCAAAAGAAGGCAGTCCACTTCGGAGCTGGCAACATTGGCCGAGGCTTTGTCGCCTGCTTCCTGCACAACAGCGGCTATGAGGTTGTCTTCGCCGATGTCATGGACAAGGTTGTCGATCAGCTGAACGCCCAGAATGGCTACAAGGTCATTGAGGTTGGCACTGAGGGTACCACCGAGAACACCATCACCAACTACCGCGCTGTCAACTCCAAGACCCACCCCGACCAGCTTGTCGACGAGATCGCGACTGCCGATGTTGTGACTTGCTCTGTCGGCCCCAACATCCTCAAGTTCATTGCGCCCGCAATCGCGCAGGGCATTCAGAAGCGCTCGAAGGACCTCAAGCCCCTCGCTGTCATCGCCTGTGAGAACATGATCAACGCCACCTCCGCCCTTGAGGAGTACATCAAGGACCCCAAGAACACTCCCCCAGAGACCCTCGATGCTCATCCCGCTCGCTACGCCAACTCTGCTATTGACAGAATTGTCCCCGCTCAAGAGCCCGATGCTGGTCTCAACGTCAAGCTGGAGAAGTTTTACGAGTGGGTCGTCGAGCGAATTCCCTTCGAGGGCGAGCACCCCCCCATCGACGGCATCAACTGGGTTGACAACCTCGAGCCCTTCATCGAGCGCAAGTTGTACACTGTCAACACTGGCCACGCCACCGCTGCCTACCATGGCTACAACCGCAAGAAGCGCACCGTCTATGATGCTCTGCAAGACAAGGAGATTCTGGCCGAGGTCAAGAAGGCACTTGCCAACACTTCCGATCTGATTGTCACCAAGCACGAGACTACCGAGGAGGAGCAGGCTGCATACGTCAAGAAGATCATCTCTCGTATTGGTAACCCCCACTTGGAGGACGCTGTCGAGCGTGTCGGTCGTGCCCCCCTGCGCAAGCTTGGTCGCAAGGAGCGCTTCATCGGACCTGCCGCTGCCCTGGCTGAGATGGGCAAGGACTGCAGTGGTCTCCTCTACGCTGCTGAGATGACTTTGCGCTTCCAGAACGTCGAGGGTGATGAGGAGTCTACCGAGCTCGCCAAGAAGATGGCCACCATGGATGCCGATGGCATTGTCTCTGAGGTCTGCGGCCTGCAGAAGTCTGAGAAGCTGTACCCCATGATGGTTGACATCGTCAAGAGAGTGCAGGCGGATGCTGAGGACTAGACGCCTCGGGGATCCTCCAGGCGATCTTCGCCTTTGATTTTTTTTATGAGACAAGGACATTGGCGTTTTACGGAGGCAAGGTAGCAAGGAGCACTGTATGGTGTTAAGGGACTCGGATCACGGAATGCATACCCCATTGATGGCTTGTGATTAGCATGGCCTAGGAACGGCGACAACTAGTCGCTATGAATCTGCCTTTTGGCAAAATACCAAAAGAAAACATTTGACAAAAAAAAAACGTTTGCGATGTTACTGTGACCCTGATGACGCCTTTGTGATAAATCCCTTAGTTCTCATCTAGAACCTGGAGTTCACCATTTAAGGTGCTGAAGATACTGGTTTTCTTGGATTTGACTGGCAAGGTGCTCAGTCGCGTGAGGGAGGGCACAGGGTAAATTTGGGAGGAGTTTGTCGTTAACAGAATGGGAACCTTCACAGACCTGCATTCACACCGTAATTGACAATAGTAGTAGCAGTAGGTATAAAGGCTTTCGGGCGAGATCCGTGTAGTATGTTGACGGCAAATCCAGGTACAACGCCTTTTGTAAACTGTACCTAGGTAGGTAGGAGGTGGTAGTGAAGCGTTCTGAAGGTTCACGAGACTGCGCACGGCGGTGACAGCTGATGTTTTCCATTAACGCCCAGAAACAAGTGGGGGGGTGTGTTACTAAAAGTTTTGCTAAGCTCTCTCATTGGTCTGCTTGTGGGAGTTGTTTTAGTGTAACTTAGAGCCACTCCGTAAGTTCTGCCTGAGGCCAACAAATCATTTCCCAAGGCTGAAGCTCCCAAAGACCACATATCAATTGACAGTGGACCTCACTGAGAGAGCTTCCCGAGACGTGGCAGCAGCTTGTGTTACTGGGAAGGCTAAACAACGACAACATTCACAACTTGGACAATATTCTTCTATACCCCATACCCTTATCCAGCCCTATCATCACCTCGATCGATTGTCCATATTCAATTCGAGTTCCATTAGTGAAAGGAAAGGGGCATCCATCCCCCGATGCCAGCTTGCCTGCCATCGATCCACGCCCCACTACCCTGAGCCACGAACCTCGACCCGCGAACCCTCGACCCGCGATTGTTCCTTTTACATCTCGAATTACCATAGTGACAGCATCATCAACTCTGACAAAATGAAGCTCGACGTCAAGGTGCGCTCCTTACATCCCTCCCTTCGAATCTATGTTGTTCTATATCGGCGCGACTTGGAGTCCTCAACATCAACTGCCAGCCGCAATGTGGCTTCTACTGACGCAGTGGAGCTCACTGCTCTTGTTGTCGTTGTTCTTGTTGTTGTCGTCGAACCTCGCCAGTCATCTACAACCAGCTACACCCGCCATGAAGCTTGTTGAGTCTATATGCTGACATCGTGCTGTTATAACCTATAGCGACAGCTCTTCGCCCGGAGCGAACGTGTGAAGGGCATCGACTTTCACCCAACGGAGCCATGGATCCTCACAACCCTTTACAGCGGCCATGTCTACATATGGAGCTACGAGACGCAGGCCATCGTCAAGACCTTCGAGCTTACAGATGTCCCTGTGCGAGCGGGTCGGTTTATCGCGCGGAAGAACTGGATTGTGTGTGGCAGTGATGACTTCCAACTCCGAGTACACAACTACAACACATCAGAAAAGGTCGCGAGTTTCGAGGCGCATCCCGACTACATTCGCGCGATAGTTGTCCACCCTACACAGCCATTCGTACTGACGGCAAGTGACGATATGACCATCAAGCTGTGGAACTGGGATCTGGGGTGGAAGTGCCAGCAGACCTTCGAGGGACACTCACATTATGTCATGTCCCTTGCCATCAACCCTAAAGATACCAACACCTTCGCCTCAGCATGTCTGGACAGAACAGTCAAGATTTGGTCGCTCGGATCATCAACCGCCAACTTCACACTAGAGGCCCACGAGCAAAAGGGCGTCAACCACGTCGACTACTACCCACACTCCGACAAGCCATACCTCCTTACAACGAGTGACGACCGGACAGTCAAGATCTGGGATTACACGACCAAGTCCCTCATCGCCACGCTCGAGGGCCACACCAACAACGTTAGCTTCGCCTGCTACCACCCCGAATTACCCGTCATCATTTCCGGCTCAGAAGATGGAACACTGCGGATATGGCACGCGTCAACCTACCGTTTCGAACAGAGTCTGAACTACGGCCTTGAGCGGGCATGGTGTGTCAGCTACCAGAAGGGCAAACAAAGCATCGCAGTCGGATACGACGAGGGTTCAGTGGTTGTCAAGCTGGGTCGGGAGGAGCCGGCCGTATCCATGGATGGCTCTGGCAAGCTGATCTGGGCTAAACATAACGAGGTGCTATCAGCCATCATAAAGGGCGGCGAGGCGACCAAGGACAACATGCCGATTAACCTCACCAGTAAGGATCTCGGCAGCTGCGAAGTCTATCCGTCTACTCTCACCCATTCCGCGAACGGTCGATTTGTTGCAGTCTGTGGTGACGGCGAGTTCATCGTGTACACTGCGCTTGCGTGGCGAAACAAGCAGTTCGGTTCCGCACTGGACTTTGTCTGGGCCTCCAAGGAGAACTCAAACGACTTTGCCATCCGGGAATCCCCAACAAGCGTCAAGATCTTCAAGAACTTTGCCGAGAAGCAAGGCGGTCTGGACGTCGGCTTCCAGGCAGATGGTCTGGCTGGCGGTGTTTTGCTTGGTGTGAAGGGCCAAGGCGGTATCAGCTTCTTCGACTGGGCGACTGGCGGCCTCGTCAGACGCATTGAGGTCGAGCCTCGCCAGGTCTACTGGAGTGAGAGTGGCGAGCTCGTTGCTCTGGCTTGCGAAGATACGTGTTACATCCTCCGCTTCAGTCGCGAGGCCTACCAAGAGGCCTTGCAGACTGATCAAGTGGAAGATGACGGCGTAGAAGCGGCCTTTGAGGTCATCACCGATATCAGCGAGGGAGTGAGGACTGGAGAGTGGGTCGGCGACTGCTTCTTGTTCACCAACTCTACCAACCGCCTGAACTACCTGGTCGGTGACCAGACGTACACGGTGTCACATTTCGATCAGCCCATGTACATTATGGGTTACATCCAGCGTGACTCTAGGATCTACCTGTGCGACAAGGATGTCTCCGTCACATCCTTTGCTCTCTCCCTACCCGTGTTGGAATACCAGACCCTCGTGCTCCGGGAAGAGCTCGAGGCTGCGCAAGACTTGCTGCCTTCAATTCCTCAAGGCGAGCTCAACAAGGTCGCTCGTTTCCTGGATGGTCAAGGCCACAAGGAGCTGGCTTTGGAGGTTGCCACCGATCCCGAGCACAAATTCGAGCTTTCTCTTGCGTTGAACCGGTTGGATATTGCTCTTGACCTTGCTAAGGAGGCTGATGTTGATCACCGGTGGAAGACTGGTAAGCTATGTCGCCCCAACAATTCTTGTACTTGAATACTGACATTTTCTCCTAGTCGGCGATGCCGCCCTTGCAGGATGGGACGTGTCGCTAGCAGCTGAGTGCTTCAACCACGCCAATGACCTCGGCTCCCTTCTTCTTGTTTACTCGTCAACAGCCGACCGCGAGGGTCTCGCCAGCCTTGCATCTAAGGCTGAGGAGGCTGGTGCACATAACGTCGCATTCTCTGCCAAGTGGCTCCTCGCGGATGTTGAGGGCTGCGTCGACACCCTTGTCAAGACGGGTCGTCTGGCCGAGGCCGTCCTCTTCGCGCAGACCTATAAGCCTAGCCTGGCGCCCGGCGTGGTCAAGCAGTGGAAGGAGAGCTTGGAGAATAACAAGAAGGCACGAGTGGCCAAGACTATCGCTGCGCCTCCTGCCGACGGTGAGGGCGACGAGGAGCTATTCCCCGAATGGGAGGAATACTTGAGGTTGGAGAAGGACGGCGGTGCGGTAACGAATGGCGACGTGGAGATGGAGGATGGCGGTGTAGCTGAGGATGAGGAAGAGGCCGCAGAGGAAAACGATGAGGAGGCTGAGGAGGCTGAGGCTGAAGAGGCTGAAGCTGAAGAGGGCGAGGAAGAGTAGTGCACTATCTTGCCAACGACGATGTGGGTGGGTGGTGCGTCTCAGTCCATGTTCGGACGGGAAACCCCGCTTACGAGTGACGATGGGCAGGATCTGTGAAGCGATAGGGTCTGGGACTGTCTAAGAGGCGATCAACCGGGACCCTTTGGTTGGGGATGACAAAAAGTGTAGAGATTAGATACAGCCAAACGGCTTTCCGCGCTGTGCTGGCTCGAGTGTGCCACGGTGGTGGACAGCTTTAATAAACGAATATTTCACGATAGGCAGCTTGTTATTGGGGAGACAGCGGACTTCCTATTCTGCCTATTGATGGGTTGTCCCTGTGGTAGAGATCCAAAAACAGGATCCGGATCACAAGGACACAACAGATGTGCAGTATGCCTGCTTCGGTCTTGTGTGGCAGCTCGAGCCATTAGGTATGTGAGCAATGTTCAGAAGCATAATCATTAGAAACTAACTATGATGGATTAGAAGACGAGACCCAATTTCCAGACCTATGTTCTCTTACGGCGTTGCCATCTGTTCTGGCCGTGTCTCCCGCCTCTTCCGTTTGACTTGATCCTGCGTTTGAAGGCACAACTTGAGCCAATCCTTAGGCTTGGCAGACTCATACACAGTTGATGGCATCCTCACCACTGTCTCCTTGTAGAGGCAGTCGTTTTCGAAACTCCAGCTACAAAGCACCGCCCGGACCATGCCACCCTCCCTGCCGCAGAGGAGTGCAACCGTCGGCGGCCTCTCGGCGGACATGATCGAGACGCTGAGATCCCCCATATCAACCAGCGTGAACAGGTGATGGCCCTTGGGGACGACGCCGTCGAGGCACTCGTTAATTTCGGGGTGCGAGATCCAGTTCGGCTCCATACCCAGCCTCTCCCTTCGGTGCCGAGCATTCTGCAGGGCACAAAAGGGCGTCGAGGACGGCGCATACGTCAACCGGCCCTCGAAGTTCCCAAATACCACCTTCTCGACCTCCGAGATGGGCATGACGCCCTCAAAGGCCACGAGGTTCGGGCTGCTCTTCTCCACCGTCCCGCCGAATAGACTCTGAGCGGAGAACGGCCCCGCGAGGGAGAGGAGGACCGCAACGGAGACGAATCCAGCAATAACAAGCGCGAGTATCTTGTTTTGGTAGTCGCTGCTGTCGGTTTGGTCCCCATTGCTGGGGAATACCGCCCAGAAGGGCACCCAGGTTATCGCCAGGTCGAACCCCCAAAGCAGCCACCACAGCCCCGCAGCGACAAAGAAGGTTGCCAGCATTTTCCTCATACCCTGGCGGCGTTGGACCACGGGCCGCGGGAAGTTCTTCCACCGGATATGGACGGCCTTGCAGTTGTCGACGATGACGGTGTTGTCCTCATGCGCCACGCCGACGATGTCGCACAGCGGGGTGATGTCGTGCACGCGCGTATGGAACTGGTCCTCCTCGGACAGCCCACGGAACAAGTCGCTGTTGTCCATGCCATCCCTCCCGGGGGGGTTCGCGGGGTCCTGCTTCGGGAGGATGCAGACCATCCGCTCGATGATGCGGTCGCTGTCGTTGCTGAAGGATAGTCTCGCCAGGCTCTGAAACAGCGTGTCGTCTTCGTTGCGCTCGAGCCGGTAGTGCAGGAATCCCATGACCGCATACGCAAGGTCTGAGTGGCGGGCGTTCTTGTTGGTCCAGCCCTTGGCCGCCAGTGCATTAATAATAGAGGGGAGGAGCTCGAGGCGGCTGAGGGTCAGGACGTTGGAGAAGTGCTCCGCAAGGGTGCGGATTGGCGAGCCGCCCTCATTGCTAGCATCGTTTGCCTCGCCCCAGAAAGTGGATGTCATCTCGACCTTGTTGACCTCATCGTGGTGCAGAACACCGTCGGAGTCCTCGTGGCACCAGACAACGCTGTCGCCGGGCGCGAGGAGGCCTTCCGGTAGTGTCCACAGGCGGGAGCCCCAATCACTTCGGGCCTGTTCTGTGTTCTCGCCGAGTAGGATAGCCACAAGACCGGAGCTGCGCACTATGTCACACATAGTGTAGACATCATAGTCTTTCTCGAGGCCGTATTCCTGGTGAATGCACTGTTTGTCCAGCCAGTAGGCCTTGTATCCCTTCTTCTCAGCAATAGCCTTGGCCATCCGCGCGGCTTTCTCCAGGGGTACTCCCACCCACGAATAGCTGATGAAGATGTACCGGACAGACGGATAGTCTTTAGCATCGACCAACTGCCAGTCATTGTTTTCCTTCTTTAAGACAATCTTGTGCGGACGGATCGACCTGCCCCTGACGTCCAATACATGCGGGGCCGTCCTCCTAAGCAGCCCATCTGTCCCCGGCGCTTCGTCGAGAACGTTGATCGCGTACTTGGGCCAGTCCCAGTAGTACCCCGGGTAATCGGTATAGCCATCCGCCATTAACCCGTCGTCCCAGTCCGCAACACTAGGGAACGCGAGCATCACCTGCAGCGGTACAGAGACCAGCAATACTCGCCACATGGCGTCCAAGGTGTTCCACCACCTGCCCTTTTTCAACGGGCCCAGCGCCCACTCTGAGACCTTCAGCACCACCGGGACGTTCCCCTCTATACGGGTCCGTATCCAATCGCCCGTTTCGTCACTGTCTTTTGCCCTCTTTAACACAGTCCCCGTGGCTTGGACGACCAGACGGCGGGGGACGGCGCGCGTGGGGGACAAGTACACGGCGGTGTCCTTGTACTTCTGTTCGACCTGGTGGAACCTATTTCGGTACACATATTTCCCATCCTTTGTCTTGACCACCTCGCCCTTGGGGTCATCCCAATCAACAGCCTCGACGTACCCTTGCACGAGGGTCTCCGGATCTTCCTCCAACCGTTTGGGCAGGTACACCCGACGGACGTGGTGGAAAGCCCATTTCCCACGAAACCGCTTGTGGAAATTCTCGTGGTGTTTCTCGTCGGCGGAGTTTCTTGTCCGTTGTAGTGACCTGGTCTCGGTCTCTGGGGGACTTGTGAGCTTCATTGCGGACTGCATAGTCTGCTGGATAACCTCGGATCTTGATACCGAGGCAAGTCCCGGGGTTGATGAGGCGTGAGGTGGTGGGAGGTCTTCATCCGGGGGCATCTTCACAAACTCCTCGGTGTTATTGGGATTCGCCATATTGGCTGTTGACTGGTGCTTGGTGTCCCTTGGATGAGAGCTTATGGACAAGAGGAAATTTCAAGGATTACAACGGTGTACGGGGATTAGTGACGGAACGGTGTGGCCTCATGCCTTGTGCGAATGGAGTGCAGGTTGGGTGACGGGCATTTTATATAGACCGAGCGTGGTAACTAGAACTGCGTGGATCCTCACTTGTTTGAGTCTTCTTTTCGTGTGTATCCCACGATATTGCTTTGCGAAACCAATCAATACTACTTCGTATCCAGGTCGGGCAGGCAGTTTCTTTCCATATTACAGCAATAGCTAATTGGTCCAGCACAGTACCGCATACACGCGCATTCCAGTCACGCATTATCACCTCTCGATGTGGTAGCAACGTGGTTCATGAAACTCGCCAGTCATGGTAGTCTGGCCAATCTCTCAAGCTCTACAACTGAACTCGCTTATGACTTGGCATATATAGGAATAGCTCAGCGTTGTGTCGCGGTGAGATTATGCGCTTGTGTACCCACACCCTGTATTTCACCACCTCCCATCAACCTAATTGGTAGCCTGATGCTGATATAGCTGTCACACCAAAAGACTAAAGTAGCATATTTGTCTCCAGCTGAACGAGAAATTTTAAGGATGGAACGATCTAATCCTCCTGCCTGAATGAGTGTTTGTCAGTGGCGAAAATTCCTGCTGCCTCGAAGTTAGCGATACTGCGTATAATCAAACATTGAACGCCTTGAGGGCTTCATACCATATTAGGCACGTCCCCTACTGGGGCTACCTCTGGATTACCGGCCAGAACCGTGCAGAATATATGTAAAACCTCGACGAGGCTCGAAGGGCAGAAAGCCTGTATAGCCAACCACTACGGAGAATATGTAAGTCAGCGTAGGAAGACTGGTGTAGCAATAAAGTCGGAGAAACGGTCCGAGTTACCGCGTGAACAGAGTTGATTAAATTGCGTTTGACTAGATGTCTAGGTACTTGAATATGTACTGAGTACCTAGGTGGTGATCAAGGACGACAGGAGACCCCAGAAACAACATGATCAAACCCCGTTCAGTACTCCTGCATGACTACCTTGACATCACTCGACACTCAGGCGCCAAACTATTATCCAGTCCAGACAAGAACAGATTCTTGTTTTCAGATCGGGCTTCAACACCTACATATGTACATCCGTAACATCACCATATAGAGGTGCAGGATACCAGCTATGACACCAGAGTCATTCCTAATTCATCTAGGGGTGGTCACCCTTCTATTAAAAACTCCTCGCGGTTCTGGTCGGCACATACCGGCTTTGAAGACCGGTGAAGGCCAGCCTCATTGTCGATGAATTGCCTCTCCCACCACCCCAAGCTACTGTGGTAGGCTTCTCCCTCACAAGAAGTGACAAGGCCCCCGACCCCAACTTATCTAAGCTCGGTTTATATTACGCTTCTATCAAATTACGGCATCTCCAATGTTCCCTTCTTGATAACATCTGGTCTAAGCTGGCACGCCTGTTGATGGGTTGTGGAGTTGTTTATGCTATATGGCTGGTCTAGGTAGCACTATTGATTGAGTTTTCGTTTATGCTGACCAAGTATCCGCCCACTAATTCCTCCATATTTAAGGCGTCAAGTATCCCTTGCGTAAACCCTGTAGATCCTTTATGGCTTGGTTCCTATATCATACATGTATATACGTTGTCTCGAGACTTCTGTGATACATCATATCTCGTCGAGACGATTATGGTTTTGACTCTTGACCAAAAAGAATCCTCGAAATTCCGTCCCGTATGAGCACCATGGAAACCCACCCATCATGATTCTACTACTAGTATCAACCGCCAAGTTCCAAGTGTATATCGAGCCATAGTTGTCCACGTCTCTGACGCCATGCATTAGGAACCTATCGGATATATACTTTGATTTATGAAGATGATGGTGGTTAATTAGCATAGCCTTCACAGGTAGGGTACCGGAACAAAGGTTCGTACTAGGACGCTTTGGAGGCCTCGTTTCGTAGATACCGATGGCGAGTGGGCGGGCTATGTTGTTGATGAGGTGGTGACTTCCGGAGAGCACTATCACCGAAGATCAATATAAGTATTAAAGATCACACAGAACAGCATCTGGGATGACCCGGTGCAGTCAGACTTTCATCAGCAAATCACATGGTAGGTTTCTCGCTCCCGTAGTGCAGTGAGCTCGGAGCTGGAAAGATGTGCGCTGAAGAATATATTTTGCAGTCTGGCATCACTGTTGTCACATCCGTTCCCATGAACCTCTCTGCGGACCACTCCTCCAGATCAAAGTTATACACCACCCAGAAGTGCTCTCAAGCTTGGACAGCTTCCAACGCTGCGAGAGCTTCCGCCCTGGACGTGCTGTTGGGATCCAAGTACGGCGCCTCGCCGATGCCGACAGCCCTGTTGCCAAATCTCTCACCCAGTCCCTGGTAGTCGAAAGTGGCGGTATGGAACACACTCCGGTTATCCCAGATAGCTATTAGTCACCGTAAGTCAGCATGGACATCTTCTACCAATCTATGAGTAGCAAAGTGCTGCTAGAAGACTTACCAATATCGTTAGGGTTCCTCCACTTGAATCGCACCTGTATATCGTGACTCTCTTGGACAATCTTCTTGAACTTGGCCAACAGCTCATCCGACTCGTCTTTATTTAACTCATTGATCCGCTTCGGGAATGGGCCCACCGCAAAAATACTCTTCCACCCGGTGACAGGATTCGTCCTGACCACAGGGTGCACAGCAGTCAATTCCTTCCCGATATTGTGTGGGCTGCCCCTGGGCTGCTCATACACGCCATAGCTCTCCGGATCCGCCTCCGCGGCACGGAGAAAGCCGTCGCCAGAGAATGTCGCCGTGAGTCCCTCGAGGAACTCCTGGTACTTCTTGGAGAAGCGGTCAAAGATCTCGTACCCGCTCGCCCAGAGGGTGTCGCCTCCCGTCTTGGGGAGCAGGGTCAGCCGGAGGGAGGTGTAGTCGGCCGGGTTCGGCTCGAACTGGATATCGCTGTGCCACTGGGCGGAATCGTAGCGGCGCTTGTCCGGCTGCTGCTCGTGTCGGAACATCTTCTTGCGCGCCACGGAGGAGATGTGGCTGATCTCAGCGTCGCCGACACCGAATTCCGAGGTATGGTTTAGGAGGGGGTGGATGTGAAGCGTGGACGTGCTGGGCTTGCCGCTGACCTCGCCGAGCTTTTGGACGAACTGCTTTTGCAGTTCGTTGGTGAGATTGTCTTGCGCGCGGAAGAAGACTACGCCGCGTTGGGAGACTGTGACGGCGGTCAGCACATGTTCAAGATGCAAAGAGGTGCACTAGGGTGTCATACTATTAATGGCAAGGTCTCGAAGGAGCTCTTCAGAATTGGGAGAGTTCAACAGATCCTCGACGATGTTCACATTCAGGAACTCGCGCCCAATGATAGGGGTGGTGTCTTCGTACTCGAACTTGTCGAGCGCACCGCTGAGCTTCAGTGGTTCAGGGTAGAACCTCTCCTCTACCTGTGCGGGGCGGATGGGAAGTTCTGAAGTCGCCGCTGGAGCCATCGTGAATGATGAACTTGATAACAAGGGTTGAGTTTCCGTCAATGACTAAAATGGATTCCGGAAGATCAGGTCAGGTCAGGGCAAGACGTAGGAGGCTTTGGTTAAACCGACTGAGTGATTAGGCAGATTATCATGAAGATGAACATTGTTTCCTATTTATATCGCAAACTTTCTGGTGCTTCTGCTTATGGAAGTCACCTCAGGGTTGATGTTTAGCCTCAGAATCCGCCATTATCATCACGCAATCGCGGAGACGAGATTCGCAACCGCACATAGCAGCAACCCCAATTGGCGAGCATGAGCCGGAGCGGTTATCAAAGCACCCCATGCAAATGCAATTGCGAAGAATCGACGCGAATTGCGAGTTTTAATCGAAGTCCTGCGGATAGGACCAGCAGATAGGACTTCCAAAGGTTGTTTTCGTGCGGATGTCGGCTTATTAAGGAAGGCAGTCTTGGGATGATACCGGAAGTCGGTGCAACCACTATTCTGCTACTTGGTACTACAGTATCGAACCCAGCAATACCCAATGGTTCCAAGGGTAAGGATTCCGGTGGTCATTGACACATATATTCGTAGACGTTCTGGCCCGAACACAGCATTCAGAGAGCCTATCTGCCTCGTCCAAGTCCGTATGCATAATGAATGAGACGCACTGGTCCTTCCGGCCCTTCGTCAGAATCATTTCGAGGAGCGTTCAAAGTATTGTGCGGAGACAATGGTGGAATCGAGAGCAGTCTACTTTTAGTCTACCACCTCTACAATCATGTATCTGTTTGATATAAACCGAAGTTGTAAGGTTCTATATCAGCACATTACAGTAGTTGATCTAGGATATACACAAGCTATGTCTGTGGAGACATATGCTGCCTGATGTGTGGCCAGGCACGAATGAATATGCTGAATTGGTGGCCGGCCGGCGGTCTTCCCTACTAAGATTTCGACAGCCAAGCTGGTTCGCAGGAAAAGATGAACATCGTTGATGACATCAAAACAGTTGCAACAGCTCTGTCCTTTGCAAGGGAAGCAATGGTTCGATTGGCTGGGGTTTTCCGGAAGTGGTGATACCCGAGACGACTGTTGGATGGATGCAGTGGGACCATTATTTTGACATTGTATCAGCCCGCCTGACAAGCGAGCCGAGTATACCTCATGCCACACGCAACCAGGTGCTCCGCCATGTGTCAGTGTGCCTGGAGGCATCGGTGCCTTATTTCTTTCCAGAAGCCAGTACTTTTCTCCGTTGTCGTCTCATATGGCTGTACAGCGTCGGGGCAGCTATTGGTCTGTCAGTTGTCTTCGAATCGCCTGAATAGCGAGATCTTCCACGTCGATGGACAAGACACCTACCAGGAATGTACAGAGTAGCCGCAGCTATATACCCCCAGGCATGAGCGTCATACCCCAGCCCAAAGGCCTCACAAACCGCATTGTACACGACACCAACCTCGCTTGCGATGCCGATCGGGTACAGGACGTAGAACGCGCTGTACCGGAGCCAGGTCAGGTTCTGATACTGGTGACCACCAACAAGCCTCGTGGCAAAGTAAAGATAGCGAACGGTATCCGCAGCACTCCAGGCCAGGACCATCCCAGGATAGTACGGGCTCAGAGCTGCGGACGGGTACTGCTCGATGACAATCCATAGGACGGTGCTTCTGCCGGCAACCTGGACGGCTGTTGTGAGGAGTGGGGCGTGGACCAGGCCTGACAGGTATGTTAGCCGTCTGCGGTCTGCATCGATGTGGCTGGATCATCTCACCTATAACAGAATGCAGAATGTCCAGAGCGGCGAAACTCTGAGCGATCAGCACCCAGATCCTGAGAGCCGGGTATACCTCATCCAAGCCATCGTTGAGAGCGGCCACCGCTGTCCTGCTAAAGACAAAAGACCACAACAGCGCGGAAATAGTGTTGTAACCAATGAGATAGGCCCATTGAGGGAACTTTCCCTCGAAGACTCCCATGCTCAAAACAATGGCCGATGATTGATGTTTGTTGATATAACGCTAGGCGTAGAAAGAGGACGTGGAATTTTCAGTTGAGTTGACGTTGGAACAAGGTTAGGCGGGCTTCGGCATTATCCAGTTTTGGATCGCCCGTGGTGGAGAAGGCGCCACCAAAACACAGGCACTTGAGACGGATAATATTCTAAGGTGGAAATGGACTAGATCTAGAAGCCTGTATGAGTTATGTATTCTATAACTCACAATGAAACGATACAGGCGCATTGTGAGCGACGGCTCGGTGGCTTCGGAGAAGCAGGGTTAGACCCTCACACCCCCCCTTGATACCCCTATTCTTCGGCCCTCGGCCAGGTCTACAATTGTTATCGAGGAATCACAGCCCTATTACGATAAAGCAGATGAACAATGTATTGGACCCTTGTTGGTTATAAAATAACTTTGATGTACATGTCTCTGTAATATCCACCCAAAACGCAGGCCAGAGTCAACTCTACAGGTCAACCCCGAACAAGTTGACTTCCGAACCTTGATACATACTCAAGTTCGTTGTCTAAGTGGCCTATGAGACTTCGTTACATATGTAGATATCCCAGTGTCTACAACCGAGTCTTGTGTAGACCCTATCATCAAAACTGTAAAATCACTGCATCAACATCCTCCCTCACCGCCTAGTAAATCTTTGAAGCCTGACATGACAGCATACCCATACAATAGAAGTTTCTAGATAACAAAGCGATATCCCTTCTGCAGAGCCCTCGCCTCGGCCACTGTGACACCTTCAACCTCCGCCGTCTTCTCCAGCCTCCTCATATCCCTCGGAGTCAACTGCGCGTCCACATCCTCCATCCTCGCCATTCTCGCGTTCTGCTTCTGGAGAAGGATGCGCAGCGCCACCGCACAGATCCCAGCGATACACTGAAACGCGATGCAGATCCCCAAGGCTGGACGGTAGAAGGGAGCATCCTTGTCCTTGTACGTGAAGGGGGTCCAGATCGAGGCGGCGTTGCCGACCGAGTTGATGAACGCCAATGCGGCCGCACGCTTTGCGGGCGGACGGGGGATCGAGGACGATATCCACGCGTAGAGAACCCCGTTCAGGGCGAAGACGAAAATCTGCAGGAACAGCGAGAAGTAGCGAGCTCCGAAATTCTCGGCGGTCATGAAGACTGGTGTACATTTTTAGTAAACTGGACCAGCGAGACATGCCAGACTTGGGACAGGGGGTGGGTGAGAGGAGTTTGGTCCGCGACGTACTGATAAATCCCACAATCGTGACCGGGATAGGGTAGACAAAGAACCAGAACCGTTTGGCCAGCCTATCCGAGAACCGGCAATGCACATAAGTCCAAATAACCATAAATATATATGGAGGCGCACAGAGCAAGAGTGCATGGATATGGTCCGATGCAATGGTCTCTGTGAGAGTCGGGAAGTAGTTCTGGATACCAGCGGCAGTGGTTTGTCCATGGTATGCAATAGCAAGAAGGTACGTCTTTGGGTCGGTCAGGGCCAGCTTGATCCCGCGAAGCTGTGACATGCCTCCCTTCTCGTCCACGTCGATCTCGGAGGCTTCAATAGCAAGACGACGGTTCGCTACTCTGTGTTCGTCCTCTGAAAGGCGCTTCCATGTGTTAGGAAAGTCGGGGAGAACTATCATGACCAAGATCCCCAAGAAGATTGTGATGGAGCCCTCCACGATATACAGCCACTGCCAGGCCTTGTACCCATGGCGTCCGGCGAGGCCGTTCAGAATGCCCGCAGCGATCAGATTACCAAAAGCTCCCGAGATGAGTGACCCCGAGTAGAAGATGGCCATTCGTAGGGAAAGCTCCTCCTTGGTGTACCACTTAGAGAGGTAGAAGAGTATTCCAGGAAAGAATGGAGCCTCGACGAAGCCCAGTATAAAACGACAGGCGATTATTTCGCCTCCAGTCTTTACTTGGCTGGTCAGGAGGGACACTAAGCCCCATATAGCCGTCTGCAACGATGGTTATTAGATTGCTTCGCAGGGTTTCAAGGATTGGTAGGTGGTGTCCCCTGGTGAATTACTCACGAAAAAGCCAATGTACAAGGACGGGCGCCCAGCATAGTTGAGGAGTGCGTTTGACGGGACCTGCATCAGGACGTAACCGACGAACAAAGTTGAGAGGCCAATCTGATATTGCTCTGCGGTCATGTTTAGATCGTCCTCAAGCCCCTGGAGACGAGCAGCGGCATAGTTGTTCCTTTCCTCTGGTCAGCGAGTCTTGCAGAGGACGCCCCCTGGGGAGAAGATGAAGCTGGCTCACCGATCGATATAGTTCATGAGGTAGATCAGAACACAAAGCGGCATTATCCTGATATCGAGTTTTCGTCTCAGCTTCTTCTCGATGACGCGCTCCTCTGGCGTGAGCAGCCGTAAATGCTCAGCGACCTCGGCCACAACCTTCTCATCTGCCATCATGTCATGGTCATGGATATGCTCTGTACTTGGAGGGTTGTCTATCTTGTTGGCCATTTTAAAGTGACAGTTTAGTCGGAGTATTGTTTTCCAGGGCTAAAGAGTAGTAAAAGAAAGACACGTCAAGCACTTGAGAACCTCGGCCACGACTCTAGAAATGGCACGGTGACGCTAGATAAATAGTGTCGTGAGATCAGCACGTGGTGAGGAGACGGATAATCGGAAAAGATACATGGCATTACTGAGTGCCGCTTTTCCGCAGCACAAGCATCAGAGATCACACCTTGACTGGATGGGAGAAACAGAAGGGGGGTGCATTGTGTATATAGAAGTGTGTGTGGGGAAGACCAATACTACACTTTCGGCATTTGCTTCATGGGAGATCAGTAGTTCGCTGTAACCCCATCCTTTGGGGCGTCCGAGACCCTGCAGCCCGCTCAACGTATCACCGAGCTCAGGTGCTATCTGGTGACCGAGTCTGTCCTCGGTGATAACAAACAAGCGAAGGCACCCTGAAGGTCTCACTTCCCCATGGGGTATCATTTCATGGTGAGGTCTCCAGCCTTGGCCTTCTTGCTCTCCACATTTTCTCCCCCTTCCTCAGACCTCTATAGGTGTGCTTCATAACAGCTCTGACGTGGACAAATGAGACGTGGACAAATTAATGAGAAGTCATCAGCCGTCATCCGAGGATCTACTTGACCACCACCCATATCCGGGGTCGATAATCATAAAATCGTTGACTGCGCTTCTCCGGGTGCGTCGATCCTAGATTGAAACTCAATCCTGGATATCTGCGCAGCCTGAAGCCACGCTTCACTCAGAAGTATAAGTATTTACACACCTTTGGAACTGCTGCCTGATGAGAGTTCTGTAACTACAGACGGCGTCTGATCAGACTATCTGACCGTCTACTAATTATACCCAGCCCAAAAACACGAAAGGCTAGATAATTTAGTTGCTACTAAGATAGCTCTGTATCTATCTTACCTGCTATTCATCGTTGAAGAATAGGGGCCCTTACCTCCCTCCTTAATACATTTATACTCCATATTGTATATACCAGCTAAGCTCATACCCTCTAGTGTCTATTATCCCAAGCCATCACCACAGTCCTTATTCCTGACCTTCGTATAGACTCAGCCCCATGATCTTCATAACCTTGACCTAGGACCTTTTGTATATGAGGTACGAAGAAATCTTACATGAAATCGAGGCACCTAGACGACATATGGACTGATAAATGGGGGATGGACCGGTCAATGAGTGTTTATAATAGTGCTAGCTTGATATAGTAGATTATCCAAAGAGTGTCAAGTGAATTCCCCACAAAGCTCTCCACCAGGAACTTCGTCCCGAACCATCTCATCGTGTACCCCATCGTTTTTGCGCCACCACTTCTTCCTGCCCCTTCAAGAGCCACATTCTTTCCGATTTCCACCAGTTGGCCAGATCAGAGTTCTGTAGGGAAACTCTCAGGCCTTTTCTCACGAGGGACTGCCTTAGTAGAAGGACCACTCCTGGTCGACATAGAAACTGCCAGCCTGGCCGTTGCAGCCACTGCCCGCGTGGCTGTAGGGGCTCCAGTGAGAACAGGAGTTGACTGAGCTGTCGGAGTTCAGGAGGCAGAAGTTGGACCCGCAGCCTGTGAAGCGATAGGTGTGGCCGTTTTGAGCCGTAAACCAACCGTTGTCATAGGCGCAGATGTCATCGCCAGATGGGCCCATATAGACATAGTCGCAGGCATTCTCTCCATCAATCCACACGGCCTGGTCGGAGTGGCCATCGGAGTAGTATGCAACTCCTGTGTTGATGGCTGCGGCGGCCTGGCCTACGAAGGCAGAGGCAAGGAGAGCGATGATGGTCTGCTTCATATTTGCTAGATGTTGCGGTCAGTTTCTGTCAGTATTCTGAGGAACGAGAGATTAACGTACAAAGTGTAGATATCGTTGGTTGTCAAGACTGTCTTTGAAGGCGGTTGTCAGTTTCCAGAAGGATGTGTTGTCTGAGCTCAGGTAAGATGTTATCAACATCGAGCATCTGCGAGATATTTATATCCAGTGGAATACAACCGACCTTGCAATATCATAACCCGAAGTTGGGCATGAAACTTCGCAAAGGAAATAATAATTCCTCATAGTGTCTCAGCAAAACGGCGGTCAGAAGACAAATCAGTAAACAATTTGAGTGCTGTGAGGTTAGCTGGTAAGCCAGTGTGCCCGGTGTGGTATGTATTAACATATAACGCCGGAGTCTGCTCGCAAGGTGCTGCCACAAGCCATCCATGTGATCCAGGCGTACCGTTGTACGTCGTACGGCGGAGGTGATTAGAAACTGAAACGCAATCGGATGACACTTAACATGCTGGCGGCCGCGCGAGTAACATGGATACTGAGTGCGGGAGAGTTTGATGAGAATGGGCTAATTCCCAGGCGCCTACCAGGGTTGCCTTCGTTTGAATACCTAGGTACTCTAGGGTACTCTGACGAACTACAACGAAATAAATAGCATTATGAGCACTGAATATAGATACTACGAGGTCGCCCAAGCTGAGAATTATGCTGAGACACGTCTGTCCTTTGGAATGGGAAATATGTGTGTAGATTTAGAAGCCTGCCGCTCAACTAATACGGACTGTACCATAGATTATGCCCTGACCAAGTAAAGTACTATGAGTAATCATAGATACCCAAGTAACTAGATTGTTCAGTCACCAAACCTTCGAACGGCGCATGTTGTAAATCCATCGATTATTCATCAGCTGCCAAGATTGAATACAAATGCGGCGGGAAAGTCTTTCAATGTCTTGGTCCAGGCTCTCTTCTAGCTCTCACCAGGCTCTCACCGGCTGAAGAGGCTTACTGAGCACAGTGAACCTTCTGTTTATTGTCTTCATTGTAGATCAATACCTGTACAGGGCTAGATTGGCACCGATGAGACGGTCGGTACCTTCCTCGGTTTTGACTTCGAGAGCCCCCCGGCTGACCCGACAGGTTGACAGTTCTGGAGCTGGGAAGGGTCTTCTATTTGGCGAGAGGGAATAGGTGTCGCCTCAGGTTAGATCAAAGAGCGAGGAGACAATGCATACTTGAGCAAACCCTCAATTATACCCAGTGTCGCTGAAGAAACACAAGTAAAAGGCCCAGGATCCAATTCCTTTTCCTCGATCGAAACTGTTCTCCGTATTGTTGGCGTATAACATTGACCTCGGGAATACTGATTCGCTGTAAACGGCCGAGACACTCAACCCTCAACGTGTCGGTCTCGGGCGTAAGTGCAATTCTCAGCTGAATGGAGTTTTGGTAGACTACATTAACAGTTGTCCAACTTGATGGTACAATATTCTTCCTAGGTGAGCGGATTGCGCTCAAGTGCTCTATTCTAAAGTGCTCTGCTGTCAACACGCTCCTCCCTAAGGACACAATCCTGCAGCATTGGCAGACTAAAGAATTACAAGCAAGTGCTATTCTAGTCAGCTCCAGCATCATAGTCAATGTTGGTTTAGAAAATTGCAGCGACAAGGTTTTTGCGAATAGTCTGATATTTACCTTAGACTTGAAAGTCTGTTAGAGGTGTGTAGTATGTAACCTAGCCGCACAACAACGATACCTACTTAGGTAGGTAGTGTTTGATTCTTTAACTGAAAGCTTCACAACAACCATTCCTTTTAAGGTTTCGAGGGGTGCTGTGATATATGCAATCTTTAAAGGTTATATACTGCATCCTTTTTCATCTACCTGTACCTGGTCAGGCATATATATGTGGTAAGTTTCAGATAAATTTTGAATTCGATTAACTGTTCCCCAGGTTACAGTGATACGGCGATAGCTTGGTATTCCTATAAGACTTCTTTAGCACCAACACTCGGATAGATAGATATACACAGCATAGCGCTGCTTTATAAGTGTGTGTCTGTGAATGTTAGGCTGTTTTGGAATAGATTCCAGAATGTTCGTGGGTGACAAATGCCACGTTTAGCTGGGGTCCACCCCTGTAAGAGCCGGGCTGTTTTAAGGGGTCCATGCAAGGTCGCTGTTCCCCAGAGGTTGCGGATGCACGAACAATCAACCCCGCGCCTTCCGACGATCTGACATGAGCTCGCCCCTAAGGTTCGACGCAATCAGCACCTCAGCATAATAACACATGTGACTGTTGCACGACCTTGGACAACAACCGATCATTGAATTGACTCACCTAGAGCCCTGACTACCTAGGTACTCCTACATCACCAGATCACCTAAAGTTCCAGACAGTAGCTCCGAGAGATCATCACAAGGATCCATAATCCATAATCCCACCTCCCCATATTCCAATTCCCAGTCGCACGAGCATTGATCGACAAACAACACAACACAACACAACATGGCCGTACAAGACGCCCTGGCTCTCAAGGAGCAGGGCAACAAGCGCTTTGCCAAGGGAGACTATGCCAGCGCAGAGGGACTATACTCCCAGGCGTAAGTCCGCTCTATGAAATTAAACCCCCTCCCAATTAACCCCCCGATGGTGCCTCCTACCTCAAATTGACGACTTGCGCCCACGTCCCAGTATCATCGCCGACCCGAAGGACCCCCGCCTCTACACCAACCGCGCCATGGCGCGGGTCAAGCTCCAGCGCTGGGAGGACGCCATCTCCGACTGCCAGACCTGCCTCTCCCTGACCCCGGACAGCATGAAGGCCCTCTTCCAGATGGCACAGGCCCAGATCGAGCTCAAGGACTTCGACGGCGCCCTCGAGAACGCCACGCGCGCCCACGGCATCGCCGCCAGGACGGAGGACAAGTCGCTGTCCGCCGTCACCCAGCTCGTCCTGCGGTGCAAGAAGGAGCGCTGGGACGAGAGGGAGCGCGTGCGGCTGCGGGAGAGCTCCGCGCTCGAGAGGGAGGTCCTCGAGATGCTGGCGCGGGAGGCGGAGCAGGCCGTGGCGGACTGCGGCGCCGACGAGGGCGAGCGGAGGGACGTGCAGGCCGAGTGGGACGCCAAGCTGGCCACGATGACGGGCACGTTCCGGCTGGCGAGGGGCGAGGAGGGCAAGAGGCGGGCGGTGCCGGACTGGGCCATCGACGACATCACCTTCGGCATCATGGTGGACCCCGTCATCACCAAGACGGGCAAGAGCTACGAGAGGGCGAGCATCCTGGAGCACCTCAAGCGTTCCCCGACCGACCCCCTCACGCGCGAGCGCCTGGACGTGTCGGACCTGCGCCCGAACATAGACCTGAGGGAGGCCTGCGCCGCGTTCCTCGAGGAGAACGGCTGGGCGGTCGACTGGTAGGGGTCTCTCGACAACTTGGACGACAAGGCCGCGCACGGCCGACAACAACCACGACAATCCGGCGAGAACCGTCACTACCTGGCAAACACCTTCCTTAGCCCGCCCGAGCCCAGACGCTCCTGTCTGGTTTGCAAGACCTGGCTGGGCTTGAAGCGGTTGGCGGCCAACTTACTACTTCCAAACTGATGATGATGAGGGCACTCAGCGGCCGGTGTCCTATTCATTGGTAACATTTCCTTTTAATACATCTCCACCCTTGACGCGTTACGGAATACCCTGCAGACACGATTGGCGGAAACAGCATTGCATGGCATAGCAGGTGTGGCGTTTTCAGGGCTCATATGTATGGTTCAGAGAACATGGTTCTGGATCAACACTTCGGGGTCGGGGAAAGCGGAATACATTGATTGATTAGGATTCTCTTTTGGCAATGGATGAACAAATCACATCCATCTTCGAGAATCCTTGGAAGCCTATGGTATGGCATGCGATGTGTTGGCCCTCTTTCCTCTGCTATGTGCTTGTTTTACTGTTGCCTTCGGTCTAGCCATACCAGTACTATGTGCAAGGTGCCCCCTCCCCCACCTTCGGCATCTGGTTCATGGTCGCCTTATGGACCCCTTTGATGCTATTGTTTGTCTTGTCGCAGCACTCATCTCAACTCAGAGTACTTGTGGGATTGGTGTCTCAGCGAGTGCCTCGGTCCCGGCCCTTGGGAATTGTCGTTTTGTCTGTCCTGGCCTGCCTTCCTGGTAGGCTGAACAATGGTGGGTATCAGGGGCTCGTCTCTCGTGCCAGTCACGACCTCGTTTGCCTCACTCGGGCTCGTTCAGAAGGCCATTGCTGTCACATGGATGGCTAGTTAGCGGTCAGAATCAATTCTACAGCGTGAGATACTCGGGGGTGACAGGGTTTCCAAACAACAGACCACGGCTGACCCCCTCCCTCCTTCCGCAAGGAACGATGTCTTGATGGGGATGTTATAGGTTACTGCAGCCACATTTATACTGTTAACAACTGTTGCGAAGATGACAAGAGGTCACGAAAAGGAGAGGGAGGGTACCAGAGAGCCCCACCCACGAGAACTGCTGAAAGCTTTGCAATCCAGAAACGATAAAATGCACGTGAAACGCCCAGACTGAGCACCCGATCAGGCAATGGATGAAGCCAAAGGTAACGTCTTTCGTCAGGCATTACTGTCGAATAATATGGACGAACCCGTCGGCTGTGCCTTCATACATTCTGAGGTGCCATATGTCCCATATTGCAGAGAAAACAGTGTGAAATGATGCGAGGAGGAGACAAGGCTGATAACCCCAATGGGGAGGGAGATTCATACCTTTACGATGAAGTGCACTATGCCTCCCAATCCTCCTGATGTGAGATCCCAGGCAAAGGGGAGAGAAGCCCGAAAAGTCAGATACTGGCTAGAAACTCCGCAGTACAGCTTCCTCAACTTCGAACTTGTTCATAGTCCGACCAAGATCCCGGAAGTCCCATTTGAAACAATGCCTGGGGCCGCGGGTTTTAGTTGCACACAGGTCACCCTGGGGCATATAGGAAGACCCGGGTTTGAATACGTCAGTCTATCTCCTGTGCGAAGCTCAAGCATAACGCGGACCGATGAATAATAGTACTATTCCTTTGAACATATTCTCGAATTGCAATTTGACGCCCTATCTTAATCGCGACATAATTTCATTTGGGTATCATTCCTTCGCCCTTGTCAATCCTAGGGGCTCTAGCCATTGCACATTTGGGGCCATGAGAGACGCATCAAGCAGATATACACAAGCCTCCTCCTCCTTGAGAATTGCACCTTGACCGTCTTGACTTGCTGTTCTTGTTTCTCTAAGGCTAGACATGCCGAGCTCGGGACATAGTTGGAAATCTACTCGGCAGGTTTTGGATGTTGCTGCACCTGCCAGCGCGGGTTTCCGCATGCGGTTATCGCGATAGTCCAAGCCCAACCAAGATTGGCGGGAATCGTCTGCTTCGATTTTGTCTGGATTGACCAACGACCCGTCCATTCAGTAGTGCCCTTAGTGGCCGACACTGAGAGGGAGACTCACTTGCACCCTGTCACATCATTGATAGAGTCAGATCTAAGACCGAACCTGGAGAGTGCAGGAGCAGGTCTCACGTTGCCAATCTGTTCGACAGTCTTTGTATCGACTTCATTGAGACACATGAGCCCTCGACATTAACTTCATATGTGAACAAGGAGCATGCTTCTGCAACATCAACTGGTCGCCAGTTGTCCACTATTAGCGGTTGCCACTTATAGACACTCGTGAGCGGTTCATTGCCTGGCTGCGCATGGGCATATAGCAAAGACCCTGGCGACAGTGTATTGCTCAACTCGTGTAAATCAACTCCAATACAGTCCCAGTTGAGGCAAGGAATTCGGCGTTGGCGTATTAGGTAACGATCAACATCATGTGGCCATCATGCTTTGCTGATGTATCCCCATGCAACCATACACTCGAATACTGCGCTTGCTTTACGCGAATCCCATGATGATGGATTCCGACTGCATATCTCCTTGACCTGCTTCTTCTTCAATGTGCCATTGCCCTTGACCGCTTCCCTGATGATCTCAGACTTGACCATTACATAAGGCTTCGGTTGCATCCGGATTACTTCACAGAGCCTGACCTCCTCAGGCGTCAGTAGGTGGTAGTCGGGCATGTCTCGGCTGAGCTGCAATGGTGTGACACCGGATATTGGCTGTGGTACGTGTGTCGGTTTCTTGGAAGCGTCGATTCCGTTGGCAACGAAAACGTTGCCTCCATTCACCCCATTGGCATGGTTACCGTTTGTGAGATTGGTATCACCGTTCGCCGCGACGTCGCCGCTTGGAGAGCCGCTCTTCGCCATAGTTCGGATTGGAAGCTCCGGAGCCACCAGGAGAGCAGCACCACTCTGTGGTTCGGGTTGGACAGGTTGCTTGTTGCGCTGTGCAGCCGCCAACCGTTCTCTATCCATTGAGCCCATAGGTATCTTGTTCTGCGCACGTGCTACTTTGTCCTGTTCATATTTCTCGCCGCTTCGGAGATCGCCGATGCCCATGTTTCGCCAATCCTGCAGCTGGGAAATGGCTTGGCGGAGGTTGAGCTCGTCGATGAGACCCTGGTTGAAGTCTTCAAAGTCTTTGTGGTTCATCATGCGCGCGAATGGTTTGGCCTTCGTAAGGGTTTCCCGTTCTTCCTTGGAGCGTTTCTTGTCCATTTTGGTATTCTCCCGATAATCCAAGAGATTGTGCTCAAATACGACCTTTTTGCGCTCCACACGCTGCGTTAACCTGCTATTGTAGATCTCCATGACCGTCAACTTGAGCTCCATCTCGGGCTCCAATTGACCAGTGTTCGGATTGATGCCATCACCAGGTTCGAACTGCATGAGCTGAACAGCCTCCTCGGCTTCATTGGCGTGCTCAGTTTCGAATTCCAAGCGACCAGGCATGTAACCCTGAATCTCGTGACATGACGGAACACTCGCGGTAGGTTTGGTTTTCGGCGGTGGAGCAGGGGCGTTTTTGATTGCATCTTTCCGTTCCTCGATTCTCTGTTTCTTATTGGCCTGGAAGTCTTCTCTCGTTGTCGCATTCGCAAGTGAAGTATCTTTCGGACTGCACCTCTCAGGGAGGGGAAACTTGGTGGATTCGATGTAAACTTTCTCGTAGTGGTCCCTGACCTCGTCTTTGTTGCGATATCCACCAATGTGGTCAGCAATATCAGCCCATGAGCCGATACCGTAAATCTCGCAGCCCTCGAGGAGGAGGAGCTCCTCATCAGCCCCCCAGCCTTCATCGAAAATGGGGAAGGAATTCTGTTCTATGACTCGGTAGGGATGGGTCGAAGGTTGGTGGTTGTTGCTCGCGGAACCTTTGGAAAAGCACTGGACGCAGAGGTCATAGTCGCTACAAGCAGAGTGAGCGCATCGTATCCGCACCTGATCAAGTCGAATATTGTGTTAGCCTTGGTGGTCTAAGTCTTGGGACGTTGATAGAGGGATCTTGAACTTCAGGTAAATTGCGACACTCGAAGCCAGGCAACACGGCGAGGAGATTGGGGCACAAGACTTACAGTGGAAGTGATGTCCACGGAGCAAACATCGCAAATATATTTAACACCACCCTCACTACCACGAGTCGCAGTCTTTTTCCTGATGACAGCCATGGTGTCTGCGGAAGGTCAAGGCAACAAGGGATTCGTGCGTAGAGTCGTGAACAATCGTGGGGATACGTATATCTCACCCGCAGTGTAAGGCCAAGCCGCGGTTACTCGTCATCAGAGGGATCATGCAAAGATACACACTTATAATAGAGAGCAATACTTGATGACACGACGCGTAACGTCGATGGATTTGAGATGTCCGGGGATGCGCGCTGTTGATAGACGTCGTTTCTTCGGGAGTCAATTGCGGAACATCGAATGTCAATGCGGAATGCGGCTCAGCGAGTTGTGGAGTAGTAGCGCGTCAATGGAGGACTTGAGACCGGGAGCTAAGCCGAAGCTCCCCACTGATAACAGATAAGCTGGATACAAGGGGGGACAGGTGGACAATCGCTGACATAAGGGATTGATCAAGGTACACTGGTACAGAAGTACTGTATGTACTTCCGCAGCTCAGTGACGCAACATACCCTGCACCTGTCTTCCAAGGTTCTTCTCCGTACCCCGACTTCCCCAACCCAAGCCGAGGCCAACCGCAAAAGCTGGGGACGGAACGTTGCGACCGCTTCGGCGACGAACGCGCCCCGCCAAACCAGGAACAACGATGGTGGGGTGTTCCGGGGCGTAGTATAACACCACTTGCACGTAGGATTTGGGAGTGTTCGTACATAAAACCGCTCATTACATCCCATTTCGTTCCTGCACAGCAGCAAAGCAGAAACCTCGCAGTTTTCCCACCATTTGACCCATTTCAGCATTTACAGTAAAGATGCCGGACAAGATCCTCGACGATATCTCCCACCGCAGATATAACCCTCTGACTGGATCATGGTTGCTGGTGTCCCCTCATCGAACAAAACGGCCCTGGCAGTGAGCAGAACATCTCACAAAACTGTAGTTGCTGGAGTATGAGAGCTGAAATTATGTTATAGAGGACAGCAGGAGGGCGCGCAATCAAACACTCTTCCAGACCATGATCCTACGGTCCGCCAGTCTCCTGCCCATTCGCCCCTCCCACCCCGGCAACGCCGAAAGCTGACTTCATACTGAATATTAGTGCTACCTCTGCCCGGGCAATGCTCGCGCCCAAGGAGACAGCAACCCGCAATATGAAAACACTTTCGTCTTCGTGAACGACTATTCCGCCGTCAAGGAGGAGCAGGCCGAGTACAACCCGCCCGAGCCCAGCGGCACCGATGACCTGTCCGCCCTGCTCCTCCGCGCCGAGCCCGTGACGGGGAAGTGCTACGTATTGACATTCAGCGCGAAGCACTCGGTCACGCTGGCCGACATGTCCGCTCAGGAGATCCTCCCAGTGGTGGAGACCTGGACGCGCATCTACGCCTCGCACTTGTCACCTTCGAACCCCCTCGCCAAGGTGGCTGGAGAGCTGGCGCTGCTCAAGACCGACGCCGCGCCGGAGTCCAAGGTCGACAAACCAAAGAACCAATTGAGATATATGCAGATCTTTGAGAACAAGGGCGCCGCGATGGGCTGTTCGAATCCTCACCCGCACTGCCAGGTCTGGACGACGAGCACATTGCCTGAGGAGCCGGGCAAGGAGATCGTGCAAATGACCAAGTACCGCAAGGAGCACGGCGGCAGGCATCTTCTCGCAGACTACGTAAAGCTCGAGATGGAGAAGGGGGAGCGTGTGGTGTGGCAGAACGAAGGCTTCCTTGTAGTGTGTCCGTGGTGGGCCGTCTGGCCGTTCGAGGTGATCGTGATTCCGAAGAGGCATGTGCGTGCGCTCGTGGATCTGACGGATGACGAGAGGCTATGGTTTGCGGAGGCTATACAGGAGGTTGCCAGGAGGTACGACAACCTCTTCGAGTGCAGTTTCCCTTACAGTAAGTCCATCAATATCGCCTCGCTTTTCGGACCAGGAAAGGTGTGTGACACAAAGACGAGGCTGACACTCGCGAATAGGCTCCGGTATCCACCAAGCACCTATCGACTGCACGGAAGAGGAGGCCGAGAACAGCTATTTCCATATGCACTTCTACCCGCCTCTGCTTCGTTCCGCGACGGTGCGCAAGTTCCTTGTCGGGTACGAGCTGATGGCCGAACCCCAGCGGGATATCACACCGGAGCAGGCGGCGGCGAAGCTCAGACCATTGGGTGGGGAGGTGTACCGGAAGAGCATCTAAAAGTAAACACATCATTTCCGGCATGTTTATACTTAGATACACCCATCATTAAGTTTTACCAGTGAATATAAAAGATATCCCACATTCGATTCATTTGCCTTCTCCCATGCAGCTTCCCTGTGCGGTCCCCTCCTGGACAGCATCCTTGAACGCGGTCACCTGGATTGCACCATATTGATCCTGAGCGCACCTGCGTGCTCCTTACGCCTTCACATAGTGGCTGTACTGCAGCCCCATCCAGATACTTCCACTGAACGCTGCGGTAAAGGGGAATGTATGCTCCCACCCCAGCTTCACGGTCTTGAAGACCAAGGTCTCACTGACGAAATGCGCCGCCGCCAACAGATGCGTGAACAAACACATCTGGTACAGGGCTGGATCATTGACCCTGTAGGCTCCATATATTCTGATAACGCCGGCAAGGATGGTGTACACACCAAAGAGGCGCGCTGCGAGGGGAGTGACCTGATCGGTGGCAGTTGGCTTGTCCTTGAGAGTGGCGGAGACGACGGGCTCGAGCTTGGCCACGGAGTCAGGTTTCGCGGAGGGGTTGGCCACGAACAGGCCGTTATAGATGCGCCGGGTGAAGTGGAGGGTTATGAGGTTTTGTACTGCGTTTCCTATGGCTGCCACGGAGACCTAGAGGGTGGTTAGTCTCAGCTGGTGGGGCGGTAAAGGCGAAAAGAAGCACTGGTCGTACCACTAGCAGATAGTATGGGAGGATGCCGTCCTCGACAGAGGGCAGGATCGTGTACAGGCTGTCCATGGTCGCAGACTTGAGGTTTATTGAAGACTGGATTCCTAGATGGTGTGGAATAACACAATTGGAAAAGGGTGACAGCTAGTCGGTGTAGATGATGTCAATTGATGTCTTGCTCAGCCTTCCCAAGATTTGTAGTATGGTGGTGTGATAAGTACTGTTGAAGGCATGAGGAGCTGCAACCGCGTCAGGGGCACTCAGGGGCCCAAGCTCCTACATACTCAGGTACATAGGTGCTCAAGTACTCCGTGACAGGCGGTCGGAGCTTCCGGTGTCATAGCGTCCGTTTATCCCTACCAATTGGCATGTAACTCTACACTACTGGTACCTCGGCCTTGTACCCCATAATTTTTGTTGACTCGGGTCTTCATCCTTTTTGAGCTCTTGGGTTCCTGCGTTCTTCCCACCGCTTTCTATCAACATCATCGTGGGCACAATTCCGACACGATGGACTACCTTAGGAACATCCCACAGCCTGTTCAACTGGCATTTGCCGGGGTCGGCGCCCTCTACGTCGCTGGCCGCGTTCTTAGCTATGTTCAACTGCTCCTTAACCTGTTCGTCCTCAGCGGCACCAACCTCCGCAAGTATGGCCGTCCCGGATCATGGGCTGTCGTGACTGGTGCATCCGACGGACTGGGCAAGGAGTATGCCAAGCAGCTTGCCGCAAAGGGATTCAACATTGTGCTTGTTTCTCGTACGCAGTCTAAGCTCGAAGCGTTGGCCCAGGAGCTCAAGGTCGAGACCAAGATTCTCGCTATGGTATGCCAACCATCCCACTCTTCACTGACCTATTCAGCTGCTGACATAGTCAGGACTATTCCAAGGACAATGCATCCGACTACGAACGCCTCGCTGAGCTCGTCAACGGTCTTGACATCGCCATCCTCATCAACAACGTTGGCCAGTCGCACAGCATGCCTGTCCCCTTTATCGAGACCGACAAGAAGGAGCTGCAGGATATCGTCACTATCAACTGCCTGGGAACACTGAAGACCACCCAGATCATTGCTCCCGGAATGGCACAGCGAAAGAGAGGTCTCATCCTGACCATGGGATCGTTCGGAGGCTGGATGCCGATCCCCTACCTGGCCACGTACAGCGGTTCCAAGGCCTTCCTGCAACACTGGAGCACAGCCCTCGCCGGAGAGCTGAAGCCTAGCAATGTCGACGTCTACCTCGTACTGTCATACCTCGTGGTCTCGGCCATGTCCAAGGTCAGGCGCCCTAGTGCGATGATCCCCACTCCGAAGCCCTTCGTCCGGGCTACTCTCGGCAAGATTGGTCTCGGAGGAACGCAAAACATCGCATACACATCTACCCCCTGGTGGAGCCACGCAATCATACAATGGTGGGTTGAGAAGACGATTGGTTTCGGTAGCAAGCTTGGACTTGGCTTCAACCTTACGAGCCACAAGGACATTCGAGCTCGTGCCTTGCGTAAGGCTGCGAGGGAGGCAAAGAAAGAGTAAGGCTGTGGGATGACTTTGGATGCTGCAGATTATAAAACCCCACAAAGAAAGAGGACATTGAGTTGAAAGATGTCAAGGGAATCTTGGAATGACATGTAAGGAGGGAGCCTAGTTTAGATAGTAGAAAGAGGCTCCAACAGAAACCAGGAGAATGCCCATCAGAAGGGGCAAGTGGTACGGACGTACGGAGTAGAAGGTTAGGACTCACTCCATCGTGGAGCGCTGTAGTTTCGATTGGAAGGACACTTCCAGTGCAATTGATTTATAGCTGGGATCCGTTAGTATCGGCCTACTCGATACAATGGCAATATGGCAATACCCAATTCTCAAACGTCCAGTGAAACACACACTCTCTCGAACCTTGTGCCATTGTGTGCACCAAGGTATTTAAATGCCGAAACAGGTCTAGCTCGATTCCGAGAACGCGATGGTTCGCGTCTCCACCGAAAATTGGCCCAAGCACCAACTGCCAGCATTCGATGGCAACAGGACCAGCACCAAGTGCTATCGATCCCTGCAAAGAAATTGTGTTTACTGCACCAGCTTGCTGCAGTACCCACGCCAGGACCGACGTCAAGCTGTCAATCAACCTTTCAAGCTGAACTCAGCACCATACCACAACCGAGCCACCACTCTCAACTCGACCCTGTCCTTCGCTTCTTGAAGTATTTGACTCGACGACCTCAATACCCATTGATGTTGCGATAGCTTGGAGCTCCTTGCGCGGGAATCGGCTGCCTTTGCGCAAGACCAAGACGGGGACGGCGCCGACGACGAAGAAGCTCCCCTCCTGTTACCGCCCAACCGACTTTCCTACTCCGATCTTCGAACTTCGGGGCGAGAGAAGGAGGTCACAAGAGGGACAACATCTCGATACAAGACTCATCCTTGGTCGGGCCACCACACCATATTCACCATGACGACGACTCCCGCAATCATGCGCCAACTGCCCGGCGCATTCATCCAGACTCCTGCGCCAGCGAATGATCCACTGCGACGGAATCTCTTTGCAGATGTCACACCCGTCGCTCCTCGAGGGGGTGCCTTGGGCAGAGATCCGTCGAGACCACTATCCATGGGCAGATTCCCCCCTGCGCCAACAGCAGCACCTGGTCCGCCTGCTCCCCTAGTAGCACCACAACCAGCTCCCGAGAATGCGCCTCCAGTGCTTAAGGCCGCCAGGTTTGTCAATGAGCTCCTCCAGCTGGATGGCAGTTATCCAGATCTGGATTCATACTGCAGACGTAAGGCTCCCCACGATTGTCCTTGACTCCAGCAACGACTCCTGCTAACATTCTCATGTAGCTGGTGCTTCATCCGACTACGATCTTGCCCTGGTCGACCCAGCATTGGCACCATTCTACAAGCCTACGATCTACCCTATCCCAGACCGAGTCTTCGAACACTTCGATCGTGGGCAGGTTGCAACAAGAATGGGATTGTTCACCGAGATAAATCATGGCTGGGTTACTATTGACAACTCACTGTATCTCTGGGATTACACCCATCCTGACCCCGAGCTGATCGGATTCGAAGAGTCACCCCATACCATCACCGCACTGGCCCTTGTCCCTCCGAAACCTGGCGTGTTTGTCAGTACCATCACCCATATACTCGTTCTCGCCACCGCGACCGACATCATTCTTCTCGCCGTCTCTGCAGCGCCTACGCCAACGGGCTCCCATATCGTGAACCTTTACTCGACGAGGATGTCACTACACAAAGGCAGTCTCGATGTCAGCTACATCACAGCATCCGCGGATGGGCGCATCTTCTTCGGCGGCCACAACGACACCGACGTGTATGAGCTCTACTACCAGCAAGAAGAGAAGTGGTTTTCCAGTAGGTGTGGAAAGATCAACCATACACACCCGGGCTGGTCGTCTGTTGTGCCGAGCCTGCCTAACCCCGCTGCCCTCTGGACCCCTAAGACAAACGAATCTCTGGCCGACATAGTCATAGACGACAGTCGAAAGCTGCTCTACACTCTTTCCAACAACTCGACTATCCGTACCTACCATCTGGAGGGCCCGGAAAAGTTGAACAAGTGCATCGAGAAGGACAAGCTATCCTGCCTGCGGGACATCACCCACATGATACCCGCATCTGACCTGTTGACAA
Organism: Cytospora piceicola; assembly: GCA_023375675.1. Lineage (NCBI taxonomy): Eukaryota > Fungi > Ascomycota > Sordariomycetes > Diaporthales > Cytosporaceae > Cytospora > Cytospora piceicola. Next base: position 1,979,700 of record JALQBC010000001.1, on the reverse strand, counting down.
ACAACATGGTGATCGTGTCTATCAGCCCGATCTCGTCCAATGAAGCCTCCAAACTTCATCTGATGGCCCTGACGAACACTGGATGCCGGATCTTCCTCAGTGCAACTAGCTCAGCCTACTACATGGGTAATACTGGATCAAGCACAGCGCCGCAAAGCATGCAGGTGCAGTTTGTCAAGTTTCCTCCTTCCGGCGACCTGGCTCCTGCGGGCCAGCTGGCCATTAATGGTGCGCCTCTCAACACGACCTCCCAGGCTTTGATCACGAGCAGATTCGGTCACCGATACGCCCCCGGCTATTTCTTCGATTTTGTCGCGAAAAGCGACAATCCTAACACGGATGTGCTCTTCGTCTCCGCACCTGAGACCGGCCGGATCAAAGCCACTGCCGGTACGGCTGGGACGCCTCTAAGATACCACGAAGCTGCGAATTGGATCGAGCTTGGCCAGGGTGTAAGGGTTCTTGATATGGGTCCAACCACACCGCAATTCGCTGCTGCAGGGCAGCCTTTGGGTTTCGGTAATGAGCTGGCCGTACAGTTCGACCAGACTCCTTCCGAGTTTGCTGTCATGACCAACATGGGTATCCACATCATCCGGCGACGAAGAATGGTTGATGTCTTTGCGACCGTTATACGTAAAGCCCCGAGTGATGATGCCATCAGGGAAGACGTAAGACGGTTTAGGGAGCTGTATGGGCGACAAGAGACTGTGTCGACTGCTCTGGCAGTTGCCTGCGGACAAGGCAACGACATGCGCAATGGTACTGCTCGTGTGATAGATCAGGTCACCATTGACCGGGCGCGAACTGTGTTCGTCGACGAGGGTGGCGCACCACAGGTCTTCGATATTGATACCGTGGTGCTATCTCATCGACATCACGCTCTCGGCCAGTATCTCGCTCGACTGGTCCGGACAATATGGAAGGCCAGAGTCATCACACTGGGACTGGGCGCGACGGGCGCCTTGGTCGTGGATTCGACGGTCCCCGTGCCTAAGCTGAACTCTGTCCAGGAGAGCTTGGATCGATTGCGGAACTTCCTCGATGCAAACCGTGGAGTCATCCAGGGTCTGCAGGGTCCCCTTCCGGGTATTGGTGACCGCCGTGAAGAGCTGGCCACTCAGCACGAGCACCAGGGCCTGTATTCCTTGCAAAGGTTGATGGAAAATGTTTCTGAGGGTATCTCTTTCGTCCTCATGCTCTTTGATGAGCGTGTGGCGGACATACTTGTTCGTCTAGATGTCCCCTCGCAAGAGCAACTACGAGATCTCACCTACGAGCAACTCTTCTCGCAAGTATCAGGAAGGGATCTGGCAAAGGTCCTTGTCAAAGCCATTGTGAACCGCAACATCGAGAGCGGCGCCAATGTGGAGACGGTAGCCGATGCCCTGCGAAGGCGCTGTGGTAGCTTCTGCAGCCCAGACGATGTCGTCATCTTCAAGGCCCAGGAGCAATTGAAGAGGGCAACAGAGGCGGGTGCCAATGGCAACCTCCTTCGCCAACTCCTCGGCGAGAGCTTGAAGCTGTTCGAGCGTGTCGCTGGTAGTCTCACCTTTACTAACCTTCAAGGTGCGATTCTTCAGTACATCGAACTGCAGTACTACGCAGGCGCTATACAGTTGTGTCTCAGAGTCGCCCAGGAGAAAGACCGTGGTAACTCGGCTCTGTCGTGGATCAACGATGGCAAACCTGAGAATGATCCTCGACAAGCCACGTACGAGGATCGCAGGGACTGCTATGATCTGATCCACGAGATCATGCAGAGGCTCGATGCCGTCTCGGCTGTTGAGCCAGACTTGGTTGATGGACGACTCACTCTTGCAGCCACAAAGCGCGCCGAGGCCTACACCGTAGTCAATGGCTCTGACGACGAGGTGTTCCACTTTGACCTTTACGAGTGGTACATCTCACAAAACTGGACGGACCGCATTCTCGCCATCGACTCTCCGCACGTAATCACCTTCCTTCAGAGAATTGCAGCGACGGATGCCCGGCACGCGGACTTGCTTTGCCGATTCTACACGCACCGTGGGCGTTTCTATGAGGCCGCCGAGGTGCAGGCTGATCTGGCAAAGAATGAAGCCTTCCAAATTGGTATCAAGGAGCGGATTACCTTGCTTAGTCGGGCCAAAGGAAACGCGAGCGTTTCCACCATTGGTATCAGCAGGCAACACCAGCAGGTGCTCAACCATGAGGTCACGACTATGCTCGAGATTGCGCATATTCAGGATGATTTGCTGGAGAGGTTGAGGGCAGATGACCGGATCCCGGTGGATCGCAAGGCAGACTGTGAGGGAGCTCTGGACGGTCCTATTCTTTCGCTGACAGAGGTAAGCCATTCACAGTCTTTCTAGGATTTCGACAAGTGACTGACCGTGTCTACCAACAGCTCTTCAATGGCTTCGCTGAGCCGGCGAACTACTACGACCTTTCCCTTCTCATCTACCATGCCGCAGACCACCATGCACCGCGTCTTATCGCCGACACGTGGCGGAACCTGATCGACGCGGCTCACGCCGAGATCGTAGCCGCACAACTGGCATGGGAGGACGCCGGGCGGCCCCGAAACGACCCGAACCTTTCGGCCCCGCCCTTGCCGTACGAGCACGTCATCACCAGGGTCCAGGACATCGCGCACCGGACGTCCCTGAACAACCATGTCTTCCCCATCGAGACCGTTATCACTATCCTCTGCGAGTACGCCGTCACGCAGGGCCAAGACGAGACCATCGGCGCGGACGCCAACTGGCCCATCTACCTCTTTATCAACAACCTGCACGTGGCGCACCCCATCGTCCTGCGGGTGCTGGAGCACATCCTCGACGCCCAAGAGGCGCCCTTCACGGGCCGGCGGCGCAAGATGGTGGTCCGCTGGTGCGAGGCTGTCGTCGACATCTGGGTCAGGGAGATCGACAGGAGGGGCATGGACGGTGGCAACGGGGGAGGCCTCGGGCTGTGGGTCGTGGACGTCCTGGGTGCTTGCGAGCAGGCCATGGGCGACATAATGCGTGTGGAGAGGAACGAGGCTGCGAACCGCGAGAACAGGCTGTTCACCAACGACATCCGGGATCTGGCTGTGAGGCTGAACGAGATGGTCGGCGACTGGGAGGGCCGGCAGGGTGGTGGTGGGTTCTATATGTGAAGGTGAGGACGGAATCAGGCAGGAGACGGGATTCCTGAGAGACGGTAGACCCGGGTGGCAGAGGAGACATTGTTGTGAGAAAGAGAGGATGGACGAGTTTGCTTCTGTCAAGGCCAGAGTATGGAAAAAAAGGCACTTGGTAAATAGAAAGGTAGCAAGGGTTCATCGTGTGGCAGCGAGTTGCTGTGGAGGTGCTAACAAGCCCCGTTTGCGGCTTCGAAACAGGGTGGAATTTGGGAGTCATGATACATTTTTGTACAAAATAGATATTGTTCTGACAAGGTGTTATCTGATCATGGGAATTCGGTGACTTGGGCGAGAGCTGGAGATGAGGGAAGTATATTATTTTGGTCCGCGAGAAGAAGCCTAGCATGCCATACATAAACAGGCACGTAATTAAGTTCGACCCAATCCCAATATATTCCGTACCGCAAACCAAACCAAGGCCAGTGGCTGACCTGCAACAGACAGACCATACTTTCAGCACGGATGAAACGGCGACTTCAGAAATTGATTCTTATTAAGCATAACGAGTTAATCATGTCATGAATAACCCTTCTTCCACCCTAACCATTCATTCCCAAGTCACCTTACTCCTGTGAGGCTGTCCGGAACTCCTGCCACACAGTCACACCTTTCCAGGCGAACCTCGCCATGGCACACCCGGCCTTGGACACATGTGAAAACGTGCCCCAAAAGCAAATCAACACACGATCGCGCCCACCGGCCCAAACCAGCCAAATCAATAAAACAAGAAGTACAAATTAGCCACCACAACCAACACCAGCCCCCACCCCGCCGTCGACGCACGAACAGCTCCCGCCGTCACGGGCACTTCACCATCGGCCGTCTTCGCGCTGGCCGTCGAGTGGTGCTCACAATCCTCCTCCTGTCCCTTCTCGTGCTGGTGCTGTTGTTCATTGTGGTTCTGCCCCTCGCCTGCCTCGTCTCTCTCGCCCTGTCCCTCGCCCTCTCGACGCCTGTTCTCAGTGGACTGGTCATCCATGTCGCCAGGGACCACCTCGCTGGAGTCACCCATATCATTATCAAGTACCACAGTAAGTTCATCCACCATGTCTGGGCTCACTACAGCAGAGCGCTTGTCACTCTTTCCCGTGGCCCCTTCGTCCCCGACAAATCGCGCCCTGACCAAAGCAGGCGGGATATTGCCGCCGAAGGGTGGCAGTTGAACGATGGGAAAGTCGCTCACGGTGGGCGTGGCTCTGTCAGTGGCAGCGAGTCCTTCTGGATAATAAGGGGCGGCCATCCCGCTAGGGCTCCCGTCGACGTAGTCAATAATTCGCGTCACCGTCTTATAGACCAGCGTGCACTCGTCATGGGGTCTCTTGCACAGATGCCCGAGAATCATGGTATGGACGGAGATGGAGTCGTCTGTGGCGGAGGCAGATTGCCCGGAGGGGTAGGTGGTCGTCCCGGTAGGGCGCCCGTCAACGTAGTCAACGATCCGTGTCACCGTCTTATAGACCGGCGTACACTCGTCGTAGGGCCTCTTGCACAGATGCCCGAGAATTATGGTATGGATGGTGGTAGAGTTGTCAATGGGATCGGCGGCGGTGGCTAGGATGGTGGTAGCAGGAGTCGGAGTCGGCTGATGGACGACATCCAACAGCATATATGGAGTGGCTTCTGCAGTTTCCTGCCCTATCTCGGCGGTTCGCCAGGGGCAGTGGTTGTATCCCCCATCACAACACCACTCCAACCAGGGCCCGAGGTCTTCGAAGTCGATATAGGGGCAAGGGTCAAACCAAGTCCCTGTCGGCACCTTGGTGTTTGTGGCATTCGGTGCCTCCTCGGCTCTCTGAACGAGCATCTTGTGGTTCTCCATTGCGGTAGGAGGTGGCAGAGTGTGGGCGTGCAGTCTGTGTCCCGAGGTGGTAAAAGCAGCGGGATCCGAAGACGTGTCCTCCTTAGGGGCGTCCGGGGGAGGTATCACGGCCCGTTTTCCCAGTACACGGTCACGGCCACGTCCATGACCACGACCATGACCACGGCTAGAACCGTGAGTCCTCGACAGCCAAGACTCGCCCGTGGAAGGGCTGCGATACCAGTTCCGTGGGGGATCATCAAGACACTCGCCCACGGTAACAAGCCGATACCCGTGCTCGTCCGCCTGCTCGATCATGTACTCTGCAAGCTCATGCGCCGTCTTTTCCTTTATGTCATGCGCAAGAACGATCTTGCCTTTTTTACGCCGCTTGTCCTCACGGATCGCCTCATCAAAGTTCTCCCTCGCCGCATCATAATCACCCGTCCAGTCGCGCGTGTCGACCCCGGCATTGACGACATGGTACCCCAGCTCCCCCGCGATGTCCAGCGCCTCCTCGTTGGAGCTGAAGTACGGCGGCCGGAAGTACGTCGGGATGAAGCCCAGGTCCTGCACGAGCGCCTGCTCGTTGTCCAGCAGCTGGCTTGTGATGTCCTCCTCGTCCAGCGTGGCAAGGTCCGCGTGGCTCCACGTGTGCGTGCCCACCTGGTGGCCCTCGGTGACCATGCGCCGGAGGAGGGAAGGGTACCCGTGGCGTGTAAGCTGCCCGTCGGCCATGTTGCCGCCGCAGACGAAGAAGGTCGCGCGCGCGCCGCTGGACTCGAGGAGGTCGAGGAGGTCAGAGGTGTACTTCCATGGCCCGTCGTCGAAGGTCAGGGCGATGGTGTTGGGCTTGGTGCACGAGGTGAGGATTTCTCCGTAGGGGACGGAGCCCAGTTCTGGACGGGGGAGGTGCGAGAGCCAGGGAAGGGTAGGGCGTGGGTACGTTTCCTTGTTGGTGGGTTCGGCGATCTCCATGAGTGTGTCTTTGGTGGAAGACTCGTGATACTCTTGGATGGACGGTGAGAAGGCCTCGTCTGATTCTACCCGGTTGTCCTCATCAGGAAAGATAAGTGGTGCGACAGGGACATTTTCGATGCCAGGAGTAGTGAGACCGTATGCCAGCGTCGGCAAAACAACCAGCGATGTACTTATGATGGACTTCATGATGGCGAGGCTCTGTGTTTTCTAGAGGACGGAGGAAAATAGCCTTGGAAGAGCGTGTTTCAACGCGTGTGTCAGAGATTCTGATGATGGATGTGATACTGATATAAGTATCCAGGCTCGATTTGTATGGTTCCAGACGGCTTGAGATGCTAAAGGGCACCGGTCAAGCTAGAGTATCTTGTTGCCTGTGTTGACTTCCCATGGCCTCATGGCGCCGGTGCCAATGTCGTCAACTTTAGGCGGTGCGTGCGCGAGGAAACCTCGATATCTTAAGCTCGTGACCCGTCTTAGTCCTGGAACTTGTCGCCTTGATACTCAGAATCTCATAGGAGCCTTTGAAAGTATGCCCGAGCGTGATCTTGATATTGGTGAGAGACAGCGAGGTCCACGGTAGCAAAATACGGAGTTTCATCTGGACTACGATGTTTATCGTCAGTCGTCGATTCCTTCTTACAGATACCCATCAGGGAAAGTCTTATTAAACAGGAGCCCATACGCCGCTTCCATACTTAACATCCACATATTTACCTCATGGGTTACTATGAGTACATGGGTACCTAGGTAGATGATATGAATGGATCTCAACCTCACTCGGACGCGGGCACCCAACACCATCACGGGAACTAGACGCTGGCGCACATCAAAACACATCAAAGGTTCACGGGTAAGATTCGTCAGGAGCCTAAGTAAGTACCTAAGTAGTTATGTACTACTCAACCTTCAGGCTGCTGGGTGACGGCTGCCTTTGATCTCGGTGTGCGGACGCACCTTACCTCTTGGACTGGAGTGGAGTGATACTCTGAATATTGTCGTACCCTCTTGCGACTATCTAGCCCTGCATAGTGAAGTGTGAAGTGCCATGGCATCATGCCCTTCCTCGATCATAAGTGTGCCTGGTTTGTAGTAACGTACCCTTTTATGTCCCAGATCGACATGCAGTTAGTTGTCTGGAACAGTGAGACTTGCCTGTATATCACGACTTCGGTACGCGCAAACAAGATTCCCTAAGCACTCCTGAGAATTCCACATATCACTTGTAACTTGCTCCAATCACCCATGCCTCTGGAATGAATCGCAAAACCACAATTCTTGCTATGCAAAACGCTCACCCGGTCTCCTTAAATACTTATATACGCGGAGACCTGATATCCAAACACTCAGCCTCCCCCACTAATCCGGCCGGGCCATATACCATACACGCACTCTCTAACCCCCTTTCTATTCAATGGTACCCTCCCAATGCCATACAGTATGCAAGTGATAAACAAGAAAGCCATCCTCATCACGGTCGTATAGAATCCTGTCCCCCCGCCAGCTTTTGGATAGAAATATGCGTGCATCACCGCCCGGGGCAAACCAAAGAACCCAGACATCATCTCAGCCCGCTGCCCGAAATAACAGCACCAAACGCCCCGCAAGATAGAAAACAACCAAACACCGTCTATTCGTTCCCCGTACAAGGAGGCAAGGGAAGCCACACCGTCACCGGCCGCTGCCACCCTCCGTTATAGGTAGGCACCCCGGCCCGCTCCGCCCCGGGGCGTCCCGAACCCTCCGCCGCTGCCCCGACTCCCCGGCGTCCCTGCCCCTGTCCCACCGTGGACGGGTGGTTTGGGCGGCGGGGTCGGCGGCGCCTGGTCCCTGGACCCGCTCCTGCTCCTGCTCTCGTGCCACCTCCTCCTCTGCGCCTCGTACTCCCTCACCTCGGCGGCGCTCATCCCGCTCTTCTCATCCCCACCGCTGCTGCTGCTGCTACCCCCTCTCCCTGCCCTCGTCTCCAGCGGCGGCGAGGTCTCGGTTATGCTCCGGCGGTAGCGTGTCATTTTGTCGTCCTCGTAGGGTATGACATCATCGTCGAAGGAATCACTGCGCCCGCCGTAGTCCTCGTCCTCGTCTTCCTCCTCATAAGTAGGCACCGCCGAGGATGAGTAGCCCCCGCCGGAGTGTGGCGTGTTACTATCGCCCGTCACGAGACCTAAACGTTCCTCCTCTGGACAATATGGTTAGTATTTTCTACTTCGGCGTTCGAAAGGGGGCGAATCAAGTATAAAACTCACCAGTCGCGGTCTTTGCGTGCGGGTTGCTGTAACCCCTGCCCCTAGCAGAAGGCGGTCTATGCGCCGATCTAGCGCTCATAGGCCTGTCATCTACGAGGTCATTCCCATGGTCTCGATGTCTCTTGAAGACATTTTGGAACGAGAATTGTCGTTTCGCCGAGGCATGCGGTGGTGGCGTGGGCGGCGCAAGGCTGACACTATCCGGCGTATGTCGCAGCTCGCCCCCGAATTGGACATGTCGGCTGGTGGGCGACATGCTGGCAGCGCCAGAGCCGAGGGTCGGGTCAAACTCGTGCTTGAACCCTGCCGGTAAGCCATAATGATCCTCATGAGCTGATGACATTTCAGTCAGTTGCACCGGGTGTAATGGGCTCTGCACATGGTGGTGCTGGTTGATGTTGAGCGCATTCTGGCTGTCGTTCAGCGGTGAACCCCTGAAATCCGGGTGCCCAGGCAGCACGCTTGTAGCGCGCGAGCGGATGGTCCCCATGATACTTGACAATCCTGCACTAAAGGGGCGATCGTCGTCGGCGAGGTCCTGCTCGGTCGGGAAGTGTGACATGCCCAGCGGTGGGTGCGGGCTGCCGGTTGTGTTGGGCGGAATCGATGGCGTCGTCATAGCTCTACTACGTTGACTGTTCACTGTTTCGAAGCCTATTAGTTTCTGTGGCTCTCCTTGAGCAGTTAGGGACGGGGTATCCTGGGCTTACGTGTTGTCCTGCGCCTCCGCAGACCATCCCACTCAAACTGCGGCTGGCCATTCTCACTGAGAGACTCGAGCCTCTCCTGCTCCTTCTCCATGCGCAACCGTCTCAGCTCCTCGATCTCCATCTTTTCCCTGGTCGTCGAGAACCTCCGCACGAGCGCAGCAGCACCTCTGATGGCATCGGCCTTCGGCTCCGACTCGGGCTGCTCTTGCTCGGCGATCGTGTGGATCTGGTTAAGATCCCCAGCAAAAAGCGCTGCATCAGGCACGTCCTTTGCGGATTTCGATAACTGTAGGAGGACAACGCCCGAGCAGATGATGAGAAAGCCCATGACGACCGTGACAATGGATGTGGCGGTCCCTTTGAAGCCCTGGAATAGAACGGCGGAGGTGATGATGGTTGTGCTGGTAAAGTAGACGTAGTATGTCGGTGTGACCAGCGCAGCGTTGAAGAGGTTCAATGCTTTCTGTTGAAGGCGTTAGCAGGAGAATCTGTGTCCGCCCTTGGGAGAAGCTGGCTTACATTCAAGAAAATGATTTCTGTCAGGAGAGTCCCAACGACGAATACAAACAGAACATAGAGGAACCACTGGTTAAACTGCGACTTTCCTCCAATTTGCGCAACGATGGCGGCGCCCAGCCCCTGAGTAGCAGAGACACTGAGTCCACCAACCCAACTGCAGATGGAGATATAAACCAGCATATTCTTCTTGCCATATTTTGGTGCCACGAAGAATGCGACAATGGCAGAGCCGACAATGATGACACCGGCATAAGTCAAGAAACCCGGCGTAATCACGTAATGCTGCATTGTTTGAATATCCGAAACAGATGATTCCTCAGGCGCGTTCATGACAATGACGACGGAGCCAACGATACACAAGAAACAAGCAACCTTGCCCACCATACTAAGCCGCTCCTTGAGGAAAATGGCGCTCAATATGGTAGTAATAACAACGGAAAGTGCGCCGAGCGGAGTAACGAGGATGGCGTCAGTGAAGGCATAGGCGACGAAGTTGAGGATCTCGCCCAATATCATCAGGGTCATGCCGATCCACCAGTAGGCATTCTTCAGGTATCCGTAGCCCTCGCCGGCCTCTTCCTTGTACTTCTCATTCGCCCTCAGCAGGCCAACCTTCTTGAGGACGAAGGAGGTTCCGATGAAAAGTCCGGACCCTATTGCCAGACATATGCCAATAATTTTGTAGACGGGCGGTCGCGCATTCGAGGACGAGGAAGTGCTGTCGGTGGAGGTATCGTTTGCGCGAGCGTAGAGCTCGTGTGCTGTGGACAGCACCGCTCCTGCAGCGGCGTCCATGGCGAGTCGTTTTTAGGGAGCACGAGGCAGCAGATGCGAGGTGGTCGTGGACGGACAAGAGAAGGAGGGAGAACAGGGAGGTTTACAGGCGACGCGCCCGACGACTCAGTCGGAGACGTCGTCGCTGAGCGGAAGCGGAGCCGAGCCTGGGTATCCTTGTTGGTGTGCGACCCGTAATACAGCTGAGCCTTGTTGTATACCGTATCTACTGACGTCTTCAGCGCTACCGGGTCAGCCCAGAAGCGGGCCTCGGCGTGCGGAAAGTAAACAATCGGCTCTCGCAACACAATGGTGTTCCAGAGTTCGTCAAGGGTATTTGGACTTGCGGTCGAGAGAACAAATTCGTTCCGCAACGGGATTCGGGTGCAGGAAGATTAATTACTATCGTCGTCGGCTTTATCGTACAGGGGGTAGGGGATGAGAATAGGATATCGCAGTGGGATCTATGGACGGTGTGTAGATCTGTCTGTCTTGCACTAATGTCAGTTGGGGGGGCATGTTCAGGCAAAAAGGCCATGTAGTTGCCGCCAACAGGCAGAACTGTCCAGATGTTGTACGCACGGTGGGAGTGGTCAAGGAAGCGCCGGCCTTGAGACGCTGGACGTGAGATGAATGGTCAGGGTGTTTTCGAAGGGGGGCGTTGTGTGGTGTTGCGTTGCGTAGCGTTGGGTTTTGTTAGTTGTAGACGTGTAACAGAACAACGGCTAAACCAAGATACGAAATCCAGTTGATCAAGGCACAAAGATCATGAAGCTAGTCTTGGGGAGTATACAAGAAGCAAAAAGCAAAAAGCAAAAGCCAAGAAGCCAAAGCCAAGGCCACACGTTCAGATGATGCTGCTTCAAAGAAAAAAAAAGAATCACTGGGAACTGCAACAGAATGGCCAGGATGATGTTGGTTATGTTCTGTTGCGTGGGCTGGGTGACAAAAATAAACCAACAAGTGAGCAAGGAAGTGAAGGAAGCGAAGAAACGTCAATCAATTCAATCAATCAATCTATCGATCCATCAGTCAATCAATCAATCAATCAATCAATCAATGAGGGGAGGGGCCTTGCGCCGCAGTGGCTACCTCAGCACCACGCAAGCTGGCAAGCAAGCAGGCCAGCAAGCACCACACAGCACAATGGCATTTACTGCGGCGTGCCACTACCGGTAGGGACCAACGGACCTTGGAAGTTGAAACCCCTCCCACCCCCCAAAACGGGGCTGGAAAACCACCTGGGGCACCTGGGCAGGTGGAGAAAGCCCCTGTAGGCCGAGTCACTTCCTGTTATGGTATTGTATGGAGACATGGTACTAGGGATTAACACCGGGTACGTGGACGCCTGGGCAACTGGCCCCAGTTGTCTGGGCCCTTCTGAAATCCGACGGCTTGGCTCACCCACTCACCGTCACGACCGTTTCTGCGATGATCTTCATCTCGGACTGACTACTGTAGACGGATCCCTACTACAGTATACACCTGGGCATGTAGAGCCATTCAAGTCCATTGTCAGGCAGTCAGCAAAGTTCAGGCCTCAGTGATTGATCAGTCCTTGGTTTTGGCGAAACACCAGAAAAACGTTACGACGGCGACTTACGACAGAAAGGGAAAAGTGCTCTGAGCTGGTTGAGGCTGTGCATCATCCTCTTATCGCACTCGGATTGCCCCCCCTTCTCGAGACATTAAACCCGACAGCCCGATCAAGGTCTTCTGTCATTACACATCCCAACCATCTACTTTTTACTTTCCTTGATGGGAAAAGAAGATCCGTTCGTTCGCCTTGACGAAAGATGCTGGGGACAGGGTCATCTTGCAGCTCTTCCACTCCAAACAGGATCTCAAATACAAGCCATTATTATGTTCGGAGACTAAACTTCTTCCTTTGTCAGATTGCACCCATGCATGCTTCGTTCGATACAATGCTTGTGCTTGTGTTCCATCGCCGATTGATCGCCAGCGCCAGATGATGTCAATGCCGTACATACATTCGTGCAGCTACAGTACAAGCTGCAGAAAGTCCCTGCAGTCTAGCAGACACCCCTGACCATTCCACAGGTCCAGAGCTTCCCGCGATATGACAGGAGGGGGGGCCATGAGACCTCCAGCGACCACTACCTTGGAATGTCTGACGACACCGTTGGCCGTTGTTTCGTCCGAGCATGTCGATATCGACAACGAGAAGCCTTTGTGTTGCAACGGAGAGCCTTTTTGCGACAGATGCCCTAGTGTATGGATAGGCATAGCATCCAGACTACCAATAAGCGCGCCATCGCCAGGGAACCCAACTCAACGTCTTCGGCCCCACCATCAGCGATACGACTGCTAGCTCCTCGGCGGCGCAGTCGAGCCAAGTGCGCCCAGTCGAAACTCAACCGGGTTGGTTGTCTTCTCCAACACGAGTTGTGCCAGCCGACGAACCAGCACCAGGAACCAATCTGTGGAAGTCGCTCGCGCTACGTCGGCCACTATCGAGTATGGTGCGCCAGTGCGCCATGCCATGGCTGTTATCCGGCCCGTTTCGAGACAGCCGCTGGTTGCCTGGCATTGCTGGCCGTGTTAGACACCAACTATTAAGGTTAAAACCTTGATGACGGAAGGTTCAATGTTCTAACACTCTGGCCTGGGCACGGCACATTCTCCTGAGACATCATTAGGAGCAATCGACCACGTGTTTCATGACATAACGACGGCAGAATGTCTCTGTGGTTTATGGGGAATGTGATTTATTTGTAGGCCTAGCAAGTGCTCGGTTTCTGTCCATCTGCTGCTTTAAATTTCCACGCCGGGCAGGCGAGATCAGGTAGAGACTTATCCATTAGTACCTGCCCGGCCGCTTCATATCGTACATATCTCCCGGCAGTGTGTGAGCACCATCGAGCGATCGAACATCGTGTACCTGCTGCCGAAGCCCGTTGTGTTGAGTATAGTGGTGTTGCGCCCCTACTCGCTGGACAACAACAACAACAACAACAACAACAACAACAACAACAACAAGCAATACATCGACAACGCCCAGTTGCCATCGAGTACCAGAGGTCACAGGTCTTCAGTGACCCACTACCTGTCACCCTTCTGCCACTGGTCCCATTCTTGTTGCTGAGGGGCGTGGTAACTCGGCTGAGGGGCGTGGTAACTCGGATGAGTAGCCTCGTCGTATCGAGACTCGTACACCGTATCCGCCTGAGACAGCTCACCTGGCACATTGGTATAAAACTGCCTTCGCGGAGGATCTGTGAGGCCCACGTTTGTGAAGGTTGCGTCTGGTGTCATACGAGCTGGTGAAGATATTGGCTGGCTCCGCGTAGTTACTAGAGGCTCATTGACCGTTTCGTAGCTGTCCGAGGCTGGTCCATCGAGGCCAGGTGTATCGGGAGGGACCTTTTGCACTCTGTATCCTGACGGTAGGTGCCTGTCCATACCTTCTTTGGTGCCCCCTGAGGTAAGTAGATCAGTTAGCATAGGTTCCTTCGAATAAGGTCTCCAGGTTGATTGATGAGGATACTGACATATGAAGATATACGCAAACTCGATGATGACCGGTGCCCATGTGGCGAGGGCGAGGATCTGTCCAAACGTCCAGCTAAAATTGGAAGTTAGAACCAGCTGAGCGGCCCAATGAGCGTTTTGAAGGGGGGGGGGGTTCCTCACTCATCCTCCGCGTCCAAGTGGCCGGCCGTGACATTGATACGGTGCCTCAGGATGGTAAAATACGCCAGCAGTCCCCACATACAAACAATATTAATCCACGCGACGACTAAACGCCACGCCGCTTGCCAGCGTGACACCCACGGCTTTTCGACCACCCCGGAGATGCGAAAGCCAGTCAGGATAAAGAGGGTGAGAAGAAGCCAGAGAACAGGGGCGCCGACGACCAGGTACTGTGCGGCTTTTATTCCGTCCCAGTACGGCACGCCGCCCCGCTGGTCACAGTTATTGTGTACTATTTTTTCCTCCTCCTTGGGGTAGTGCCTGTACTCATAGTCGTATTCACCCCGAGGGGAGATGTACACTGCAAGAACGAGATTCAGTATTTGCCTGTGAGAGAAAGAAAGGGAGTCGCGAGACCAAGTCCAAGAGTACAGTCTTGGTTGCTCCCGGATCAAAAATGTCTCAGAAGTCAAGAAACATCTAAAAGGGAAAGCCATTCACTCCCGGATGGTACTCACCTTCGGCGGCAGCAAGGATCCAGATGATAGCCAAGACGGTCCGGCGGATCCAGACCTGGTGGTCCCTTGACTGGGGCGTGTCTTTGTTGTCCCGTCGTGTCTGGATGGCGTAGAGCATCGTCACCGGGAACACCGAGAACGACGATGCCAGGAGGGACAGTACAAGGTCGTAGAGGGCACTCCCCGAGGGAATCGGTTGAGTGGACTGCACCCATTTCTTGTGCTCGACTTCCTTGCTCGCTGAGATGTAAAGCGCGGCGCTGAGCATGACGAGGCTGAAAAGCATCGAGGCGTTGAGGAAGACGGCTAGCGAGCCTCGGAAGGCGTCCATTACTCGGCGGCCTAAGTGCAAACCCCCTCTGACAGTGCGGCTCGCCTCGGATGGGAGTTGGTCCTCCTGGATTGGATCAGAGTCTTGCTTGCCCTCTGAGAGACGGCGACGAATGTACCCGAGGGTGGAGGCGACGAGGTATATCGTGGCGAGAGTGGCCTCGACATAGTACGCGACGAATACCTGCGTAGAGCTTTGTCAGCGCCAGTCGCGATGTGGCCAAGGATTGGGTTATGATGGTAGAAGAAGCGGGCAAGCCTTATGCCGATACCAGTCAGGTCCATGTTGCCTGTGTAGCCCAAGGCCATACAGTACTCACTATGGCAAGTGTCATTGGGTCCTATGAGCACAAGATTGTAGAAGGCGTCGGTCATATAAACGAGATTTGCAGCATCGTCGTACCGGTTACTATCACAGATGGCTGTCATTAGGTTTCATCACCTTTGGGCAGTCCAGCTGCGAAATGAGTTACTTACTACAAGTTCCACCCATACCAGTCCAGTATCGCGCCGCGGTATTGTGCCCGAGTCCAATTATGGGGTCTGGTGTAATTACTAGGGAGGGCACTATTGAAGTATTCCACGATAAGCCAGGCGCTGCCGCCAAGCCTCGTGTAATTGTTTTTGTCCCAGGGGTTGTCTTGGACGAAGGTAGAGAGCCAATTGCCGTAGAGCGTACAGTTCTGGGTGAAGTTCATTTGTCTCCAACGTGGGAAACCGGTAAAGTGGATACCATCCGACATCTTGAGTGATCAAAGTTGCGACGGCAGTCAATGGTGCTGCTTCTTTTCCGCGCCGCGCTGTTCGTTGTGGTCTGTTATGGCGCTTCGTTTCACCAGACAAGAACCGAGGGGAAGTGCAGTATTATATTGTTGGTAATAGCTGTGCACGAGGCTCCGGTCTTGTTAATCCATGCAGACATGCATACCGTAATGGATAAATATAGATCATTGCACTATCAGCTGGAAGACAAAGTGTGCCCCGGATAGTAGAAGCAGACCGTCGAGTTACGCACACTACTCTATCGTTGATAGTCTTTGGGCCGTTGATTCGACGCCCAGAAGGGATGTGGGTGCACTGCGCGTAGCTGTGAAAATATTTGTTCTTCTTGTCTTGGCGTCCTGAAACGTTCCCAGCCTATTAAGGTGGGATCAACATAAGTGTCGCTGTCACAAGAAGTGATGTAACGGCGTCTTGATCGGTGTAATATTAGGTTGACACCCTTTTCATCCCACCTTGCTTGATATCCAACCAAATTTGTGACCGTATGCACCTCGGGAGGAACTAGCAATGAATCTGGTTCTGTAGTTGGGTATCCTGCAATACAACCTCTCAGGTCACAATACTCTGAGTATGTGTGAGCTGGAGAGAACTCGTATCTGTTTGCTCGTCAAGCATGTTTACGCGCAATGTAACCCAGTCTGCTTCGTTTCTATGCAAGGGGACTTCCCTAGGACCGTTTAATACTGCTATATAGAGAGAAATAGAAAAGCTACTGGAATGAACTCTGGTCTTGATGACTTGAATATCCTGCAACCCTTTGCAGTGTTGAAATCTAGCCTCATTACATGTGATCGGGGAGGCAGGCTTCAAAGTGAAGCCACTGTCGGCGTTCCCCCTTCAATTTGATACCTGGCTCCTACGAGGATCTACTAGAAGCGTGGCTGTCATTTCAACACCGCAAGTATCATTACGGAGAAAATACTCATTCGGAAAAGTAACCACAAGGAGGCAAGACAGGTGCATTCCATCAACAAACTTTATGCAAAATACAGTTGGTATCTGGCGGAAGCAAACTTTCCCTTTCAAAGAAAGAAGAGATAGAAAAGAAAATATAGAGGTGGGTAGTCTAACACAAGTGCAAGCCTTACTACTTTGTTACATAATTCAGTACAGTCACCTCCACAACGAAGCCTTGAATACTTATCACAGAACACTTCAAAATAAATAGTTAATGAAAACAAAGCAGACCAACCACACCAGCCACTGTAACTGCTAACGACCACCCACTCCCGAAATTCCGTCCCGACTCAGCGATATGCACCGTACTCATCGTACTCGATGGCCCGACAGGCGTCCTTAGTGCACCTATTCCTGTTCCTGTCCCGGCCCCAGCAACACCAGATGGCGGTGCCTCATTCCCAACGCTGCTGGGGAAATAGCCCGTCGCGCTGGGTTGGACCTGCTCCACTGTATCTGAGCCCTCATTGCCATCTTGGACTTGGCCGGAGACAGGGGGCTGAGCAACGACGCTCGCCGTGGTGTCCGTGGTGGGAGTAAGGACCGCCGAGGTGTTGACTGTCGTGCTTCTCGCGGATGATAAGTTTGTTCCCAGAATGTCATCTGTTGCGGAGGACATGACTACTGTGTCAGAGGGGGAAGAGGAGTATATTTCCGTAGTGATCAGCCCAGTTGGTGTCCCAATCGTTGTGGTCAGCGAGACTGTTGTCGTGAAGGTGGCCGCGCTGCGCACGGTGGTCGTCCCGGCTGAGACAGCCGGTTGCACGTCGGCAGTGGCTGGAGATGACGCCCCCGACGTCTGGTCCGCCGGTGTGGTAGGGGACGAGCCATCCGGAGATGCTCCACTTGGCTGACTGGTAGCATCTGTACTGCTGCCCGTGCCCGACGGTAAAGATGGGAGCAATGGCGAGGGAACCACGGCGCTTGGCAAGTCCGTGTCTATGTTATATAGGCTTGGGCTCGCAGTGCCAAAGACCATGGACATAGACGCCGAGTTTGACCCTGTGTCCGCAGCCGGGGCATGGTGGATGATGGCCGTTGTCACGTCTGAACTGACGACCACTGTTGTGGGTCCAGAGGAATACGTCTCAGGTGTAGCTTTTGAAGGTTTGGAAGTCGATTGAGTCGAGCCTGGGGATGTCACTGTCGTCACACCAGAAGTGACGGTGACTGTTGACCCGACCGATGAATATATCCCTGGTGCACCATCGTCCGGAATAAAGGTCGAAAACGAGGTTGAAAACACGGGAGAAGAGGTGCCCGAGCTCTTGACGGACAAAGTCGCAATATTAGCAGCAGAGGAATTCATCCCTGGTGTTGACACCGGGCACACCGTCGTATAAGCGACAACCACCTCCGTTGTCAGAATTGTGGACTCTGCCGGACAGTCCTTCACTCCTGACGCGCACGAAATGATCGTATGGATATTTGTGCTGTATACCGTGGATTTAGTGAGGCTTGGTGACTGTAAAGTGGCAGATGCGACTGAGGAAGATGGGGATGAGCTGGAACGGGGAGGTGTTGAAGCAGATGAGGTGTGAGGGCTAGTTGATGAAGAGTGTGCATGTGAAGTCGGCGTAGGTCCTGACGGGGAGTTCGATGAAGATGATGAGACTGGCGTGATATAAAATGGTACTGCGTTACTGCTGGTCAGCTCGGAGCTCGGGATTGTGGTAGGCTTGATGCTCGATGGTGTAGCCTTCGAGGAAGAAGATGTCGATTCAGTGACTGGGCAGATGGTCGTATAATCGACCACAATGTCCGTCACAATCATGGTCGACTTATGAGATTGGTCAGCAGGACAATTTGTAACCGAAGGATTGCAAGATAGCACAGTTGAGTATATGCTCGTCTTATACACCGTGTTCGTCGTAAGCCGAACAGAGCTAGAGCCCAGACTAATCGTAGCAGCACTCGCCGCGGAAGAGGTTTCTTGTACACCCGGGGCACTTTCGCTTGAAGTGGCCAACGAGATTGCTTTTGTAATACCACTGGCCTCCTTCGAGGATGGCTGTGTCTGCGAATTGGTGTTGATACTGCTAGACATCGTCGAGTTTGACGTCTTGGTCGAAGGATTGGGCAGTGCTGACAAGCACTTCACACTCCCGCCCGAGCCAGTTGTGTCTGTATAATTATAATAAGCACAACTCGAAGCCGGTACGATTTTGACACTCCTGACATATGCTGTATATGGAAATTCTTTGAGGTCGGTCTGGCCGCCAGCCCATTGTATGACACCCGGTTCGTTGCTCGGGTCGCCTCCATCCCACACGCCGACATGCAACTGCGAGGGAGTCTGTGGGTACTGGTGTTCATCGCTGTCGCAATTCGCTTTCAATAGCGTCCTGACGACAGTTCCATCGACAAACCAGGTCAGGCTGTCAGCTGTCCAGTCCAGACTGTAAGTGTGGAAGCCAACGGTCGTGTTGAACCCAGGAGACACACTGGTCGACCGGTCGTATGTTCCTATGACGCCCTTGCCAAAATAGTTTGTCTCGAAGGTGGGTGTCTTCGAACCGTAGTCGTTACCGCTGAACTCCAGGTCGACTTCATCAAGTGTGTCAGAATATAGCACAGCCGCGGTGATCACTCCGACTCCGGGGGCGGTTTGCAGGACAATATCGACATGTCCGTACTGAAAATAGCCCGAAGTCCATATATATGGCGCATCACCGCGCTTTTTCATTGATAGGACGGCTCCATTCGTACTGCTTGTGGAGAAGGGTTCATCGCTCGCGACGACCCAGTCCTTGTTTAGGGAGCTGGTGAGCGTTGTGAAGTCGGTACTGAGGGTGGATGTGAAACCGGGGATGGGGGAGCATGTCCCTAGATTCATAAGTCAGTATATCTGACAGGTCTACTTGTGGTATCCCTTGTCCAACTACATGCTCTTATAGATGAACATACCTTTTGTCGGGTTACACTGCGCGTTGACAGTAGAGATTCCTACCGCTGCCGTGGCAGCTATCAGTTTTTGGAATTGCATCATCGACGAGTTCGACAGTGTTAACGAGTTAATTCTCGATGTTTGAAAACAATTTTCCAATCTCGAGCGCTTACATCCAGGATACAGGACCATTTAATGCCCCGCTCACTCCGTTATAATCTTTCCAAGATTCCCTCGAGTTGGCAATTGGAAGGGCCCGACCAGACAAAGAGGCGGATCACGCATATCTCGGCCTTCAAGAATATGGAAAATAACGACAAAGGAGACCCTTGTGAAAGTTTTCCAAGAGTTAGTCACTATACAAAGAATGGCAAAGCTCAATTATTGTACACGCCTCTGACTGCAGGTTCCGGAACCGTCCCACCAGGCCTTTTCTAAGATACTCGTCTCCGATTTCTGCAGTGTCGTCACTGCAATTTGCAGCCAGTGCCAAGTTGATTGTGGGTTTCGCTAGTTGAAGGACGTTTTTCTCGTTTGAAAAATAACAGAATACCGAATTGCCCAAGCCTCAGTGATACTGTGTGAGCTCTCTGGCGGTGTTACTTTACAACAGGCTTGATGTAAGTTCCAAGGTTGTCGGAGATATTTGCCGAAGGAACATAATTATGTATTCGAGCTAAATCTGCCATCGAATCAGAGGATATGTTTCCTATAACACTGTCCAACTGTCGCTAAATGTGGAATCCATGGACTACCTAAGTACATAAGCAGCTTAGAGTCAAGGATGTTGCAGGATCATTCCTGTGAAAATCTCAGGCGTTCCTCCCAATAACAAATTCGAAACCTTAGAGTATTTGATGCACTGTCCTTACCTCCCACATTCTTTCCAGTCCGTATAATTGGCTAGATAATAGCGGAAGGAACGGGTATCACCAGTTGTCGTGCTTGATTTACTTGAGCCCTTGTTTACGATAACTGTAGATGTCAGCACGGTATATCCTTTACATCTTGCCTTGGTAACCTACAAGCTGGTCACTGTCGCACTTCTTTCGGACTCTCGACATCTCTAAATACGTCTAATTCTCAACATACCCTCTGCTACATGATTTCCAACGAGGGACCGAGATATGAGCCCCCACCGTACACCGCCGTTGAACGGACAGCCGCTCCTTTTCTAAGCACGATAGCACAACTCCCCACCATTCATGTGCAGCCGCAGTTTACCATCATCAACAACCATATCAATGAGCAACAACAGCATGTGGCCACGGGGACCAACACCACTTCTCCCTCCATCCCGTCTCCACTCCCACCTCCCATCCCATTTCCCATCCCCTTTTCCTACCCATGGAGACACCGTCCTGGCGGATACTTCCCGATAGCCTTCAACATGTACTACCGACATCGTCTCTGTGGAAGACGTGACTACTTCCTCGGCACGAGCCACTCCGAGCCTCTCAACCAAGTCACGATCCACGTTCTCCGCGCACCTAAAATCGCCCTGCACCCCGGGCTCGACAAGTCCCGCACGATCGCCACTATCAACAGCTCCAAAACCCTTGGATATTCAGGAATCCATGCAACATGGCTGATAGGAGGCTACGCAGACGTCGGGATCAGCCACGTTCCCAAAAGGTGTATCTTCGCAGCCCGAGTCGGACAGGCTGCTGCTTGTGGCATTGTCGAGAGTTTCGAGTGGCGCCGGACCAGAGGCCGTACCGTATACCAACACTTCGGTGCTGTTAAGGGGTGGAAGCTGATGCGCATGAACCGAGCAGCTCAGACAGTCGAGGGAGCCGAGAGGTCGAGGGATGGAGCAGAGGTGGTTGCTGTCCTAGCGTATTGGAGAGATGGGGCGATGGACTATGGGTACACAGGATATGAGGCCTTAAAGCTGCTCTCGTTCACATTTGTGGGCGCTGGCGCTACGGCCGAACTTGGAGAGGAATGGGCGCTGTTGGCTGTCATGACAGCCTTGGGTATCTGGCATCGAAACAGAGGTTGAACTGCTACCTATGAGAGTCACTCATTATTGGTGATATGAACACCGATTGCTACGATGGGTCGTGGTGGAGAGTAGTAATTGGCAAAGTGACCACTTGCAAGTGTGCAAGCACTTGAGCTGTGTAGGCAGGGTCATGAATAAGGCACACACCGCGATTACATCGGCGATAAACTGAGAAGACCTTGTTCCAGGAATATTCTTCTGCTTAGTGCTTAGAAATCCTATGCAGTCTGTCATATGCCATTCTGTGCAGTCTGCCATGGTCTGACTTGAGCCCACCTCTTCTAAAGGAATACTGGTGGATACCCCATTGGTGTCTGTCATGCAGAACCAGTCGATTACTCGTCCCACGAGGGCCAAGGTCAAAACAACCGAGTAAAACTGATCCATGGTCTTGGTTCAATTTAATCCTCGCCAATCTAGGACAAAGATCAGACCCGAACCGGTGTCTGCGGTTGGTCCTCCGGCCCAACAAAGAGGTCAATGGCCAGTCGGCTCCTAAAAATAGAGGGCGCGTATTCAAACGGCCTGACCTGTCACTTGACCACCACGACTGGGCGACGAGATACATAATAATGCTCGATACCGTGTTAAAGACATCAGGAAGTTCAAAAAAATTTGATTCAAAGTTCAAGTTCTGTATAGTTATAATTCCTGACCATCTCACAATATGGAAGCCCCACAATGGCTGCAGGCACGCCAGTCACCCCTCAACATCCTCTCCCTCCCAGACGAACTGCTAGTTGAAATCTTTGAGGCCGTCAAGAATTACAGACCGGCCAACGGTGCAAAGCATTTCTCCTTCGCTAGCTCCTCCGAACACATCGCCAATACCCGGCTGGTCTGCCGGCGGTTCGCAGCTTGCAGTTCTCACTTGCTGGTGCCTTATGTCCGCGTCGATGGGATAAACCCTGAGTCACTGGAGAAGCTCGAGGAAATCTCTCGGCATCCACTCATCGGAAAGGGCGTACAAATTGTAAGGCTCGTTACCAAGTTTTACACGCCCAGGTATGCCAACGACCTACGACAGTTTGCGGGTTATGCCGTGAACACGGTATTCGGTCCAGCGCTTCAGTACAAAGTGGCGTTCGACAAGGAGGAGAAGGCCACTAATATGGATGACCCGGATGAAGTAGCGCGCCTCAGCATAAGAAGGCAAGAGTGCGCAGCAGTGATGGAGAATGTCAAAGCCGTTTTGAAGACTTGGAGCTGGGCGACCGTCGATCGGACCGAGAATGCCATCTCGTCGACTTACCTCGACTCCGACAAGCCTGACCAGGAGTATATGAAACTGCAGCGAAGGAACTCAGGCGAGAATGATGAAGTCGAGGAGGCAAGAAATATGCAGCTGCTTCACCTCGCTCACGGGCTCTACCGGCTGCGCTATCACAAGCAAGAGAAGCTTCGTCAAGATGGCGCCTTTATCCACCGGTTCGCAGCGGCCATGGCGAGGATGCCGAGGGCAAAGGGCCTCGAGATACACGACTTCGAGCACAAAGAAGATGAAGAGCAAGATGGATACGGACGTGAGGTTATACCAGGTGACCCCTACGCCGGCCTCCTTGACATCGACTCCATCATACAGCCCATGTCATGGGCCGACGCCACCGACCGTGACCTGGGCGAGCCGCCCGTGGAGCTGCTTTTCAGGCTCCCCGTGGCCATCCAGAAGGTCGGCGCCCGGCTAGACAGGATCGCGATGCTCACCACGACCTGCACAGAGCATTATTACCCCCTGTTCAGAAAGGCCGGTGTTCGAGACATCCTCGACCTCGGCATGGCTATCAGCAGCATGAAGCTGAAGACTTTCATCTTCCGTCACCAGGTGGAAATGAAGCCGCGGGTGAGACGCACCCCGGCGCGAGAGGACATAGACGCGTTCGACAGCCTGATCACGGCCATGACGAACAGCGATGCCCTCGAGCGGCTCTGGGTGCGCCTCGACAGCGGCTGGTCGGACGGCGGGCTGGACCCGGATCGCGGGATGAGCCTCGGGTCCCTGCTGCTCGCCGACCACGACTCTCTGGCCCGCTGGGGCCAGCCGGCATGGAAGAGCCTGCGGGATGTCCATCTGTCTGACTTTTCCCTTCACTTGTCGGATTTGGGGCGACTCGCCGCTCAGCTGAGGGAGTCGAACACCAAGCTCGATGTTCTGACCCTGCAGAATGTCCATCTCCTCAGTGGGACCTGGTCAGAGGCGCTCGAGCTTCTGCGGGCGGTCGATGTCGAGTGGGGAAAGGAGCTCATAGAACCCACAGGAGCTGAGTGTGAGGATGCAATGATGATGCTGGGCGGGCGGTATGATGTGGTTTTTGGAAGGTTGGATGGGATAAGCAGTCTGGCGGAGGATTTCATCAATGGTGAGATGAAGCAAAATCCGTTGAAAGATGATTATACCATGGAGATGGAGTACTCGGTGGATGGAGAGCAAGTACTTGTTGGAGTCACGGTCGGTGATCAGTCCGAGGACCTGCCGGAAGAGCTCGAATATGGTGTGCCAGATGTGGTATCGCAGGTTGCATCCCAGATTGTTTAGCAAACCACATGATAATATAATAACTTATGATATGTCAAGAGCACAAAATACTAGTTGATTAGTCTGGCAGTGGGCTCCCATGAAGTAGCACAATCTAAGATGAATTATTATAGAGATGTCACATGTGAGTCTCGTATATGTAGGACTAACATTCCATTAATCAAGTGCTATATAAGTCATGATGAGGTCTCAAACAGTCGACGCGAAATACCAGTCTCCAGAATCTTTTCAACTACATCGCGATCTCCCTGCCAACCAAATCTAGGACGCCCTTTGGTTGAGCACCACACCAGTAGGATCCTTGGTTTCCTCGTCACCCCAGCTCGCCTCCCACCCGTTCTCCGCGAGGTACTTCTTCCAAGCATCGTCGTCGTCCCCCAGGTTCCTCGACACATCCGGGATGACAAACAGCGCCACCAGCGCGCCGACGACCGCAAACGCAGACCCGATCAGGAACACGACCTGGTCGCCCTTGCCCGAGTCGTTCACGTACGAGGCGAGGATGGCAGTGAATACCTGGGTCCCGATGGCGGCGCCGGCCTTGGAACAGGCGGAGATGAAGCCCATCATCTGCCCCCGTATCGAGGTCGGGAAGCACTCGGACGCGGTGAGTAAGACAGTGCTTCCCGGTCCGACTTCCCCGAGGGTGAGGAAGATACCGTATAGGACGACGAAGAGAGGGAAGATCTCTTGGATGGGGAACATGGCGCCACCAAGGATGAAGCCCAGGGCTGCCTGCAGGCCAAAGCCCAAGGCCATGGTCTTCCTACGGCCGATTTTGTCGGAGAGGTAACCACCGATGAAGGGGCCGGGGATGTAGAAGCAGTTGATGACTGTGCCCCAACCGAAATTCTTGACTAAACTGTCCCCTGCGTTGACTCGTGATATGATGGTCGAGCTAAAGATGCCAAAGGGAATTGAGATCCAGTTGTACAGGAACCATGTCGTGGCACAGCCGATAAGGGGGCGGTAGTATCTCTTCAGCGCGAGAAGGTAAGGGGTGCGCTGCTTCCGCAGAGCAGATTTGCGGTAGGCCGTGGATACAGCCATGCGAAGACGGAACCAGAATATGACCAGGGGCGGGATGAGCCCCAGCGCGAACGAAGTCCGCCAGACAATATTGTACTTGTCTTCCCGCTGCCCAACACAGAGAAGCATGAGGAGGGGAACGAGCCCGCCCCATACGTAGCCAAGCGATGCGGATAGATCAGCCAGCATGGCGAACATAAATCCCCTGTGCTTTCGGTATGACGCATTTTCATCTGTGGCTTCAGCAGCACCAGCGCCCGAGACTGGATCTGTTTCGTTGGGAGGCACATGTCAGTCCGAACAGTTTGGGAATAATAATGATGTTGCGATAAGGAAGAAAACAGTATGGACTCACACTCGCCACCAGCCCCCACACCAGCGATACCACGGGCAATAATGAGCATCCAAAACATCCCTGTCGGCGATGTTCCACTGGCAGCGGCAGAGAGAACGATACCGAGGACCAGGAGCATCGTGGTCGCAACAGCACCCGTCTTGCGGCCGAGCTGATCAACGACAACTCCGAAGCCGAGCATTCCAAGAATCATGCCAATGAGAAAGGCATTGCTGAGACGGGAGTAGATGGAGGTTGTCAGGGCTTCCGGGTAGAGGACAGCAAGGAGGAGTTCGACATTGCCGATGACTGCGGCATTGCTGGATGAAAGATTGCGTCAGCTTCTGTAGTCTACAAGAGGAACCCCCGTGGAGCCATCAGAGTGATGGATGTTATCAGGGGCAGGTGACTTACTATCCATCAGAGCCAATGGCCAGACCAGAGAACAAGACCATCAGCCAGACAGATAGTTTGCTGTAGTAAGTTTTCTCTGGCTCCTCAGAAGTCCCAATTTCAACATCACCATCAGTGACGCTTGAAGGAGGGATCGCCTTCTTCTCTTGGATCTCCAGCTTGTCGTCCATGTTCGGAGCCGTCTGCTCTATGCCATTGTTTACAGAAACCTCCATGTTGCTCGTCGAATTGCTATAGGCAGTAACTGTAGGACAACAAAACCGAAGCGAGTTCTCGAGGACAAGACAGACTGAGGATCATCCTACATCAGGAAACCCAGAGTAGGACCCTGTTCATATATTCAGTCCAAAGTGACCCTGGTTTCTCACCTGGCTGAGACCGCCGAGCAGCTAGAACGTAGCCTTATCATGGTGTAGATAACGTATAGATACCAGTGATACACCCATATAGCACACACGTCTCTCGAAACTGACTCGGCTCGGGGTGACCGGCAATTGTTCTTATCTGCCGGTGTCTCAGAGGCGCGAGATCCGGTGGTGTGTGTGTGTGGAGAATTCCTCCCCCCAACCGGCACGAAAGCCGGGGGGTTGCGCAACGGCGAACCAGTGTGCCGGTATCAGGATTCGGAACCTTCCTCTTCTTCTTTTGGCCTTTCAAACCTTAACTCTGCTTGTATAAATTCGGTCAACTTCAAGAACAAAAGCTGAGAGATTCTCATTTGAAACCATCATAACACCATGGAGAAGCGATCGGGAGTTCATGAAAGTACTCCTCTACGAAGTCGACCCCGGGTTTCGTCCCGGAGTCGTACTGGCATAGTGGTCGGCACCCTTCTTGCGGCCCTTTGGATGGTCTGGCCACATGTTTTTGATGTCTCATTGCAAAGGACTGAGACCTCAATTGTCGATAGAGTCCAGCAATGCGCCATCGACAACCTCCAGAAGGACCTGTACTTCCTGGAACCAGCCAAGCCAATCACCGCCGACGAGTTCGTCTCCAGGCGTGACCGCTTAGCACAGGCTCTAGCAGCTTCTGGTATGGATGCATTCGTACTCGAGCCAGGCTACACATTCCAGTAAGTTGAGCCTCCACAAATTCCAGCTTCTTCGTACACTTGCTGATACTGGGCACAAGGTATTACGGAAACATCTCCCAGGTTGACTGGGAGCCATGGGAGCCCGAAGAGCGCCCTTTCTTGATGCTCGTCCTGCCCGAGGTATCGTCCACAGGTGTTGTAAAGGCCAAGACGGCCTTCTTGTCCCCTCATTTCGAGGAAGGACGTGTCCGCATGCTCGGCATTCCCAGCCATGATGCGGAGCTGGACATCGTCATCTGGGAGGAGCATTGGAACCCTTACACGACACTCATGGAGTCTCATCTCTTCAAGGACTCTGACCGGAAGCCAAAAATCATGGTGGACGAGGAGATGCGTGATTACATTGTGCGCGGGCTCGACTCAGTTGGCTTTGACACCGTGGGGCTCAATCCTGCCGTAGAGCTTGTCCGCCAGATCAAGAGCCCGGCCGAGGTCGAACTGATACGGGCCGTGAACGTTGGAACGGTGGAGGCCGTTCGAACCATGCGTCCTTGCTTGGTTCCGGGCCTAACGGAGAACGAAGTCACGGATATCCTGAACAACGCGATGCTGTCGATCGGTTTCAGCTTGTTCTTCAATATCGTGCTCTTCGAGGAGCATAGCGCGCTTGAACACGGCGGCTTCGTGACGGGCGGGAAGAAGCTCACACAGGAGAGCATGATTCTTATCGACGTTGGGGCGCATTACCTCGGCTATTCGTCCGATATCTGCAGGAGCTTCTTCATAGACCCGCCGAAGACTCGTTCCTGCCACGGCCACGGTATCCTGGCAGCTTTCAAGAAGATATTTGGAATGGAGACCCCAGCGCAAGAATCGGAGTGGAAACCCTCAAATGCCACACTCCACGCGGAGAAGCTGCAAATCTGGGACATCGTCCTCGATGCTCAGACTGCCGCCGCTGAGGGGTTCAAGCCCAATGCCACAGCTGCCAGCATCGATATCGCAGCCCGAGGCGTCATTGAGGCTGCTGGATATGGCTACGCCTTCACACACCGCCTGGGTCATGGTATCGGGATCAAAGGTCAGCAACCATGCGCAGCTTTTATACAATCTGAAAGCTAGTACTAACGGGAAACGCAGCACACGAGTCGCCCTACCTCAACAAGTTCAATACCGAAGTGTTGCTCCAGCCCGGTATGACTTTCACCAATGAGCCCGGCATCTACCTGAAGAACCGCTTCGGTGTCCGCCACGAGGACATCTACCTCATTACTGACACCGACACGGCCGAGCTCCTATCCGGACCAAGGGCAAGAGGTCCATATGAGCCCTAATCGAATCCATCGAGCCATGACCCCTCCCATATTTCTTGAATCATAGCGGAAGAACCTCCAATACGGCCAATATGCCCCATCCGATCGAGAGCGCATTCAAAACGTTAATGACGTCCATAGTCTGAGAGATAGCCGCGTTGTAATGGTCCACGCGCGGGATCTTAGCCTTGTTGCCCCAGAATCTGTACATGTAAGGACTCGCACCGAAGCGAAGCGCAACTGCGAGAAGAGCGGGCCAGATGTTGCGGAAAGGTGCTTTGGAGATGCTGGGTCCGGAGGAGACAAAAATGTACGCCAAGGCGGTGAAGAGGGAGAGAAGACACTGGAGTCTCGTCAGTTATGTCTCAATTCAAGTAGATGTACGCTATTCTTTGACTGTGAGTGGCAAGTGCAGGTGACATACGGAGACGAAACCCGTTCCAATGGTGTACCGTGTGTCCCAGAGACGTTGCTTGGCTGTGTTGCTCCATTCGGCTGCCTTCTCTGCCTTCTCCTCGTACTTCCTGATATTCAGAATGGAGGTTGCGGATTGGTATGTGGCATAGCCGCTGATGAGGGTAAGGACGATGGCGACTAAATTGGTTAGAGGGGACATTTTGGCTGATGAGGTTGCAATTATTGGTACTTTCGTAATAGGCTGTTCGAGTACCTAGGTAGTTTGTGTCGTAGGCGCGGTTTGGTAAGAAGTTCAAGTTAGAGATGAGTGTGATAGGTGTGAAAGAGTTGTATGTGCATCTGTCATATCGTGTGTGGTCGTCACACCTTTCTTGGTGACGTCACTGCGACAGAGCAGCTAAGTAATCAACGCAGTTTTAGTTTTGGAAAGCTGTTCGAGAGAAGGACTCAGAAGTGGCAACTTCTGGTTGAAGCAGGTGCCCCTGAGGTTAATTCCGAGATATGTATTTAGATCACGAATCATAGTACAGCCACAGAATAAACACCACTTCGACCAGATCGAAAGTGTTGTATGTTCCTGTCCTACAAAAGCTTTCATCATGTGACGGATTGATCACATATCGTCAGGGAAGGGATTTGTTCGATCTGACTAGTTATTGTGGGAAAGAAAGATGATATTACCCTGGCGTTCTCCTGAAAACAATCAATACTTAAGTAGTGAGAGCGATGATCTCATGTGCTATCTCCCCCCCCCCCCCGGACAAGGAATCTGTTCCCAAGTTTAGCTTTATATGCCCTCGAGGTCACGCTTGCCAGTCTTGACACCCTCATGGGACCCAACCATGCCCAGCAGCCTCCTTACAACTCTAACTACCATGCCTCGCTTTTCTCCAAAGGCACCTTGACGAGCTTCTAGATCCTCAGATACCTCCTCTCTCATGTTGTCTTTCTTTGCGAGTCGTAATCCCCCAGGGCTTGTAGGCGTCACACATGATGATACTTCCACCCCAATCAGGTTGAGACGCAAATAGGCTGCATGGCTGCTCATCGCCGTTAGTGTCGTCGTAATTGTCATTCGAGGTATTTGGATTCCTGATACCTAGGTAGTGAGGTCACCATGCTTCTCCTCGATCGCGTCCTCCGTGTATCCCAGCTTGCCACAGACCCAAGCCTTCTGACAATGATTCGGGCCAGATTTCAAGACAACTTCTCCGCCCTTCACAAGATGCGCCCTCGAGACATAGTCCTCCAGAGCCATCGCGAAGACGGCGCATCGGTGGCCTCTCCAGCAGGTCCAATATTGCCTTCGCCTCCCACCAGTGGTGGGCTCCAGGAAGGTGGTACACAGGTTGGAGCCTTCATTTAGAAGAATACAGAGCATCTTAGAGCTCTGTTATATATCATTGTAGATGATACTTATTGGAAGCTATAACCTGGTGAGAATTGTGGAGATTAGGCCAGCTAAGATCTGAAGAGGATGTATCTCCAGATGTCTGTTTTGCATACATCTGGAAATGCATGAAATTTGTATAGAACCTGCATGGTTGTACATGCAGTATCCATGGATAGGACAGGTTCCAAAGATTGCAAATTATAGCAAAAGATCAGTATTTGAATTGCAATCAAGTTACATTACTACAGCTACCCAGGTGTGCTCTTCCTTCTCCCAGCGCTACCAGCGACCCTAGTATTGACGACTCCCTAGGCCCAGTACCGTTATAGGGCATTCGGGGGGGATGACGACTGATCTATCATGGAAAAGACCATGTCAACTTCCAGGTGTCCTCCCCTAATCAGAGAGTGCCCTGAGTACGATACCCATCTTCCCATCAAGCTATCCGCGTAGTCGAGAGGTTCCGGGTCTATGTAGCTTGCAGCCTTCGAACAACACAAGCGCATCTTAGACCCCGCGCAAAGTCAATGGGAACGATTGATCCGGTAATCAGAAAGCCCATAGCTCTTCAGCTGTGCCAGGTGTTCTTGGACCAGTTCTTTCCATTCCCCCTCACATGGCGGTAGTAGTATGTTCTCCGAGCCGAACGATACCCCAGGATTCTTAACGACGAAGAATCCTTTCGGTAGGAAAGCGGCTGAGCGCTGGAAAGCCACATAGTCAGTAGCACCCTCGGCCTGGAAACACAGGCGCTTGGTTATCTCCTCTTTCTGAGCCTCGTTCAGAGGTCGATTGCGCTGCGGTGTGCCGTGGAAGGTGTTTCTGGACGGGCAGAGTGAGACATATTCCGGGAAGATAACAGTCTGGACGTTGGAGAAAATCGACGCATCGCGTAACAGAGGCTGTAAGCTTATACAGCCCATGTGAACAGGCCTCCCGCGCCCTGGGCAGTTTGTGTGATGCCACGGCGCCTTCAAGGTAACGGTGTGTAGTGTCGCGCCCGCTCGTTGAAGCAACCGCAGAATTGCGGCCGTTCTCCATGAGCCCAGGGTTCCTATATTGGTTTCTTGCCATGTTCTCATGCTCCGAGCGTAGTGTCGAAACTCGATGGTGATGTGCTTGATGTGCCTCAGATGTCGAAGGCCAAGCGTTAGAGCCGCCTTCTCCGGTTCGCGGTCGTCGCGAAGGTCCATCTCAACCGTGTTGTACAGAAGACTCGCCACCTCATAATGTATCTGTTTGCAGGTCTTCAGAAGACCCATGTAAGCTGGTATCGTGCCCATAAGTGTCACCACATCGTTGGCATTGAGGGGGAACGCGTCGCCTGGGAAGGTGTTGCCTCGCGGGTCCCACATCACAGCGCCTCGGGGAGCCAAAACGTATTGGTAGATCACTCTCCGGATCTCGCGGGGAAGTCGAAATATGTTGCGACGGCGAGCATTGGCCTCCTCGCGGGCCTGCGAGCGTGTGATGACGGCCATTTGGGGTTGTCGGAACGAGAATAGGGAGTCCTCCACATAGCTGGTTGCAAGTATCTGACTGGATGCACAGGGGTCTTCGGTGTAGAGGTCGGGGCAGATCTCTAACGAGGCATCACAGTCTTTGCCACTCGAGGCCTCCATCTGTCTCACTGGTGTGCGCATATTGTGAAGAGTGGAAGAACAAGAGGGTTGACTCGCTGTGTCGTGATGAGAATTGAACGATGTCATTGAGTTGAAAAGAAACTCGACATATCGAGCAGTCAGGTACGTATCGTGTAAGGAGGGTAAATGGGGTGACAATGTCTAGATTCGTCAATTCTCATGAACATATGGGTTGTGGCATCAACACCTCATGCACCGAGATGCCTTACCGCCCCTAGGCTCGTTCAAGTGGAGACATATTGCTTACCAGAGATTGTGTACCGTCTTGCGTTCCCTCATAGGAAGATGCCTAAATGGTATGGCCTGAAGTGGACTCGTATTCCAGAGGAAAGAAGGTGCGATGGGCTGTCGAGAGCTGGAATGCGAAGAGTCGAGGATGTTGGGACGCTTTTCTCCAGCTCGACGACCGCAACAATGATTAATGAAGAATCAAATGTTGTAATCTTTGGAACACGAGGTATCAATAGGTACCACCCAACTTGGAAAGGTCTCTCGCATGGCTGGATCAATCTTGGTTCGGAGGGATAATTAGGTGCCTGGTATTTAAATACCTACTTAAGTACCTACCTAGGTACTAAGTACCTAGGTATGTAGGTGGCAGCAGCTGGTAAAGCTACAGCCAGGTCACCCGATAACCCTTCATCCGAACTACCAAATAGAAAGTTAAACCACCTCCTTCTTCTCAAAAGATAAAAAGTAGGAATCGAATCTGTCTTTGTCAACGACTTTGGACCAACCCTGGGCCTTCCAAGGTCTCACTACGCAACACAGAACGAGTTTTTTTCAGCCGCATTCGGGCCACTGGCAACTCCTTCCTTCCACGGTAAGAGTCTTTTCACTTTTTAACATCACAGGATCTGGATACTTAAGTGCCTACCTACCTACTTGAGTAGGTACTTAGAACAAGAAAGTTACGAACGGCAAGCGGAACCGAATTCACCTCAATTGCACGGCAATATTTTCACTTCCAAGGTTGACAAACGCGACCATGGCGCCCATCGTACTCGACCTCGACGCAGACACCACGATCTACGTGATCCAGAAAGACGGAAAGAAGTTGGTCAATCGCGTTGAGCTTCGCGTTCTGGCCGCAGCATTGGAGAAGAACAGCTACTGGAAGAAGTTTGCCCACCACATGGGCACTACCATTGGTTTTCGACCCAACAAAGAGCATATCGAAGACAAAGGCATCAGCACTACCGCCGTCGAGATTGTTCTCCGCGCGCTGCACTTTGACTACCATTTGAAGCTGATCATGGAGTCTGAGGACTCCGAACCAGGCGGAGATGCAAAACACGATGGCGCGACTGACAAGGACGAACAAGGAAGCGGAGACGCGGCTGCCAGTCGCGGCAACGGTCCTGCTATTAAAATTCAGACGGAAAAGAACAGAAGGAGCGCAAGTCTTCTGTGGAGCTTGCCGAGGGAAAATCGAGCAAGACTTCGGATTCCAGCCATACCACACCTCCTGCGAAGCATGTACTTTTGGAGGACCATTTCCCCAAGGAGCTTTTTGAGGTCTCCATTGATGATGTTTGGGGCGTTCTCCCTTTGATGAACTTCAAGACCCGCCTGATTGATCATAAGGGCAAGCTGGACATTGACCGCGAACTCCTTTTTTCTTGGTTTCTCGGGTGGCGGGAGACCAACTTCCCCAGGCACAAGATTGGCACACTCAACACCCAAGACGATTTTGAGTGCGTCCTCTTCCCAATATTTGCCTTCAATGATGTCACTGGATGGTATTACGTGACCGAATGGCTTTGCAAGAACACCAGCCGTGGTCAGATAGGAGAGTACAGTCCCTTGGTCTACCGCAACGATGTTGCCAACGAGTGGTATCGCCATCTGCATTTGCCCAAAGAGGTCATCGGTAAGCTCCTCAAAGTCCTTGTTCTAATTCTTGTCAAGAATTTGTTTCGTTGACGCCTTTGTAGCCCGCATACGTATCGCCCGGGGCCAGCTTTATGCCGAAATGGAGAGAAAGGTTTGGAAATTAATATATGACTGGTTTTCCCACGAGGCAACCTGCGACTGCCGTATTGTCGCCACCTACAACTACCGCAGGGAACTGCAACGCGCAGGGGTGGTTATGAAGAAAGTCTTGAAGGGGAGACCAGGCGAAGAGGACAGATTCCAGTACTCTGACAGGCTCGATCAAACGAAGACCGTCTTGGAGTTGCGCGAATGCCTCACTAAGGTCGCCTACGAGCAACCGCGCCAATCGAGGCCCGGCTATCACGAGCTATGGATGTTGAAGAAGACTTCAAGGGCCTTAATCTGGGCTGCATGGAGGTCTAGCATGATATGTAGCTGAACCTCGGCATTATATGCAGCAAAGTTTCTTCGCCTATCAAGAAAAATCGAACGTCGCAGGGACAAGGGCAGAACCGACTGGTGCGGCCACTGTCCATGTCCTCATGATCATGTCACTGGTACTTCTCTTGTATAAACAGAAATCGGAGGAAAGGATCTCTTTGCCTTTCTACTGTTGATCAGTCTGATTCACTTCACAGACGATACTTGAGCTGATGAGCCAACTGCTCAAAACTCGGTGCGGGCGGAGAGAGGTGGCCTCGGTGCCACAAACACAGGGACCTGGAGAAGTGGATTATCAGGAACAATAACAACGAGTCGCGGGCATTTCCTGCTGTCAACCTATGAAGCTGTAATTGTGTCGGGAGTTGGAACGTCGACCGCGTTGGTCTACTCAAAGTATGTGGAGACTTATGCAGTGAATAACGGTACTTCTCTTCTCTTCAGAACTTGCGAGCTTGTAATCGTCATAGAAATTAAATTAATCATGTTCAATATCCAAGCCCCAACTTCATTGAGGGGTTGTAAATGGCGTCAGCAGTTCATAAGTTGCCCCTACCGTCCACACGGAAGGCGACACGGGGCTCGCCTCCAAAATACTCCGCATCACCCCGGTCCCATCACGGAATTGTCGATCCTTTTTGAATTCAATACAACTTTAAGTATGTAAAATGCATCTAGTTTGACCACTTCATACGCATAATGCACGGTTCTGACATCATAGCGACCCTCAGAAGATATTGGACAGGCCGATCCCGGGAATCTGGCCCGGAGGGCTCTTCCCAGGTATGCCATACTACCTTGAGTAGTACATATAAATCGTGAAGAGAAGCAAAATAGAAGAAGCTGCAGGCTGTTGATGGACAGGTCCGACGCTTTGACACTTCAAGGATCATTTCCACGCGTGTCTCACTCTGCCTACCCCCTCCGCTACAACCTCCTTTATACATCACCTGCGAATGTGCATGCAAAATCCAGAAGAATGCTCAAACACGGCATCAAAAGAGCAGCCCTGACCCTCGGGACCATCATCACCTCATCTCTGGTCTCGACCGCCCTGGGAGCAGTCAACACCATCGACCTTTCTACGCAGAAGTGGACCCTCTCCAACACACCATACAACATCTCGGTACCAGGCAAAGTCCCGTCCCACGTGCACCTGGACCTGCAAGCGGCACAGGTCATCGGAGACCCCTACTATGGCCTCAACGACTTCAACCTCCGCTGGATAGCATGGGCAGACTGGAACTACACGACGAGCCTCTCGGGGCTCCGGCGCGGGGGTGACGACAACGGTACCACCACAACCACGTACCTCCTCTTCAACGGCCTCGACACCTTCGCCGACGTCTGGCTCTGCGGGGGGAAGGTCGCGAGCGCGGACAACCAGTTCCGGCAGTGGTACTTTGACGTCTCCTCGGCCCTCGCGTCGTGCCCCCGAGGCGGAGGCGACCCGGAGCTCCTGGTCCAGTTCTTCAGCGCCCCGGGCACGGCATACTACCTCGCCAGCCAGCCGGGGGTGGAAACGTGGCCGTTTGGCGTCGAGGGGCGGTTCGAGTTCATCCATCGCGCGCTCATAAGAAAGGAACAGTCTGACTTTGGGTGGGATTGGGGACCGGTTCGTCTTTATTTCTCACACCTTGGATGCCAGTATTTGCAAGGACCTTTACTAATATATCCTATCTCATGAAGGCATTTGCTCCTGCGGGCATATGGAAGGATGCGTGGGCGGTGCAGCTGCGGGAGGCGGCGGGGCAGGAGCCGGAGTTGCATGTGAGAAACTCGATCTATGATATCCACAGGGTCGGGCAGTTGCCATATATACCGCCTGATCAGAGCGCGGACTGGGTGCTTAATGCGAGTTTGGATGTTCTGGGGGCGGTGCCGGAAGGGGCGAGTCTGAGGTATGCAGTGCTTGATTTGGTGTCGAACGAGACGGTGAGTAGTGGGTTATTGGGAAATGTTACCAACGCTGGGGATGTTATCACTGGACAGGTCGTTCTTGGTGGACAGGACTACAAGCTGTGGTGGCCGACTGGACTGGGCGAGCAGAATCTATACAACATCACGGTCGATGTCGTTGCTGCATCTGGAGCGAAGCTGGCTTCTGTCAACAAGCGCACTGGCTTCAGGACCATCGTGCTCAACTTGGGCGAGATTACTGACGAACAACTCGCCAAGGGAATCGCGCCCGGAAATAACTGCAAGTGTCTCAACTGTCTCCTTCGAACCGGGTGTGATGAATAACTCCAGAAATTGCTGACATTCGAGGGCAACAGGGCACTTCGAAATCAACGGCCACGAGTTCTACGCCAAGGGCAGCAACTTCATCCCGCCCGACGCCTTTTGGCCACGCGTCACCCCCGCGAGGATCCAGCAGCTCTTCTCCGCCGTCGTCGCCGGGAACCAGAACCTGCTCCGGGTCTGGGCGAGCGGGGCCTACTCGCCGGACTTCATGTACGACCTCGCCGACGAGATGGGCATCTTGCTGTGGAGCGAGTTCGAGTTCGGCGACGCCTTGTACCCCGTGGACCCGGACTTCCTGGAGAACTGCCGCGAGGAGGCTGTCTACCAGGTTCGGCGGACCAACCATCACCCCTCGCTCGCGCTGTGGGCGGGGGGCAACGAGCTCGAGAACCTGGAGCTGCGTGAGCTTACGTATCTCGCGCCGGATCAGTACGACCGGTACCTTCACGAGTACGAGACGCTGTTTCTCGACACGCTGCTGCCGGCGGTGTACGGCAACTCCCACAGCATCACGTATATCCCGTCCAGCACGACCAACGGCTACCTCACCCTGAACTTCAGCAACCCGATCCCCATCGTGCAGCGGTACAACAACGCGACGCCGGGGTCCATCTACGGCGACACGGACCTCTACAACTACGACGCGTCACAGTCCTTCAACGTCTCGACGTACCCGCAGGGCCGCTTCGCCGACGAGTTCGGCTTCCACAGCATGCCGAGCCTCGACAGCTGGCGGCCCGTCCTGCCGGCGGGCGAGCTGCACTTCAACAGCAGCACCGTCCAGCTGCGGAACCACCACTACCCGCCCGGCGGGCTCGACACGGCCAACTTCGCCAACACCACCAAGGGCATGGGCGAGATGACGGTGGCGGCGGAGCGGTACTACCCGGCGCCGTCCAAGGCGGACCCGCTGGCCAACTTCAGCAGCTGGGCCCACGCGACGCAGCTGTTCCAGGCGGACTACTACAAGGCGCAGATCCAGTTCTACCGCGCGGGGAGCGGGAGGCCGGAGAGGCAGCTGGGGAGCCTGTACTGGCAGCTCGAGGACATCTGGCAGGCGCCCACGTGGGCCGGGATCGAATACGACGGGCGGTGGAAGGTGTTGCATTATGTGGCGAGGGACATTTACCAGAATGTCGTGGTGGCGCCGGTGTGGAATGTCACTAGTGGGCTGTTGAGTGTTTATGTCGTTAGTGATCTTTGGACCGAGGTGCAGGGTAGCATCAGCATGGCCTGGTTGGACTGGGCTGGGGATGAGGCACATGTTTCCTCTGACGAGGGGGCCAAGACGGTGGAATTCACGATCGGGCCGCTGAACAGCACCTTGTTGACGACCATTGATGTGGGCGAGGTGTTTGGGAACGGGAACTCTTCGAGTGATGCGGCCGCAGATGCGATCTTCGTGGCGAACCTTACTGCGACTGGGACGCCGACCAACACCAACGCGACCAAGACCTTCACACACACCAACTACTGGACGCCAACACCACTTGCCAACGCGGCACTGAGGGATCCAGGACTGAGTGTCGAGTATGACGAGCAGTTGGGGCAGTTCACGGTCACTGCCGTGGCGGGCAACAGCATCTGGACGTGGCTTGCGCTGGACCCGGACGACTCGGCGGGCACTATCGTGATTTTCGACGACAATGGCTTCTTCCTAAGGCAGGGGAAGTCCAAGACGGTGGGGTATAGCGTGATTAGTGGGAGCAAGGCTGGGGACTGGCAGGGGCGGGTGAAGGTGGAGAGCATATGGGATAATACTCTGCCTTGATTGATAATGAATTGTATGTACAGCATTCAAGATGATATCGAAAGCATATCAAGCAAATCAAGCATATCGACCTCGGATGTGTCTCGTCGCCTTCCATCCGGACGGAACAGCAGACGTCCTGAATGGAAAGCGTCCGAGCTGCAACACTCCGGATGTCGGTCCGTTTGGCGATCGGCAGTGTAAAAGATTGCTCGAGTTGTCGAGATTGGGCTGTTGTTTGTTGTTGGATGATTGTTCGATGTCATGGTAGGAAGAAATCGGGTGAGGTAGCACCGTTGGGCGGTGGAGGAGGGAATAGTGGAAATAGGGGGGAGGGGAGGATTCGTTGTTGATAGATACTAACATCTTGTGGTGAGATTAGTGATGCTGAATGTTAGTGTACATATTATGTCATGCAGTCTGGTTGGTTCAGTTCAGGCCTGTTGCTGCACGTTCGTGGCGGTAGCATTGGAACTGGGGTAACTGCTGGTGTGCGGGGCAGTAGGCGGGGCACATATCAGCTTTAAGGTGGCTCCACTGATAAGCCACCTTGCTGCAGATCGTCGGCTGCAAGATCGCCTTCAGTTGCAACATTGAACCTTTGGGAATTCCGCAACAGCCATCCCGCCCCCCGCTTTTCGAGGTCCTGTTCTTGATTCCCCAATCATAACTCTTGGTGAACTCAAGAGATCAGCATCACTTGGTGTACATATGCATGTATGTGTATGCCGGGTTGCCTTGGCACTACGGAATCACACCTGGGAATGTCCCAAGGATTATCATTCGGCAAGTCCCGCTTGCCCTAATAAGCCGGGCGGTCATATCAACATCCATGATCGATCATAGGAATTAACTTTGATACGGAGCAGTAGCCCGGCTACGGGCAATATATGAGGCTGGCATGGCCCGGGGCGAACTGCTTCCCCATCGTTTCCCTCTCCTCATCCCTCTTCGCCTCCTTTTGCCCCTCCTCCCCTCCTCTCCCCCCCTCCTCCTTTGACAGGCAGCTGTCCAGGCTCCCCTACAAGTCTAGGATATCCAAATAGTTCCGGTCACAGCTCGCCATGGCAGTCAGACGCACCGTCGCCGCAGCTCAGCTGCTGCTGGGTCTCTCTCATCTCGCCGTCGCAGTCCCTACTGCTTACTTGGGAGCCAACTCGACCGATGTCCCATCTCTAGGCGCCGTCGCTTCGGAGAGCACCGTCTGCTCCAAGATTGGGATTGAGATGCTGGAGCAGGGCGGAAACGCCGTCGATGCTCTCGTCGGCACCGTCTTCTGCGTGGGTGTCATCGGCATGTACCACTCTGGCATCGGAGGCGGTGGCTTCATGCTTGTCCGCGACGCAGAGGGGAGCTACGAGTTTATCGACTTCCGAGAGACAGCTCCTGCGGCTTATTTCGAGGATATGTACGTGAACGATACGGATTTGAGTCTGTATGGCGGTCTTGCAGCGTAAGTCACACAACTCTTGAGCCCCTCTCATTCGCGACGCGTTGGCTAAAATAGTAGCAGTGGTGTTCCTGGCGAGCTTCGTGGATTGGAATATCTCCATAACAAGTACGGTGTCCTGCCCTGGAAGACGGTCATGACCCCGGCTGTCAATGTCGCCCGCTACGGCTTCGAGGTCACTGCAGACACTGCTCGGTACATGGCCGGCGTCTCCAACCCCGAGTTCCTCACGCAGAACCCTGCTTGGGCTATTGACTTTGCTCCCAACGGAACCCTTGTCCAGGAGGGCCAGATCATGACCCGCAAGCGATACGCTGATACCCTGGAGACTATCTCGGAGGAGGGGCCTGATGCCTTCTACACGGGTGCTATTGCCGAGGCTACCATTGCTGCCCTCCAGGCCTCAAATGGAACCATGACTGTTGAGGATCTCGCCAATTACACCATCGAGCTCCGTGACCCTCTCACCATCGACTACCGCGGCTATAAGCTCACCAGCTGCAGCGCTCCTTCTGGTGGTGAGGTCGCGCTGTCTATCCTGAACATCGTCAACGGATTCGAGGGCTTCAGTGACCCGGCACAGGCAAACCTCTCCACTCACAGACTTGACGAGGCCATGCGATGGTCCTACGGTATGCGCACCAACCTGGGTGATCCTTCCTTCGTCTCCGGCATGGCCGAGTACCAAGCCGAGATGCTCTCCCAGAAGAATGCTGCCGATATCCGCGCCAAGATCTCCAACTACACCTCCTACAACGTCTCGTACTACGACCCTGGCGAGCTCGAGGTCCTTTCCGACCACGGTACGTCGCACGTGGTGTCCGCGGACAAGAGCGGCCTGTCCGTATCTATCACCACCACGATTAACACCATCTTCGGCTCCCGCCTGATGGTCCCCGAGACGGGTGTGATCCTGAACAACGAGATGAACGACTTCAGCACCCCGGGCTCCACCAACGCCTTCGGCTACTCGCCCAGCGAGGCCAACTACATCGTCCCCGGCAAGCGGCCCCTGTCCTCCATCTCCCCCACCATCGTCGAGTACCCGTCCGGCGGGCTGTTCTTCATCAGCGGGTCGGCGGGGGGCTCGCGCATCATCACGGCCACGGCGCAGGTCATCCACCACGCCATCGACCACGACATGACGGCGCTCGAGGCCCTGACCGAGCCGCGCATGCACGACCAGCTGAGCCCGAACTACGTCTCGTTCGAGTACGCCTACGACAACAGCACGACCGCGTACATGAAGAGCCTGGGCCACACCGTCGAGTGGGTCGCCCCCGGCTCGAGCACCGCGCAGGCCTTGAGGTTGCTGCCCAACGGTACCTTTGAGGCCGCTGGGGAGCCGAGGCAGCTTGCCAGTGGTGGGTTGGCTATCTAAGTGGGGGAATGGAGAGGATGCGTATATACATAGAGACTATAATCAATAAAGTCACGATTACATACTACTACACTGGTTGCGAATGAGTTTCAAGATACAGGACCGTAAGGGTGTGTGGGATCCAGATTCGATTATTTGGCGACAGTCGGTCGCAATTGTAGGATCAGATGATGAGCCTGCTCAGACGTGATTTCGATAAAACCTATGTATGCGGTAAGCAGGAGGCCAGCTACAGTTATAGAATGCGCGGCCCTTGATGATCATGCGACTCATAAATATTTGTCCAATGCTACTCCTGAGGCACATAATCTTGTCAGACTCACTGGCCCTTACTCATAGGAGGCCATGAAGACATCTCGACATTTCCTTCATCCCCAACCCATTCTTCCCAAAGGGCAGTCACATCCTCGGGGACCTGCCACTCCGTACCAAACCCAACACAAGTTTTCCACCTGCGCACACTAATGTCGTCTGTTTCTATTCTACCCGGTGCCTGCACGAACGCTTGTCCGGCCGCACAACACTGCATGATCACGCCGACCGGTGTGTCTTGGTCGGTCCCGATCTCGAGAGATCCCCACTCCAGGGATGGCATCCCCCGTAACACAGCTTCCGACAAACTCTTGACGAGTGGATCAAAAGTCTCCGTATTTAGTCGTGTCCGCCATGGATGGTGTGGTCTTTCTCCATTGACGATGGCGTCTCTTTCCGTGTTATCTTCGTCGTCGTCTGAGTCCCCATCGTCCGAGTCCCCATCGTCCGAGCCACCACCATCGGAATCCTCTTCGTCCTCGGACTCCATGTCGTCCAGGGTGGAAGACCCTGCCTCCACGGCCGCAGGATCGCCTGTATAGTACCATTCACCACTAGGGGCCAATATACCGACCTTGATATCGAACCGCCTTAACGATGGGAAACTAGTAACCGACCCCTTGTCGCCACGGCGCGGGTCTCTGAAAAGATCGGGTGAGAGAAGGACATCCACGAGTACCAGCTCTGTCAGCGTACCGGCCTCAACAACCTGTCTTACAGAATCGCACAGAATATCAACACCACCTTCTTCTAGGCTCCGGCTTGCGAAACTGTGATTCCAAGGGTCCGTTGCGCCCTGGCGTCTAATGCAGAGCCTCTTGAGCTTGGGAAGCCTCTCTGTAAGCTCTCTGAGCCCATCTCCCAGCGCTACACGATGTTCCTGACGCATCTCGTGTCTCTTGATGGCAGGGTCACGGTACTCGAGATCCAAACCCTCAAGGCTGGGGAACAAGCCTGCGAGCTGGCACATCGTCGCCGGGTGGGGAGCCAGGCCCAGGGAGACCTCCACCCTGAAGTCCTTCACCCGCTGCACCGAAGGCAGGCCGACACCCTGACCCCCAATACCGCCCTCGAGGGTGAGGTATCGCCGCGCCGAGCTCGACTTGCAGACATCGAAGTTCTGGTCCACGGGGCCATCCGCGTCGGAGTCAACATCCCAGGCGAAGCCGAGGTGCAAGCTCAGCCTACCCGATCCGGCACCTCCACGGTCGCCCGGCGCAGCCTCCCACCGCGCGAGCAGGTCCAACAGCCCCCTCGTGGACGACCCGAACGCCTCGAGGTTGCGCGCATGGTCCGCCCGCGAGTCGCCGTGGGTCGGCAGGCACACGACGCAGGCGAGGCGGCGCAGGAGCGCGCGGCGGTGAGGGCGCGACGAGAAGAGGGCCGCGAGGGCCGGGAGCTCCGTGCTGCTGAGCCGGATCTCGGCGAAGCTGTGCGGCTCGGCGGCCGCCTGCCACCTGCGTGAGATGCACGCGTAGTCCGAGGGGCGCGGTGAGGTCGATGGTCTTGGTCCTGTCGGGTGGGACCCCTTTGGCTTTGCGAGGAGGTGGTTGGCGATCAGGGATATGATTTCCGGGCTTAGGTTGTCCATTCTGAAGTGCTAATATTGTGGATTTCTTAGAGGGGGGGGGGGGTTCAGTTAGGGGTGTTCCGTAACTAGGTTTTGCCACCCCGCCATACGCGAGGTCTGACTTTCTTCCTTCTACTACCAACTTAACCTTTTAACTAACTATATAAACAGGCCGTATTCTTATTATTTACAGCCTGTCTTTACCTAATTAGACTATAGATTTAATTAAACTAACACTAAAAAGTCTATTTTTATTATTTCCATATATAAAAATAACCGACGTAGCCCTTTAAAGCCTTTTAATAGGTAGCGTCGTTAAACTTATAGCCGATACGCCTTCCTTAAACGTACTTACCGCTTTTACTACGACTTTTATACCTTTTATAAAGCCTATAGCGCCTTTTTAACTTATATAGGCTATTTATACACCCGAAACTACGCCGACTTTATAGCTTACATAAGCTGTTAATACGCCTAAAACCGTAAACCTTTTTAAGCCTTTAACCTTTACCTAGCTTATAACAGCTATATAGCCTTAGTAGCCTATTTAGATTTTAAATTCTATAGGCTGTATTACTATTACGAAGCTTATTATAAAGCTTATTATTAAGAACTATAACCTTAATAAGGCTTTAGCTAAGGCCGTATTAAAGGCTGTAAATAAGGTTATAAGTAACGTTATACTTATTAACGCGGTAGCTAGTAGTACTAGACCTACTAACCCTACGTCGGTATCTTTTAAAAAGCATCTCGAGTACTTGTTTTAATTACTCTTTTTACTTAGATAAGAATAATATATAACGAAGTTTTATAGCCTATACTTATCCCGACGTAATTAGACCTAAACATTATCTCTTTTATCTTTTTACTTTTATTTCTATAGCCGACGGTCGTTCGAAAGTATAAGCCTTCGGGCTTACTTTTAATTAACCTTAACGTAGCGAAGCTAATAGCTTTTAGTCCTTTATAAGGGTTACTCGCCTTTACGATATTTAGTGTCTGCCTTATAAATCGAATATAGGTTTCCTTAGCTTTTTTAGATTTTTTAATTTAATTAGACTAAAGATATTTTAAAGAATATATCGACGTTTAAAACTATATACCTTTAAACCGTTTAAGTATAAAACTTACCGGAACCGAGGTTTATAACCGCTAGATATTAAAAGTATAGACTAAGGGAAGTAAGGTAAATACTTAAGCTACGACGCCTAATACCGAATTTTACTAATTAATTCTACTTTTATTATAATATATAATAGATCGACGACGTTATAAAGATAAGCCTACGAAAGAAAAGGTCTTTTTATCTGTTATTAAACCGAATATTTATTTAAAACGAAGAAATATAAAAGGGAAGTAAGTCTTTACGGTTAAATATAACTTTACGATTTACCGGTATCGTGCTAATTAAATTAAAAATCTAAGTTTTAAGCTGTTTCTTCTTTAAAAGACTTAGAAAATATTATATACGAATAGCTAAACGGTTAACTAATAAGAAAAACAAGTTCTTTAAAAAGCCTAAAAAAGAAAAGGGTTATCGTAATAGTTATATTATTTAATAATAATATTAATTAAATCTGTTTTACATTTTACTTTTTAAAATATCTTATTTAAAGTGTTTTTTTTATTCCGATAGGTATTAAAGTAACTAGCGTTTATCTATCTTTATTACTATTATCTTAAACCTATATTAAATACCTTTTCCGGTAAACTTAAAATTAATTAAGTATTCCCGGGTTTTATTTAATACTTTACCGATAGAAAAAAAAGTTTAATATATTCTTTTATTTTATCTTTTTCTTTTAAGTTTATAGTCGTAGTATATTAAATACCTTTATCTATCTTAAATAATAATCTAATATTATATAGTAAAGTTAACCGTATCGATAGGTTTAATTAAACGACTAATAAAGAGACGAAGATTAAAGATAAGCCGAAAAGAACGTCGAAAGGAAAAGAATAAAAGAAACTAAATCGTTTAAATAAAAGATAGAGAAAAAAGATATCGACGAAAGATTAACTAATTTTTTTTATTCTTTCGGGAAGGGAGACTAACGAGACTTTTATACCTTTTAATTAACCTTAAACACCGGCGTATCCTCTTTTAGCTCTTTTACTAATATAATACTTAAGCCTGTTTATTAGTATTCTACCGGTCGAAAGGATTTAAGCCTTTAGTTTTAAGCCTTTCGACGGTATTAATATTACCGATTATCTTAAACGCTATAATATTATTCGTTCGATTTTAAAGATTTCTA
Source organism: Cytospora piceicola (assembly GCA_023375675.1). Classification (NCBI taxonomy): domain Eukaryota; kingdom Fungi; phylum Ascomycota; class Sordariomycetes; order Diaporthales; family Cytosporaceae; genus Cytospora; species Cytospora piceicola. The sequence continues at coordinate 1,934,973 of JALQBC010000001.1, read as the reverse complement.
ATTAATATACCTTAAAGATTTTAAAGATAATAGTTATAAGATTAAAAATAGCTACAGACTTTATAATATAAATATCGAGCGTTTAAACTTAAGCTAATTAAGAGAAACGATTAAAGTAGGCGTATAGACGTTACGATTACTAATAGCTTTATACCCCGGATTAAAAAAGAAGAGCTTTTATCTTTACCTACGTTATTAACTTTTTAAAGTTATTTCGCTTTACTATTTTAAAGTATAATTAACTCTTTATAAAAGCCGGAAAGCGAGACTATTAAACTTAAATAAAGTTTTAAAATAAACTTTTTACTTTTTAAATTAAAGGGTTATATACCGAGCTTAAAGTTATAGAAAATTCTTTAAAAGGCTAATCTTAGTCTTATTTAATAGATAATCTTTTAAAGCTTTATTTAATCGTTTAATATAAAGAAAAGCGCGATAAAAAAATATCCGGACGTAATGTTTATAATAACTAAAAAGGACGAAATCTTATCTTTCCGGTAGTAACTCTATAAACCTATTAACTGGATCTTACGCCGGCTCTCTTTTTTAAAAATCTTACTTTTTAAAATAAAGCTACTTAATTCTATATTTAAGCCGTAGTTTTTAAAATCTTTAATAAGTAAAACTTAAATTTATAAGCTAATATTAGTCCTCCGGTTATATTTAACGATTAGTATAAAAATCTTTTTAAATAACTAAATAATTTAAAGATTAGTAATATAGACTTTTAAAAAGAAATTAGTTAAAAGAACTCCTGTTTTTAATAAAATATTAACGATATTTAAAACTAAGTATACGAAAAGGTTAAAGCCTAATTATATAATTATCGTTAGTTATTTAAAAGTATTTTATTAAAAGACTAAATTTAAAATCTTACCTTTTCGACTAGCTTTAATAATATCGCTAAATACGTAGCTAATAAAGAATATATTAATAAGTAAGACTTTACTATTTATATTTATTATTATAAGATAGAGGTTAATTAGTTTAAAAAAGATAAAACTAAAAAACTTTACTATAAATATAAACAGAATAACTATAACGTTAATCGATACCTTTTACTTAAAAAGTTAAAGAAAGAGGGTATTCTCTTTTATTTAGATTTAAAATAAATACTTTAAGTAATTAAAACGAGAAATAAGGTTTTCGAAAGTAAAAGAGAGCTAGTCCGGGCAAACTTAATTAGCTAATACTATAATAAAAAAAGAGTAAAAGCTTTTTAAGTTATTTTAGTAATTTTAAAACTTTAAGCTTAAAATAATTAAAACTAAATACTTATAGTTAAAAAGTATAAAATTTTAGTTAAATATAAACCTTAATTCTAAAGTAATTTTAAGTATATTATCGGTAAGCTACTTTATAATCTTATAAATAACTTTAATAACGATAATATAAATATCGAGTCGATTTAAACAGTTATTAATTAAAGTAGTATTTTAAATATATTTTCCGGATATATACCGTTTAAAAAGCTAATTATTACCGCCTTTTCGACGACGATTTCTAATATCGAAAAGTAAAGAAAAGTTTTTAACGCTAATAATTAAGCTTAAGTTAACGATAGTATTATTAAAAAGTAAAAGACTACTTAAATCGAAAATAAAATCTTAAAAACCGTTATTCGGAGTATTCCGATATTTAAAAACTAAGCTAAAAAAAAGGCTAAAAAAAACAATATTAATTAGCCGCCTTTAAAAGAGAACCTATAAATAAAAGTATAAAACGCTATCCCGGATTTCAGAAAAATATTAGTTAATCGGTTTTTCTATACTTTTAAAGGATATACTTAAGATAAGATCTTTTAAATACGCCTTAACTTTAAAGATAATATTATTTATTATATTTAAATACTTTAAAATAGTAGAATAAAGATTATTTATTTTAACTATAAAAAAAGCTAAAACTTAAACGATAAAGTAAATAATTAACCCGGAGCTTTAAACGTAATAATAGTCTAATAAAAAGATAAGTCTTTATAATAAGACTAGCTCGGTTTCGACTTAATTAAGTTTTTCTTTAAAAACTAAAAAGTTTTTAATACTTAAATTAGTATAATTAAAGTATATTTTCGTTAAAGAGTTACTAATATAAATATTTATATCGAAAGACTTTAAAAAAGTATCGTTTCGGTTTATTACCTTATTATCCGAATCGGATTTAAAGGTAGTAATACTTAGTTATCGATACTTAATACCGGAGCCGAACTTAACCTTTTAAAAGTAAGTATTTACGATAAGTATAGATTTCCGGTTATTTAAACCGATATCGGTTTTTAAGCGTATAATAAAAGAAAGATTAACCTTTTAAGCGTTTTTAAAACTTCGGTTTAAATCGGAGGTTATTATAAATAAGTTGTTTTTTACGTAATAAAGGATCGAATTACGAAAATAAACTATAATATCCTTTTCGGGATATTATTTATCCTTTAAATAAAGCTTACTTTCGAATATTCGTTTAATAACTTACTTAAAGCTAATTTTTATTTTAGTAGTATTAAATTAGTTATTATAGTAAAAGGTAAGCTTAAAACTTCTATTTAAGTTAACTTTCGTTCGGAAAGTAAGCTTAAAAAAAACTAAAGCCTAATAATTATATTTCCGAAAGGCGCGGTACTATTAGTAATAAAGACGTTTTTACTTAGGTTTTCGACTAACTCGAACTAAGTAATATTCCTGTTCTTTCCTTATCCGATAAAGATATACCTATATTCGTTTTAGTAATATTTAAAGTAGTTAAAACAGAATTTATAAATATATATTTCTTTATTTAATAAAAGGAAAACTACTATTATTTTTATAGTTAGTATAAACGATAAACTAAAAAACTATAAAAGAAAAGTTTTAACCTACCTTTTTTTTAAAAGTAAACACGCCGGGCTATTAAAGAGATAGTAAAAATAGTTAATACTTTTTATAAAAAAGTTACTTTTAAAGTTAAGCCGGTTAATAATTTAAAACCGAACAGCTTTATTTTAAAAGGAAATCTAATATAAAAAGTAAAGAAAGTCGAAGCGGTTAAAGCTAATTAAACTAAGTTACCGTTTAATAAATATAACTTTTAGATTTAACCGAAGTTTTCGGATATTAAGCTTAAAAACCGATTAATAGAAAAGAAGTAAAAAAAGATATTAAAAACTAGTTATAATAATTTTAATCCGGTTAAAGTAAAGATATTTTAATATATATTAATTAACTAAGAAAAGAGTTTAATATAAGATTAGTCTAAGATTAAAAAAATTATCGAGGAAGTTATCTTTTTTTAAGTTATTCGAACTGTTCTTTATAACGTCTTTTAGTTAAAAAATATCCCGATCCCTTATACTTTTAAGTCGAAAACCTTAAAACTGTTTAAAAAACGTTTAAAAAAATAGATTATTAAGAATAGTTATAGTTTATACTATAATCGTTAGTTTTTAGTTTAAAAGAAAAATAATAGCCTTTATTTTATTAATAACGTTTAAAAGTATAATACGTTTACGATTAAAGACGCTTTTATACCGTTAACAGCTAATTAATTCTTTAAAAAGTTTACGATATATAAGATTTTATTTTTTTTCGATTTTTTTTTTAAGTATAATTAAGTTAAGCTTTATCCGAATAGTCGAGATATAATAACTTTTACTACTCCTTTAAGTCTTTTCCGGATATATACTTTACCGATAAAAGCGATAAACTCGGTTACTTAATTTATAAGGATTATAGTCCGATTATTATATAACTTAATTCTTTATATTTATTAGGCTTTCTTTAACAATATTACCGTTAAAGGTTTAAAGTTAACTTACTCGAATAAAATATTAGAAAAGCTTTTAGATATCTGTTACTATATTATAAAATATATTTATAACCTTAATTAAGTCTTTTTTAATACCGAACTAGTAAAAATAATAATTTCGAGTATTAAATCTAAATAGTATTAAAGGCGGGTAAATATTATTAGTTATATATATAGATCGATCGAGCGTTTTTTTTAACTAAAGAAGATTTAAAAGATTAAAGGCTAAATAGTTTATAATAATTTTAAAGACCTTCGATTATTTTTAAGAATAGTTATTTATTATAACTATTAGATTTAAAACTTCGTTATTATCGCTCGACTACTCTACGACTTAATAAAGAAAGACGTTTTATTCCGATAGAAGAAAGCTTAATAAATTATTATAAAAAAGTTAATTAACGCGTTAGTTAATAAACCGGTTATTATCGGGATTAATTACTTACCCGGTATCGGAGCTATTATTTTAATAATCGATACTAGTTTAGTTAAGTAAAGAGCCGTTTTAATATAAAAGGTTAAAAGTTATCGAAGACTAGTTTACTTCGAAAGTAGTTTTTAAACTTAAGCTAAGTAAAAGTATAATACTACGAAGAGAAAGTATTAAGTAGCTTTTTACGCTTTTCGGCAACTTTATTAATATCTTTTTAAATATTATTTTATTTTAAAAACAGATATATAAGTTCTTATTAATTAAATTAATAAAAAGATATTAAATATCTTAAACGTTTTAGTAAATCGTTAGATCGCTATTATTAAAATCTTCGACTTTATTATTAAATATATTCCTAGGATAAAAAACCTTATTACTAATATATTTTTTCGACTACTAATTTTTAAAGCTTTAACCGAAAATCCGGAAGGAGACTTCGACGATTAATATAATATTTAAATTAATACAATATTAGTAAAAGAGATCTTAAACTTAAAGTTAATTTAGTTCGATAAATCTTTATAGTATATAAGGTTTTTTATTACTAGTGTTATTCTTTAAAGGATATAAAGATAAGCCGTTAAACGATTTAAGAATAAAGCGTTAAGATATTAAGTAATTAATTATACTTTTTAAAGATAAAAAAAGAAAAAGCTTTTACATCGACGTATTATTAATAATCTTAACCTTTAACGGAAAATCCTTCGGGATTATTATAAGAAATTCGGATATAAAGGCTATAATATAACGTTTATTAAACTTAAAAAGCTATATTTTTAAAGACAGCTTTAATTAAACGTTACTAAAGCTGTTTAAACTTATTCTAAGTATAATAAGTACAATCCGAAACTTTAAAGTAAAAATATTTATTTTATAGTCTCCGGACGGCTATTCGAAAAGATTAAAGTTAATATCTAATATATACTTAATAATTAAAGCTACTAATTTCTTATTAAAGCCCGATATAATCTAATAAGATATATAATTACTAAACCGATAAAGAAATCGGATTTATTAACGATAAAGAGGTTCTTTTAAAAAGATATTATTCTTATTTATAGATATTTATTATTTATTAATATCGACAGAAGACTAAAAAATAAAAAAGAGTTTAAAGTTACTATTAAATAACTTAATATTTTTTTCGTTTAAGTTTCGTCTTATAATCTTCCGGCTTAAAGAATTATTAAAAAAAGATATTACTTTATTACTAACGCTTTAATTAAAATAGTAAATAGGCGGATATTATAGCGGTAGTACTTTAAAATTATAATCTTTACTAATCGTATCTCGATTTATTATTTTTCTAGTTTTATACTTTTTTACCTTATTTTTAAATAAAAACTATTAATCCTTTTAAAAACCGAGATTCTTATATAAAAGGTTATTTTATAAAAGTCTAATTAAAGCAGTTAAAAAGCCTTCAAAGTAAAGATTTAATCTATAGCTAACTAGAAAGCAGATATTTAAACTATTATCGAAACGGTAATAATATACCGACAGAAGGTAGCCGATAAAGTAAACTCTCGAAGTTTAATTAAAGAGAGCTAGTTTTAAAAAGGTAATATAGTTTTAGTTTATAACTATATAAAGAAAATATTTTATTCGAAGACTATTAAGATTACCTACTATTAAAAGAGACTATTTATTATTAATTAAGTTTTATTTAAGTACGTTTATCGATTCCGGATAACTAATAAGATCTTCTTTAAAGGTATATTCTCTACTAAAAATATTAAAAAGTTTATTTAAAATACTTAAGGTTTTTAAAAATTAAAGACCTTAATACTATAAAATTAAAGTAAAAATAGATAAGTTCTCTTTTTAAACGATAAGCTTTTATTAATTTCCTTATCTTTTATCTATAAAGTTATTAAAAAACCTTTAAAAGTTTATTAAAATAAAGTACTTATAACCGATATATTTTAAGTTTTAAAACTCGATATCTTTACTTTACTTAGCTTTAGTTAATTTTAAAATCTTTTAAAAATTCTAGTCTTTATAGTTCCCGATATAAAAGAGGAAAATAATTTAAATAACTCCGATAACCCGGATAAAGTAACTATCTTTAATTCTCGACTTTAAACCCGGGTAAAGGTAAAAAAAATATCCGAGTAAAGAAAGGCTAAGTAAAATAATTAGTTTATTTAAATCTTAACATATCGAATTAAAGATAATAATTTCCTTATATCTCTTTTATAAGATATTTATTATAAACTTTTACTTCTTTAATATTATTAATTCTTATTTTATTCTTTTTTCTTTTAGTTTTTACTATTTAAGAATATTTAGTTAATCTACCTATCGTTTATAGACTGTCGCTTATCTGTTATAAGACTATTTAAATATAGTTTTCTATCGTTAGTATTCCGTTTTACTACTATTTTTTTATTACTTTTAGTTTTCTTTTATTTTTATTCTATTTTTTTTAGTTTTTATTTTATTTATATTATATTTATTTAAGTAGCCTTATATTATAGGTATAGCTACTAAAAAAGGGAAGGCCGTTTATAGTCTTAGTTTTTAATTTTTAAAAAAAAGTATCGATTCCGGTATTAAAAATTTTACCTACTTTTATACGAAAATTCATTTACCTGTTTATCTACCGGATTTATATTTTTATAATTAACTCTATTCTTATACTTTTTTTATAAATCCGGTTCTCTTCGGATAACCGTTAGTATTACGAGTTATTATTTATAATAAAACTGTTTCTTTTCGGTAATATTAACCGGTATAACTACCTTATCTTTAATTTTACACTTTTTAAAATTTATAAAAGATAATCGAGTTATAGCTAAGTTATATCGGATAACTTTATATACTTTACTATTAAATTAGTTAATCGGGCTTATTTAGTTAAAGTTATAATTAGTAACGGTAACTTTAAAAATATAATTAACGTAAACTTTAAAATAAATATTAAAATAAAAAAGATATTTAAAGAAAGGATAGTTAATATATAATCGAACCGGATCTCTGTCTTTATTTTTATACTTTATATAAAAGATACCGAAAACTTTAATATAATAGTTATAAGTATTCCGATTTCGGTAGTTAAAGAATCCGATTACTATAGCTTACTACCTTACTACCCGAGTTTTAATCCGCTCGATATATTTTTCGAATAAAAGTCTGTTAAAAAGATAAACTGTAAAAGGCTAATAGTTATATCTGTTAATCTTAACGAAGTTATTAAAGTAAAAAATAAGCCGGTCGGTAAAAGCGATAAATATAGTAATATCTTTAATCGTTTACTAGTAATAGTATTAACTAAGTTTATCTTTATACTTAGAAAAGGTAATATAATTAAAAATATTATTTTAAGTTTTACTAAAATCGTTAAAGTTATTTTTTATATTCTTAAAACCTTTAAAGATAAAAAAGTATTAAATAATATTATCTTCGATAAAAAGCCGAATAAAAACGTAAAAGTAAATTTAAAAAAGCTACTTAAGAAAAGCTTATATTCTTAAAAAACGGTTAATACTAATAAAAGAAGAAGATATTTTAAATATATAAGAGAAAGGCGTTAGTAAAATAAATATAAGAAAAAAAAGATCGGTTAAAAAAGAAAGTAGTTTAAGGTTAAGGTTAAAGGAAGATTAAGAAAATTAAATCGAAAATAAAAATATCTAAGTTTAAATAAAAAGTAAAAGTAAGTAGCTTAGCTAATTTACTTATAACTGTATACCTTTTTATTATAATAAAGAAAAAAAGAACGTTTTAAGTTAGTAAAAGTCTTCGTTTAATTTACTATACTTAAACGATAAATAATAGATAAAACTATTCTTTAAGTTACCGGCGGAAAGTATTTACTTTTATAAAGAACTAAAAGGTAATATAATTACTTAGTTAATTTACTTACTTAAAGTAAATTCTTTCGGTAACGTATTTTTTATTACTAACTACCTGCTTTTACGTTAAAAAAAGGCTATTTAGTTAACTTTAATCTTTATAAAGATTTTACCTTTATCTATTATAACGAGATTTTATCTTCCTTTTCTTTTACTATTAACGTCTATCTTTAAAACTTTATATATATTTACTTACTTACTTTTTAAAAAGTCTTTTTATATATACTTATTATCTTTTTTATTAACTTTAATATATAAATCTACCTTAAATAAAAATAAGTTCTTTTCGGTATATTAAAAATATAGCCGACGTAAAGACGGTTATAGGTAAAAAGCTATTTACTATTAGCTTTATTAACTTTATTAACCTAAATACGAAAAGCCGGGCTTACGCCTTCCGGAATATAGTTTTTTTTCTTTATATATAAGAAATAGTTTTAAGTAAACTTCCTTTTTTTAAAGCTTTAAATATAAGTAACTAAATAGCTAAAAAATTAGTCGAATAATATTTCTTAAGACTTTTTTTTCGTATATCTTATTAACGTTTTATTTTTAAATCTAATCTTTATAAATACCTTTTTAGCCTTTATAATTTAAAAGGATATTTTTAAAAAAAAGAAGAACTAAAATTCCTTTTTATATTAGCAGGAATACGTTACTTTACTTAATACTTTTAAAAAGAGATTTAAATTAGTAACTCTTAACTTAAGGTAAAAGATCTAAATAACCCGCCTAAGCTAAATATTAGTAGTTAAGATTTAAACTTAATTAAAAAGCGGCTTATTTTTTAAATAGTTAATAATATTAAAGGTAAGTAAAAGTGTTTTTTTTAATACAACTAACTTTATTAAAAAGCTTATATCGTCGATACCGACTAATAAGTTACTATAGTAAAAAATACTAATATCCGAAGAGTTATTATAAACTTTCTTTAAAATATAATTAAGAATAACAGCTTACGTTTTTTTATTTCGACTAAGCTTTTCGAAACCTTTTATACCGCCTGCTCTCGTTTCAGAGATAGTAGCTATAATAACTTTATAGTTATAAAAACTTTTCGAATAAAGATTTTAAAGTATAAGGAATTCATTAACCAGGGTAATTATATTAAATATACGAACTAAACAGCTATAGGATATATCGCTTATTTACTAATAAAAGATAAATTTAACGTTACTTTAAAGATTTATTTTAAAATATACTACCGAAAGCTCGAATATAAACTAAGCTATATATATTAGCTAAAGATATTAACGATTATATTTTAAGACACGGTATTATAAAAAGACGTTAAGTAGTATTACTTAAATAGTTTTTTTATTAAATATTATAAAAGCGATATAATTATTTTTAATAAAAACGGACTTAAAACACTTTATAGTAATATAAACTCTTTTTTCGGCCGATTAGTATATAAAGTAAGCCGGACTGCTATATTAGCTATAACAAACTATTATTTTAAACGATCGTTTTTCGAATCTTTTAAATCGATATCTTTACGTTTTATTTTACTAAGTATCGAAAAGGGAAATACTTTCTAAAATCTTTCTCTTAATAATTAACGTTACTTTAGTTTTTAATTCTATATACCGATCTTATTTAAATATAGTATTATCGTAAAGATATTACGGTTTTCTTTAGCGGTAACTATTTATTAACCTTTAAGTAGTTAAGTTAGTCCGGAACTTAAAAAATAAGAGAACCGGAATATTACCCCGGTTCTTTCTAGTCTTAATTAATCTTAACCTTAAGTCGTTAGACGATATACGCTTTATAATCGTGTTATAGTAAACTTAAAAATTTTAATACGCTTAGGTTTCCTTTTATAAAACGTTAATAGTAAAAGAAAAGTTCCGATTATAAATATTAACTACTTTTTAGCCGTAAGCGATAATTAATATTAATTCCGGTACGTTAAAGTAATAAAGGTATACTATACTTAATAAGCTTATATCGATCGGTATAATACGAAGGTAAAGAAGTAGTAAAAAGGGCGTGCCGGATAAATAGGCGATATATATTAAGATTAAGGTTAATTATTTAGTAGTCTTTACGTAAAAGAGGAGGATAAACCGGGTAGTAAAGCGAGCTTAGAATATAGCTTTACCGAAGTTCGAGTTAAAGTTAGTCGTTTTTCGTTTAGAGTTTTATAATAATTTTATATTTCTTTTATATTTTAAAATTACTTAAAAAGGGGATATTTAGCGGTTTAAGTCTTTAAACCGCTAAAGGAAGCTTAACGCGGTAGCTAGTAGTACTAGACCTACTAACCTTATATTAGTGTTTTTTAAAAGGTATCTCGAGTGCTTATTTTAATTACTCTTTTTATTTAGATAAGAATAATATATAACGAAGTTTTATAACCTATACTTATCCCGATATAATCAGACTTAAATATTATCCCTTTCGTCTCTTTACCTTTATTTCTATAGCCGACGGTTATTCGAGAGTATAAGCCTTCGGGCTTACTCTTAATTAACCTTAACGTAGCGAGGCCGGTAGCTTTTAGTCTTTTATAAGGGTTACTCGCCTTTACGACATTATTAGTATAAAGTTTATTATATCGTACTTACCGGAGAAGTTTATAAAGGCTATATAGTCGTTAATACTAATAAATGTAAATATTTTTTATAACCGAACTATAAACTATAAAGATACTTATAGTAGTATAGGTAAAGTATAACTACGTTATATAAAGTAATAAGACTATTAATTAGAATCGGTTTATTAACCCGGAGGCTATATTAATTTAAATTATAAATACTAAAATCCGCCTATATATAATATACACGAACTGTTAAAAGGCTATAAGCCTGTTTATAAGCTACTATAAAGTTCCGGGTATCGCTTATAAAGCTTATAGTAACTGCTATTATAACTTAAAGAGTATTTGTTATACGTTTTATAAGGCTATAAGCCTGAAAAAGAAAGGCCGGACTTATAACTTATCCGATAAAAAGAAGATAAAAGACGTAGTAAAGGAAGAGAAGGTAAAGCTTATAGCCGTTACGTTTATAAATAAAAAACGTTATAACCGCGCTACGGCTTAAAAGTCTATAAAGAAGCCGTAAAAAGGTAAATAAGCTAAGTAGCTTTATACGACGCTAGATAAGATCGACGATAACGGCTTATAAAGATCGAACGACGCTTTATCTTTTATAAAGACTATTATACCTTAGTATACTAGCAGGGCTACTATAGCTATAACTGTAGTTATAGCTGCTACTAGAAACTATACTAGTTTTATACTCGGCGGTATTTATATTACCTTTACGTTTAGTCCCGGTTTTTAGTAGTACGGCTTTATAACGTATACCTTGTCCGGCTATAGTTAGTACTATATACTTAGCTATATTAATACTACGGCCTTTAACGTCTTTAATATAACCGTTCCTATAAATATAGCTAGATATATAAAAGCTAAAATAGCTACCGGAACCTCCTTTATAATCCTTATACTCTATATATTTATAGTAAAAGGCTATAAAATAGTTAAAGTATTTTATAACTTTATAACTATTTTAAAAACGGCTTTTAATAAGTAGGATAAGTAAAAGTAAATTATAACGTCCGGAATACTTTAGTTACGGCCTTAAATTATATAAAGTAAAAAGGAAACCGGTTTATAATAAATATATAAACCGAGAATAAAACAGAATAATACTAAAAAGTTTATATAATTTCGTTTTATTATAACTTATAATTATAAAAATTTTAACTTATAACAGAAATTACTACGTAATAAGTATAGACTTTTATAGCTAGGAAAAGAGAAAATTCTGTACGTTAACCTATATAATAACTATAACTATACTTTTATTATATATTATACTTTATAGTTTTTATAGCTCTTTTAAACTTATAATATAGTATTATTATATATATAAACTTTAACTTTAATAACGATTATATTATACTTACAGATAAAATAAAGAAAGCTATAATAAAGTAATAACGGCGTAATAGCCTTTTAATAGACGTTTAAAGGCCGTTTATTATTCTTAAATATATCCTGTTTAAATATATTAATTTATAAAACCCGGAAATTAATATACTTTGTAATTTAGTTTAAAAGGTAAGAGATCTATATACTATAACCGTTTTTATTTTTTATATTAATAGGCCGGTAGGCTAAAGAAAACCTAGTTATTTATAACTTTAAAGTAAATAAGTTTAATAAGTAGTAAAAAGAAGAGTATACGTAAATAGCCGTTTTTATTTATATAGTTATAAGACTATAAAAAGAAAGTAAAGCGTACTAGTACTATAAAGATAGGAATAAGATATTCTATAGCTATATATTTATATAGTAGTAGGCCGAGGGCGTATATATAAACTGCTTTTTTAAGTATAAAAAAGACTACTATATATACTATTAGCCGGTAGTAAAATAAAAGTTTTATTATATACCTGTAAATTATCTATAAAAAGTTCCTTATAATTAATACTTTTAAGTAAACTACGTTTATTATATAAAAAGTATCGATTAAGTGTAAAACGTATAAACTACGAATATCTATAATATAAGATATTATTATATAAAACTAGCTATAAGAGAATACCGGCTATTATAAGTTTATATTTATATATATAAACGATTAGCTTTATAACTTATTAATCGTTATTGTAAAGTAAAGCCGGACCGGAAACTATATATAAGAAATAATAAAGGTAAAGTCTTTCGGTAAAGTTATTAGTTTAATATAGAAAATATACCGAGTCTTGCTTATAAAATTACTTATAAAGATATAAACCTTTAAATAATTCCTTTTTATTTATAAAATAACTATATAGGTACCGTTATATAAACTCTGCTATATATTAAGGTTTTATATAAGAATTATAAAAACCTTAAACTTTAAATTTAAGTAAATAGGTAGAATAAAAGAAAACTCTATAAACTATAAAAACTCCGGCGAAAAGCTAGTTATAAGAATATCTTTAAGGCCGTTTATAACTTTTATAATAGCTAAACAGGCCGTAGTATCGTTAGGAAAACGGTAAAAGGTAATATAATTTAGCTTTACGACGGTAATATTTATCTCGGATAGTATATAACAGTTTATAAATATACCCGGGTTAAGAAAAGCTTATACTAGTAGTTAGTTTAAATATACCGTTTAAACAAAGTCTATAATATTAGAATACGAAGAGATTATAAGGTATAACTCGATTAACCTATATAGTTCCGGCTTATATAGTATATCTTATAACTACTAAATAAAGCTATAGTTCTCTTTATTAGCCTTTTAAACCTATATATTCTTTATAAAACGCCGAACCTATATATTAAGCTAGATATATAACTATAATAGAAATACTTATATAATCTATACGTATATTCTCTTTCGTATAACTAAGAGAATTTAAGTAATATTACCGTTAAAAGCTATAGAGATCCTGCTAAATAACTTATCGCTATATATAATATCTTATAATATACGCTTTATAGCTTTAAAGCAGTACTTATATTATATATAAACCTCGTTTTAAATAATAAAAGATATAGCTTATAGTAGGTTTATAAGCTTAAAGTTCTTTTTAATATTATATATAAACGTTTAGTAAATCGATATAAAGATCCGGAAGCGGGAGTAGGCTATATAGCTACCCGAGAGAAATAGTATTATAATATTAAAAAAAGCTATATAAAGAATAACCTGTCTGTAAGCCTATATATACGCTATAAAAGCCTTATAAAGAAAGTATACGTTTTTAAGTATAGTTTTTATTATAATAATAATTTTTTAAAAAATAAACGACTACTACTTATTAAACCGGCTATAAACGTTATTACAGAATAGCTATTAGTTCTTCGTATTATAGTCTAGCTTAACCTTTAGCTACAGATTTAACTATACCGATTCTTAGCTATATTATAGCTTAAAAAAACCGAAATCCTTAAGGTTTTTTTTATACTTATAGAGTTATTACTAAAAAAAGAAAAGGCTATAATTAAAATATAGCTTTTAAAGGCTAGGTAAAATATTAGTACAACTATAGAAATAGTATAGCAGATTATTATAAATCGAAGCTATAAACGTATTTTATAACCCGGTATAGTTTAAAACGTTTTTATAAAGAAATATAATAATAAAAAGACGTTATAACGTAAAGCTAGTTTATTAAGCCGTAGCCTTTTTAAAACAGACAGTTTAATAACCGTTATAGTTTAATAAGCCTGTAATAAGACAGGTAGCCTTATAAGTAGAATAAATAATATTATTAATAGTTTATATATACTCGAACGACTATAAGCTACGGATATTATAAAAAAGGAGCTGTAAAAAGTACGGCTTACTAATAACAGGTAGTATATAATATATACGGCTAACCGTAGTATTACGTTATCGAGGCTACTACTACTTTTACTATTATTTCTAAATATAAGAATAGGGAAAGTCGATATATAAAAGCCTTTGTTTATCCGTATTATTCCTGTTATAGTTAAAGAACGTTATTAACTAAAACCTACTACGGTTTATAATACTTATAACCTCTTATAAAGAAATATTATTTCGGAAGTATATAAGTTATTAACCCTTTAAGTAAACCGGTAAACGTATTATAAGTAAGAACTTTTTATAAACGAAGTATTTAAATAGATATATAATCGCCTTTATAAAGCTTATATACTAGCCTTATAAGTATATAGTAATCTTATTAAAAGTATAGCTATTTTATAACGTAACTATAGCTTTATCTATACCTTTATATATATACTTATAAATATACTTTATAACCTTTATAGTTATATAGATTTCTATATTAATATATACTTAGTATTTATAGTAAAAGTATAGGCTATACGGTATAACTTAGCGGTTATTTAACTAAACCTTTTAGTTAATTTTTTTTTTTTTATAGTTTAACTATTATTGCGGCGTTTATAAAATAAGTATTTATTCTCCGGTATTAACGTTTCGTCTATAAAGTCTTTCGGAAAGTTTTTATAACAGACGATTAAAACTACGGTTTTAAAAGGCTATATATAAAAGCTTTATAGGTTTACTATACCGTATAAATTATATACTATAGAACTTTTTATAATACTTTATAATATATTGTTTAAATCCTCTTTTAAGGTAAGGAGTTTTATACGAATTATATAGTCGATATTTATAAGAAGCTTATAAAAATCTATAGCTTTATAGGTAAGAAATAGTAAAATATACTTATAAAGTAAGCCTTATTTTTAAAACTCGATAGTTTAAACTATATCTATAAAGTCTTTAAATAACCTATTTTATAGTTTTTTTAAAAAAACGTTATACTTAAGCTAAAATATATAGCTTACGATATTTAAACAGTTTATAGTAAACTTATTCGGACTAAGTTTATAAAAGATTTCCGGTTATATAAAGTTTATAATAACTATAATAAAGAACGTAAGCGTATTAAAAGCCTGTATAATAGTAATAAAGTCTTAGTAGTACTAACTAATAAACCGTTAGCTTTTAATATACGTTATAGGTAAAATAATATAAGTCTTAACTTAAGCCATATCGTCGTTATTTTACTATAGTTAGTCTATAATACCGTTATATAGGTTTATTTATAAGTTAGCTTAATAAGTTTTTAACTAAGTAAGCTTTATTTAGTCTGTTATAGCTTATAGATTTACTAATAGCTATTAAAATAACTATTAAAAAGAGAATAGTACTTATAAATTCGCTATTCGTAAATAAAAAATATATCGGCTATACTTTTATAAGCTTATACGATCTGATTTATAGCTAATATCTTATAGATTTCGGATTTTTATTCTTTAGTATTAGCTATAATCGTTATATAATAGTATAAAAAGGTATATAAAAAGAAGATATATAGGATAAAACAGCTATATATAACGGAAGGCTATAATCTTTATATCGTTTATAGTTTACTTTATAAAAACGAAATTCCGAAAGCTAACGTTTATATACTTATATAGAATAATAATAGTAACTTTATCGGCTATAAAAAGGTTTATACGTTTTTAGTTAGCCTTATCTTTAAATATTAACTGTATTTATAAGTTTAAAGCTACTTATACCGGGCTTATTACTTACTAAAACCGTTTTTATATAGTAAGGTATATATTAATAAACAGATTATTTTCGTATAGGTAATCTATAATATAGTTAAAGATTACTATATTTAAACCGTTATTAAATATAAAACGAAATATATAAATATAGTTAAAATTGTAAAAATATAGCTATACGTATTATAGCTTTTAACTTAATACCTTTTATAATAAACCGGTTTAGTAATATAAAGCTTTATAAATCTAAAAATTTATAAGTTTATTATTTATAATACTATACTTTATCTCTTTATAGTCGATAAAAGTAAAAGTAAAGATATTATTATACCGTTATATATTTTTATAAAAAGCCTTATTACGTAGTATAGTATTATATAGTAAGTTATATAAGAAAAATAGTAAAGGCCGGAAAGCCGGAATATATATATTACTTTATAAATAATACTTTTTAAACTTCGGGTTTATAACTATAAATTACTATATAATAAAATTATTAATATCTTATTTAACTATAATATAATATCTATATCTATAATATATATAAAAAGTCTTTTATTTATTTAATATATAATATTATAAGATTTATACTTAACCGTTATAAGCTTTAAATTAAGTATAAAAATACTTTTAATACTATTTATAAATAGTTAGCTATATAGCTTTTTTAGCTTTAGTATATAAATAGGTACAGTAGCCGGTTACTATAATTATATTATATATATATTTCCGGAAATCTCTTTTAAAAGCTACTTACTACGTATAACGCCTTAAGCTAGATATATAATATAAAGAGTATCGTTATAACGTAATCGAAAAGCTATAATATATATAAATTCTTTATAGTAAGAATAGAAATTAGTTTAAGAAAAATAAGTAAGCTATATAAGCTAAACGTTTTATTAAAGCAGTATATTTAAGGTGTTTTTATAGCTAGGTTATATTATAAAAGTTAGCTTTATATTATAAAACTAAGTAGTATAAGTATAGAAAACGACGAAAAGGAATATAGTAGTAACTACGAATTTATAATAGTTATTAATACCGGGCCGTTTTAACGTAGTAAAAGTTTTATTTAGTAACAGGCTATTAGTATACGGACGTTTTATAGGCGAAAAAGGCTAATATACTACCTGTAAAATAAGATAGAGCTTACGTATATAAAAGAATAACAACCTTTAAATTCAGGGAATACTAGATTCACGGTAAGACTTGACAACGGCGGACTCCACCTGCCCAGGCTACCTAGATACCTACTTAAGTACCTGAGTGGGTACTGAAGTACTTAAGTCTAACACTCAATACACTGAAATGTTCTGTAAATGCCTCTATTTCATTGCAATACCCCCATGTCGATGCATAAATCACATACACTCAGCTTCTCGAACTCTACCTTAATTTCTAGTAGAATTTGTAGAATGTGATAAAAGTCATATCAGAATAATGCTTATAGTCAGAGGACGTTATGTACGCAGTATCAATCAACTTATGTATGTCAGATGTATAAGTACCTATCAAGAGACATAGAGACTACTTACTTACTATACCGCGCAACTGGTTATTTTGAAAACGCTTAAAGGTACCGTTTACGTGCTCTAAAACGGTTTTAGCCTTAAGTTCAGTCAGGCATTATTTATTATTCTGAAATAGTTACCTTGCTTTAAAATAGTCCCTTTATTTCGAAATGGTTACTTATTCTGAAATAGTCCCTTCGTTTTAAAATAGTTTCTAAATCTTTAAGTACCTAGGTACTAGGTGCCTTCCTACTAGGTGCCTTCCTACTAGGTGCCTTCCTACTAAATGCCTTCCTACTAGATAATACCTTCCCTTTAAGATCTTAAGGCAACAATCTTTAAAACCTTCCTTTTAAGATTACTAAGACTATTAAAGACTATTAAGACTATTAAGACTATTAGGACTATCGAAGAGATCTTTAAAAATAAGACCTTTTAAACCTTTACACCTTAAAGTAGCTACGTAGGTAGACTAAGTAAGTTACTCTCGAACGGTGAAACTTTATCCCTAGCTAAGATCTTTATATCTAGGTTTCTGAGAACAATCTCGGCACCTGAAAACGATCTAAGTATAAAACGATCTAGGAATGTAGAAACGATCTGGGTACGAAACGACCTAGGTACTTAAGAACGATCTTAGTACTTAAAAACAGTCGGCTTTCAGAATAATCTTAAAGACCTAGCATATAATCAGATCTAGAAACGGCCCTACAGATTTAAAAACGGTCCTATAGATTTTAAAACGGTCTTTCTGCTTTGAGTTTAATCAGCCACAGTTTCTGGCCAGGTTACCGTGCCTCCGAGCGTTTTCAAAATAGCCAGCTGCGCGGTATGGTAGGTAGTAGGAGACTCAAGTCCGACAAATATGCTGAAAACGCTAGGGTATGAATCAAGTAAACCACGACATACATTCAGCATAACAACTACTACAAGCAACACACACACACACATATAACTGTATATCTCAGCATACATGGAGGAGTGGTGGAGAAAAGAAGGAATTGGACCTGTTGACATTTGTGCCGAGCTAAGAAAAAGAAAGGGTCTTGCCGACTGGGCGAATTGGCAGCCAAGTACTAATTATGACCAAATCTTCGCATTTTACCAAATAGGCAGAAACGTTCCCAGGTTTCCCACCTTCACTGTCACGGCATCGTACCTCCTTCCTTCAGTTACACCTGTCTCATTCCCTTCCCTTAGGCTTTAGGCCTGTTTGTTTACTCCCTTCAACAACAATACACACGCAACGGAATCTCTACGATAGACTGAATTGGCTGTACTCTACACACCATCTCTGGGCTTTCGAGTTCCTTCATCATTGATTGCATCGCGACCTCCGCTACCGTTATATTCACAGAAGATACGCTCCCTCGTCCCCACCACCACATCACATTTCAATTCAAGCAACATTGTTATCGACAACGACCACGCCTACATCTCCAGTCTGTAGGGTACCAATACATTGGGTTCTCGCAGGAAGCCGAAGCTGGCAAAGCTGGCAGCCAGGCTGCGAGGTCTCAGTGCCATCTACTGGGGCAAAGCTTCCTAGAAGGGGTGCTCAGTGCCGAGTTGCTGGCAGCTCTGACTAACAAACTTCATACACCTCTTCTAGTCGTATGTTGCATTGCTCTTCGCTATAGATATAGTTCAGCTAACATTATAGATTTACACCTATATCCGAAGTCGTGGCTACTAAATTGCTCGGAGCTTCTGCCCTTATGAAGGTACATATTTCACGATGTCATAAAATTAACTATCTATAGCGCATGCCTTAGAACTACTATCGTCATCATCAGGATAATCACGATAGCATTAGCCGTCCCTTCCCAGGCGGAGTTTCAGGATATGGGAGACGCAAAAATGGACAAGAATACACAAAGTGACACATGCACCAAGTGTGGCCAGAAGACGGTCGCTAAGCCCACGGCAGATGTCGGATCGGGGGTTCTGAATGAAGAGGATGAGCAGTGCCGAAGAAATCGTCTCTCTAACCACCGTCAATGATACAGGTGCTAGTTACGGGCATGTTGATGATGGCGCTGGTCAGGTGAGAAAACCGTCCACCGGCGTCCTCGCTCGCGTGGAGGTTCGGTTGCTAGGGATTGAGACGATATTACGGTCCAAGGCAAGAAAATATCTGGACAGCATCAACGACACGTCTTCATAAATTCTTTGTTACTAAAAATAAACATGAAGGGGCAGGTGAACTGATATTGGGATGTCGGGCCCGGCGTTGTTGGGATTACTCTTCTACTGAAGGTTCGGCGTGTGAAGTCTATGCCGGGTCTCATGCATACCAATGATTTTGTCACATTTGGAACTTGGTTGGGTTGGAGGTCTTGCGTCAACTCCGGGAGTCATGCATAACGATAGATTATCCTCTTTTCTTCATATTTGGGACTTTGGGTTGATGTTGGCTTGACGCTGGCGTATGGAACGCCCATATCACAGTCTATATTTGGCTCGATGTTACTTGTACTTCCAGTTGATACATATGTACATAGACAAACAAGATAGGAACTGCCGTGGAAAACGTCTTAAATCTTTCCATGTCCCAAACGTCGTTGTCGGCAACCTCATATCACGGTCAACACATGAATATTTCCTTAGTATGTAGCAACGCCGCCAGCTCGAGAGGGTAGGGCTTCAAGACCTTATCCACAGCTCTGTCCTCGTGCCACGGATGGAAATAGTTGTCGAAAATGTGGGCTTTTGCATACTCCCAGTACTCAGGATAGAAGCCAGCTACCTCCCAGTCTATGATTCCAACAACATTGCCATCCTTGACCAGGATATTACGAGGCATGAGATCCCCATGCGTGAAGACGTAACGGTCGGTCTTGGGCATCGAATTCACCATCCCGATGACCACCTTCGTAAAAGCATCTGACTCGTCCACGCACGTGAGCAAGCTCTCCGCGATGCCCTCTCGAAAGGCCGTGTCGTCCTTATAGGGCCCATACGTGTGCTCACGGTTCACAAACATATGGTCGTTGCAGGCTGCCCCGTTGCAAGTACCGATGAAGTCGCTCTCCATCGTTCTCAACTGGTCCATATGGCCCCGCAGCTGGCCCAGAATCCTCGCCTTGTCCTCTTCCGAAGCCGTCGGCCAGAACTCCTCCAGAGACACGCCGTCGATATATTCCATGGTGATAGTCCCGTACCGGCTGTCCTCGCCGGCCTTGGGCATGCGGAAGCCCAGAACACGCGGCACCGGCACGGAGGGCGAGTGCCGCTGGGCCGTGACCATGGCTGCGGCTTCCGCCCGCGCGGCTGACGGCGGGCTCACGCGCTTGACGACTGTGGTGGCGTCGCGCCGCCAGGTTTGAGAGTGTTGGTGGTTGCCGAGGTGCTTGTCTCGGACATTGTCGTCGACGTCGGGGAGAGGGTCTGCGTCCACGGCCTTCTGGTACGCAGTGCTTGTGGGTGCCATATCGACAGTTAAAGGTGTGTGTTCCGTCTATCAAGGTCTCAAGTTAGGAAATGAATAAGATGGAATGAAAAGGATTATAGTTGACTGGTATAGTGAAGTTCAGCCATAAGAATCCTCTTTTAAAGTGGTCAGTGGCCTATGAAAAGACCTCAGACAAGGTCCCAGGAGGGATGACGTTTGCTTGAAGCCATCGTGCATTTTGGTCCACCTGTATGGTGGGGAAGGATTCCAATACCCTTGACCACCGTATTGTGCGTATACAGTACATAGTATAATATCAAAGTACCCACCTGGCAATTACAGTGTGGATCTAAAGCGACAGAGCCCCATCGGCGGCCCGCTCCGTTGTGCGTGGTCGCAGGGTCCTTGTTACTATCAACCGCTCAGGTACCAATAATACAACTCGACACATACATATATACCTAAGTAGGCATGTTCGAGTACTATACTGATGTGACTACACGTACCTACATGGAAGCCTGGAGTCACCATTGGATATCACCAAACATTGCTCTATTCAAATAAGCCTGGATCTGCACGATCCTACTGGCCGCCTCACCAGCCAATGTCGCCTGATCTCAAGCTAGTACCGACAATATTACCTAAGTATTGCAATAATTGTCGGACTATACTGAGACTCTGATATCTCAATCTCTATCCCTCCCTCACGAGCAAGACTTGATCCTCCTCTGTAGCAAGGACAGAAAACAGAGATGCAGTCAACGGGGGTATCAAGAACGCAACCTTTCATGTGGACCGCGATGACACCGGAACACAGATGTGAGTACACGGAGCAATATCTGTATGATATATTGGAAGGAATATCTAATTCTGTCTAGAAGAGTCCATGATATACAGGTTTGGAGCTTTCGAAGTGTCCAGAAGAGAATCAAATTTAATGAGCCCATAAACGCTGTAGTGATATGCAACAAGTGCTCGGTCTGGCAACGGAGGCACTTTCCGGAGGAAGAAGGGCGGGTTGACATAACACAGCGCTCTAGCAAGATATGTGCCGACTACTCGTCACTCCCTGCAGCACAATATGGGCTGTGTGCTCTAAGCCTGTCGCCATAGAACCACAAGATAAAAACGACAACCGATCCAATGACAGCGAAACCAGCCGCCAGTGCCGTCGCTCCAAGCCCGAAACCCAAAGCGTCAAACATGTAGGGAGCGAACAGCGGGAAGAGGGCGGCGGTGAGGCTCCGCAGGACGAGGTTTGTCGAGATGGCAGACGCGGCGTACTGCGTGTACGTGTCGATGGTATAGACCGAGACGCTCCCGGAGCAGATGTAGACGCCCATGGCAAAGACCAGGCTCCCCAGGTTCGGCACGATCCAGTGGACCTTGGCCTCGCCCGACCATCCCCACCAGAGGAGGCCCACGGGGACGAGCACGGTCCCTATGGCCATCGGGGGGATGCGGTACTCAGGCCGCCCAACGCCGTGGTTGCGAGCCTTGAGTCGGGCGTAGAGACGGTCGCTCAGGCGGCCCGCGATGTTCACGCCGGCGATGAGGCCGATGGCGAAGGACAGGTAGTTCAGGCTCCCGATCCCGACACTCTCGCCGTACTGCTTGGTCCACATGGTGGGATACATGTAGAGGAACAAGAACATGGTGCCGTACAGGATGGCCATGTACCCCGCCAGCAACTGTATGATGACCTGAGTGGCGAGCATGCGCAGCGGCCGCTGCAGGTTGGTCCGGATGTCGGCGAGAAAAGGCCTGATCCTCTTCGACATGCCCGCGGGTATCTCGCCCTCGGCTCTTCTTTTCTCTTCCCGGCCGCTCAGGTGCCTCAGCCTGGGTTCGTAGGTCTCGCGCAAGAAGACGATGGCAAGGACTATGACGACGGCCGATGCGATGGAGATGATCCAGAATACCCACCGCCAGTCTATCCCCTCGGAGATGAAAGCACCGCAGATGGGGCCGAGCGCGGGGCCCAGGAGAGGCGCGGCCATGAAGATGGCGAACGCCCTCCCCCTCTCCTCGGCCCGCCAGAGGTCGCCCATGAACCCGCCGGCGAGGGCGTCGGCGACGGACGCTCCAAAGCCCGAGAGCAGCCTGAAGGCCAACATCTGGCCCAAGGTCCTGGCCGCTCCGCACCCTGTGTTCCAGACCACGAATACAATGCTCCCGATGATGAGGATAGGCTTGCGCCCATAAATCTCGGAGAGAGGTGCCAGTATCAGTGGTGAAAGGCCAATTCCAATCAGAATCAGAGAGTTCACCAGCAGCCAGTCATAAGCGTGTGTGATGGCAAGGTCGCGCGACAATTTCTCTTGCACCGGAGACAGCATGGTTTCGGACAATGGTTGCAAGAAGGCAAACGCCGATAGCAGGAGGGTCGCCGTCCATTTCTTAACAGCCGGCCAGTCCTTGGGGTCCTGGTGAGATGGAACGATCTCTAGCACCACCTAGGTTGTTCATGACTTAGCAAACTGGAGTGCACACATGCAGGTATTGTGTGGTTACTACAGCTTACAGGCTCGTTCTTGATTCTTTGCTCAGGGGATTTACTCGAGGTTTCTGTACGAGCTAGAGCCTCGAGCTCTGCTGGAGATGGCTCCATCGCGAATAGCCTCCAATGACGGATGATTGTGATAGTTGAGGATTTCAAGTTGACTTCGGGTTCTGGACCGTCTGTTGGAATTTGGACGACTACCAAATCCCGAACAAAGAAGGGGTCAAGACGGCATATTCTGCCCAGGTAACAACAGCAACACAAAGGTGACTTTCAAGGTTACGGTTTATCGCCTATAACCCTATTCGAGTGACAAACCTGCATTGCTGTCGGCACCTTGGCAGGTTGGGCCTGGACTGTCGTTGGAATTCCACCGATACGACCCCAGCGGGGTCCGGTACTTTTGCATACCTACTTAAGTACTCAAATATCTATGCATACCTGCACGAAGATCACAAAAATGGCATGTGCTTAATGCCCCAACAGATAGGGTAGCCTTCCCCAACCGCATGTGCAACTGCGACGTTCCGGTCCAAGTCCAATGCAAAGTCGTATCGGACTGGGCAAATCATCCCGGGGCCTGCTGTGTGCCAGGTAAATATTAAAGTGGCGTGGCGCTCACTTTGGTTTTCGGGGCCCGTGGGACTGCACGGATACTGAGAGAGGTAAGTACGGTACTCAACGGAGACTTCTGGGCAGCTGAGTTCTACCTACCCAGTGCGGTCAATGTAGTATTTATTGTATTGATATATTGAGACATAATCAGTGGGTCCACAGAACCAATGGCCTCGACATATACTGTAATTACTGCCACATCGCCCACGTGTGCACTTCATATCACAAGGCTTCTAGGGGGTGCGGAGACGCGCAGGGTCTAGACCGTGCTGACCGTGTGCCCATATCACAATAATATCATAATGATTGGGCACCCCTAACTGGAATCTGTCCCGGGCCGTCCGGTTACATCGTGGCCGTGCTATGCTGACTGCATGACACTACTGCAGCCCTGGTTCTTTTTTCTTCTTTTCACTTTGGCGGGAGGGGCAAAGGGAGTTGGGGGCTGCGTCGCCGTTCAGTCATATTATTGGACTTATCATAAGCCTTCCGGGGTCACCACCCAAGCCTGCCAAGCAGGCCAAGAAAGTAACAAGAGGGATACAACAATCCGCGGGTGAATTGATCGGCAGTATTACGGGCTCATGGGTTTATGTGTTCCCTATGTGGTCACTTTGCACCATACTTAGGTACTCTCCGTACATGATTAACTTTCTTGCTACACCAACTCTCCCACATGAGCTAGGCATAGTCATACATATGTAGTCGCCAATGGCTTTGGAGCCTTCTCGACAGCGCTGTAAGCGATGTGACGACATTCAAATTGACCAAAGTGCCATAGACCGGAGGTTGATAACCTCCGTTGGAAGCAAAGTTGTATGCTGCAGTTGGCGTCGGCCCCCCAGGTGCTGCATGAAATACCAACCAAACACCAACTCCCCAGCAGTGTGGATTGGGACGCGGAGCCGCGATGAAGAGAATTGCACTGACAATCCCACGACCTGCATACCGCATAAGGATAGACCCGAGTGGGGGCGAGAGTCAACGAAACTATCTTCCCTTTACTCGTCCTGTGTATACACTATTGTCATGTTGTGTGTCTACCTGTCTGTCTGTCTGTCTGTCTCGATAGAAAGGCCACATATGAACAACCTGCATGTCTGGCGATGGCCTCCATCGATCTCGTGTTCGTACCCGGGCGGCACCTGAACAACCTTGCATGGCAGAATATTGGTTCAGGGTGAGCAACCGGGCGAGACCCAACGCGCGGAGTTATCACTTCTTATGTAGTGTGTAGCATTCGCATGTGACAAGCAAATTTTCCAGCCACGCCTTCTAGGGATAGATGGACCAGTAGTATTCTAAGGTGGTGTATATGCAGCTGTCCGTTGTGACACAACTGCAGGGGGTGGTGGCAGGTCACAGTTTTCTACACTCACCCCACGCCCGGGTGTATATCTTCCCATATGAGGGAAGCCGGAAGAACGAAGTCGCAACCACGACCCCCATGTTGTCTGACCCCCATGTTGTTTGTTACTACGAGAACGAATATGTTGGAAACCGCGCCTAGGTTCCAAAACTCCATGGTATCGTTGGTTAGCAGAGATGCCGCACTAAGCCCCGGATCGAATGAAGTGCCATTCAGCTCTTGTCAGGGTGGAGGTCCAGATGCATGTATCCGGATACTAGAAAATCTATGTACTCAGGTCAAATGAGTAATTGGCTGGCGATACCTACCTACCCTAGGGTACCGGTTGACGCAATCCTCTCCTTGATGTATTCCCCTTCGTCTTTCCAAGTATTTGCTTTTGTAACGTTTCACCCGCCGAGATCTTGCTTGCTCTGTATTACGACTGTACAAATATGATGTATCTGCAAGGACTCAGTGTAATCCACAAATACAAATCCTACGTTTCAATCTCAGTGAAGAGGAGTCATTGCAGATACATCAGATTGGTACAGTCGTAATTAATCAAATATCAATGCCCTGGAACTCGCCCGAGAATACCAATGCCCGCACCTCAATGCTTCGTCTCGACTTTGCGTCGTCTGCCACACAATGGTGCTTCAAGCTGGAATGAAGAGCATCTGTCGGTGTTAGCACGAACTGCGTGGGCTTGGCATTTGAGATGGGTTCTTTACATGGTGCTTCGACACCGGGCTTCGAGTCGACATGCTTGAAAATCAACGCCTCGTCCGGTCGTTGCCGATGGAGGAAGTACCATCGCTGGCCCTCGTGGTATCTGGCGTAATAATGTGTGCTGATGCTCCCTTGACGGATGGAGTCTGTTTCGACAAGGTCTTCGGGCCTGACGGTTGTCCCATCACAGACACCAAGTGCGAATTCATCAACGGGATGGGAGAGTGGCTTCCATACGCTGAGAGTAACAGAAACGTTAAGGTCTCCACGTCCCTTTGTGGGAGAGGGGGTGAGAGGCATGGAGGGGTCTGAGTGGTGATCCACAACGAGAGGGGGGGGGGTGTTACTTCACAGCTCTGATACGTTGGCGCAGAATCTTTGCCGCATCATCGGGGAAGCTATCCCTAACGCGTTTTATGACAGATATCGGACTCGTATCTATGTGGGCGTAATTGCTTGGGAGGAGAGGTTGAGTCTGGTCACTAAAGTTGATCTTGTTTCCTGCGAGAGTAGTACCGCGACTGTTTCGGATCTGGACCATGGTGGTGAGTATGCTTTCGTGCGAATCTTGAATATTCCTGAAAACTCCACAACGTACTCTCCAGTCAAAAACAAAGACAGTCCCGACATCTTCCATTTCCCTTTGGAGCATCTTCTTAACGGCCGGTATGTATTCCTCGGTGATCACTCTCCTGTCTGGAAGCTCTGTAAAACCTGGCAGGTGACGAGTAGTGAATCCGTGTGTGTCGAGCTGGAACTCTGGAGCACGCTCTCGAAAGTCTTCCACGAGAACGGGTCTTTCCTCCCATCTCAAGTTAGTCTTTCGTCGATCCTCTGCGTCTGGTAGGAGATTCATGAATATTTGAAATGGCTTTTCGGTCTCATAGAGAGAACACCATTGCAGGAACTGTATCGAAGCTTCCTCCGTCATCTTGGATGGCAATGGACGTTGAGCCTATGTTTGAGAAGATGGACAGAATTGAATTCCAACTGAGAGGCGTGGAACCGTCCAGCAGGTCATATCACACGTCCTTCAACCCATTGGAGGATGGGAAGTGTATTGAATGCGAAGCCGTCGAAAACTGGTCTGCATGAAGCACCTAAAACCGGAGGGGGCCGAAGGCAAGTGGGGGGGGGGGGGAGCAGGCTCATCTGATTGTCTAGGTATGTAGTACTTGCTTCGTCTTCCAAGCTTCTTATCATCCTCGTGGCGCGATTCATTATGCATAGTGCATATCGGCCCAGGGTAGCAGCTCGGGTCAAGCCCAAGTGCCGTGTGCTATCTATCACCTTCGGGCCGTAAACAGGGTTCCCAGATTCGTCTTTGGGGGATATAAGACAATGCTTCGCCCGTTCTACTCGAATGGAGCGTGCATCCTCGCTCCCAACATTTGAGGTCTTCTCAACATCATTCAACCTCTTCCAAACCACTCTTCCACAATGTCCAGCAACCAATACGAGGCGTTTGCAGACGCCATAATCCAGCAAGCCACTCATGAGAAGCGCGCCCAGCCCTGGAAGAACACTGTCGACATGGCAGTGGCTCCTGTCACTGATGAATGGGTCGAGGTCGCCGACAACAAGACCAGTGATGACGAGGAAGGAGTAGATGTCCGCAAGCAGGCTTTCCCCATGGGCGCCATCGATGTTCGCACACACGCATTTCCGATGGGAGAAGTGACTGTCTTGACTAATGCATTCCCTATGTAATCAGATGGTACGTATCTACTAGGTATTCATGGCCTTATGTAGCATACTGACTTGCTATCTCAGATAAGGCTTGTCAAGGTTGTGTGACTGTCAACCGTTCGAGGATGACATTTACGGGGCTTTTCTCTTTGAGCGGACCCTGAACCTAGCTCGGAACATCTTGTAGACCTCCCAGCTTGGACGGGCATTGCCCCATATATCTATCGGGGAGGCCTGCAGAAATTAGTGCGAACAGAGATGCTGCAGACTATAAACATTTTGAATATACCCACTTTGCCCGTACTATGCTTGATTTGTGATGCTCATTTCATATCTAACTTCTGAATAATGCAAAGATGTTAGGAGCCTGCATGTCAGCCCTGTCCTACCAGCCCTTCTAAACCAAAGCGATCTCAGAAGCTATTGATGGTATTGGCTTGATCTCTATGACTTGGTCGTCTTGCCTTCCCTGATAGCTCCAATGGGTTTCCACATCAGCCAGAAAGTGAAAGGGCCCACTTTCTCCTCAATCTCCTTCCACTTCTCATCTGGTTCATCCGTTTGCGGGTGATTCAGATTCTCTTCGATGTACGTGAAGCCATTGGCCTCATACAGAGGGCGTCCGTAAGGAGTTGCGTCCAGGAAGAAGTCATATCCCAGCTCGTCCGCCTTGTCGAAGCCCCAGTTCATGATCTGTTGGCCGACACCCTTGCGTCTATATTCAGCACGGGTGAAGATGATGAAAAGGTCTAGTCTGTTTGTCAGCGTAAAGTACTCAATTGAGGTTGTGCAACGACTGAACCGACAGAGGTGAGGTTTCTGAGCAACTCGAGCTCTCGGCGCACTGTGGCGTTGGAGCACCTTCTCAACGTAGGTGCGCGAGCTGTCGTTCGGGAACCAAGTCACCTCGGAGGGTGCTGGATTCGCAAAGGGGTTCTCCTTGTGAATGTTCCACAGACCGGCGCCCGCAATCTTCCCCGTGTCGGTGTCGACGACCTTTGTCCAGTAGCTGGAAGGATCATGGGTATGCCACAGCTTCAACCGAGTTGCGGCCTCGTCGATGGCAGCTTCACGGGCTTTGTCACCACTCCCATGAGTGGGGAAGAACACATGGAAGAACTTCTGTGGGGGGTCCTCATAGGATTCAAACATGCACCGGGCAAGATCAGGGAAGTCTGCCTCTGGGTTGATTTCCTGCAGTTCGAGAGGCATTGTGGCTGTCAATGATTCGTGCAGAGCAGTGTTGCGGTTGGGATGAACGAGAAATTAGGGGGAAGTCTTTGCTACGTGGGGAGGATGGCACCGGGTGCGATGAAGATAGATTCGCGGTGCTTCGGGATGAAAAAAAAAAAGAATGAGATGTGTCGATAAGCAATGAAGCCAACATGTATTCAACAGTTGACAACCAACATGCATCCTACCCTGTCTGATCACAGCAACAACATCCTCGGCTTATCTTCGCAATCCATAGATAGCAGCATACTTAGGTATACATACACGCTCGTACGCATCATAAGCTCCACCTGGGGTGCAACCTATTGTGTACTGCCGAAGCAATTACCACCCTGGTCATTGTGCTCGATCTATATTCTACTGGGTAGCGAGTGCTGTTTTAAAGCAGACCTTAGACAGGCCCACATCGGTTCCAAATACCCCTCCTCCGATGTAGCTTTAGTACCCTTTGATATACACACCCCAGTACTAGAAGTGGGAGTTTGTGCAAATTTATTGATCATATCTGCCGCCTGTACTCCTACCGCATTCATACTGTGTAGACGCCACCTGCAAGCCTCCTTATTGCATTATTGCCCCGCCCAGACGCCAGCGGCAGGCATGGTTCTTCTGGGAACCTTTGGGAATAAATACTACCTCCTGAACATACGATTATAGCACAACTGTTGCAGTCTCCTCTGGTACATGGTCGCATATTGTAACCTCGGTCAGCATTGTTTCGATCCAATGAAACTACTTTCATTTCCTTCACATAAGGAGTAAGAAAAGGCCAAGATAAGCTGCCTGTGACCTGCAAGCCCAGACACAAGACTGGGCATGGGCCGGCCAGGATCAAAGCGAGCAGGCATAGCTGTTAAGTACCTAGGTATGTGTACTACATATGTACACATGTAGGCGCCTACATGGCTGTACCTATTGTCATGGGGCTTGTTAAAGAGGCACACTTGGTGAAGTCACCATACTTCCTACTCCTGCCAGTCAGGTTGGACAGCTTGAATCAAAACAAAACAGAAAACCAGACCACAATGCTTGTGCAGAGACCCATGAGCGTGTACAGATAGATAGACCATTCCGCACTTCTTTGAAGCTGTGAACGTAGCTTCGTTCCGGACAGATCCTGCCCCCGTTTCTGCATTGGCTCCCGCACTTCTTCCATACGTCACCAAGAAGAAGAGGTATGGACCCAAGAGCAAGTAACGCCGGAGATAAGAGCAAGAGTACCTTGGTCATAGTATGGTTCCTTTTCCTCGCGGGCGTCTTCAGCGTCGGCGCCCGCTTGGGCACAAAATACGCCATGGCTCGGAGCCTGGCATGGGACGATGCCCTCATGATCATAGCTCAGGTTCGTATCTACTCAATATCCGTAGCATGATTGTTTGACCTAACTGGTTGGATCCAGGTCACCTTCCTTGCCCAATCCATTGCATTATCATTTGCGGCTTCGTCCGGCCTTGGACATGCCATGGGCACGTTGACTTCAGACGAACTAAGCAGTGTTTTCAAGGTATGGTACATGAGCAGCTGTCTTGCGGTGCAAGCCTCTCCACTACACCAAGCTGATAAAGATGTGCCACGAAGGCCGAATATGCCAGCACCCCCTTTCTCATCCTGACACTTGCTCTCGTTAAGTGGTCAATTTGTGTCTTTATCAACCATTTGAGCCCCAATACGCTCCACCACCGCGTCCAGTTGGGTTTCCGTGTGGTGATTGGGTTGTGGTTCTTTTCTGCCACGCTCGTCTCTCTTTTTCAATGTGCGTTACCGGCGCCCTGGGACTATAATGACGATGCTCACTGCGTGAACCAGGTACGTCTACCAATTTGTGTTGCTTGTTTGGAACAAATTCACTAATTCTAGAAGCGAGCCTGGTGGGCTTCTGTTGCTGTGGTGAACATGGCCACAGAGCTCGGATTCGTCTTGTTGTTCTTCTGGATCATCGGGAAGCTTCAAATGCCACTTCTGAGACGGACCACCATTATGCTGGTGTTCCTCACACGGCTTCTGTAAGTTGTGTCTACTTGACGGATAAATTATCTCAGCTAATCATGTCTATTGTAGAGTGATTGCGGCCGCTGCAGGTCAACTTGCAATTTTCTGGAATTCATATCCATATCCTGGGGCTGACATCACCCAAGGCCTATGGCTGCCGACAATTTTCAATCAGATCATGGTCTTCTTGAGCATATTGACTGCTTGTATACCTTACCTCAAACCCCTGATGTTGAGCCTTGAGTCGGGGATCGTTCGTGTACCTGATGAGCCAGAGGAGCTCAGCTACTTTGTCAGCTCGACTGGACAATCAAAATAGCTCATTGTCCTGAATATCGGGATCCAAAAAATGAACCGCTTCATCGATAGCTTCCGCGGAGTGTACTGATCCGTACGACGAATGATTTTCGTTCCCGCTGATTTGGTCGGCTGAGACCTCCGCCCGAACAGAGATTTCAGAATTTGCTTGCAGCGTGCAGGCGTCGCTGAACCGGTTAGTCTTGTCCAACCAGATCTGTAGAAGAGACCCCCCTATTGCAATCTAACTCTGTGTGGGGTGGCTTTCATGTGGTGTAACCTAAGCCCTCACACACACACACACACACACCTCTTATCGACATGGCTAATATGCAGGCGCGGGACGCTGCCCGGCCCTCGTGTATATCAGCTCCGCTAAAGGTTGCAGTGGAGGATCCCTACATGTCTGGATCTTTTTGGAGCTTCCCACAACTCGTACGACCGAATCCTTTGCAGCCGCAGTTTCTCACCACGGGAAGAGTCCTCCAGGCCTCCTGGATCCGTCACAAGTTGGCTCAACATACTTATAAGTGCACATGAATTAGCAGCCAACTCAAACTCTGGCCATCCACCATCCGACACTGCTTGAGCCGAGGACTTTTGCATCTCTGACGACCGTGTCTACTGCTCTCCTCCAATTCTCACTTCTCAGACCATCATGGCAGCCCACAGCATGCACAACGTAGTGTCGAAAGAAGGGTCGCAGGTGGGTGTCTTCGGACCTATCAATCGTGGTTCAACTTCTCGCGATGACGCTACTTTGGCTCGCCTGGGCAAGAAGCCCGTTCTGAAAAGGAACTTTGGTTTCATGACCATTATGGGATTCAGTTGTACAGTCCTCATCACTTGGGAAGGATCTCTGATGTATGCCATCTCTCTACCATGGAGGCCAGATTTCATAGCTAATTGATGGAAATAGCACATTTCTCCAAGGTCTGCAAAAGTACGTCTGGTCTGTCAAGCTCTAGATACTCCGAAGTGCCTACTAACCAACCGGCAGTGGTGGCCCGTCGGGAATCATTTACGGCTTCATCGTCGTCTGGATTGGAACCCTCTCCGTCTTCGCAACACTTTCCGAGCTGGTCTCGATGGCGCCCACTTCCGGTGGACAATATCACTGGGTCTCCATGCTGGCGCCTCCATCTTCGCGCAAATTCCTGGGATATCTCACCGGCTGGTTGACCCTGACTGGTTGGCAAGCACTAGTGGCGTCGGGGGGTTACGTGACGGGCACGATGATCCAGGGACTCATCTTGCTTACGCATCCTGATTATATCACGAAAATGGCGAACTGGCACGGCACGCTCCTCTTCTGGGGGGTAGTGCTTCTGGGATTCAGCATCAACACTGCTCTCGGGTCGCTCCTTGCGAAATTCGAGGGCCTCGTCCTTGTCCTTCATCTTCTCGGATTCTTCGCCGTCATGTTGCCGCTGGCATTGCTGAGTGACCACGCCAGTTCCGCATCGGTATTTAACACGTTCTACAATCTAGGCGGCTGGCAAACGCAGGGGCTCTCTTTTTGCATTGGAATTCTTGGGAACGTGTTTGCGTTCCTTGGTGGCGATGGTGCCATTCATGTGAGCTACAGCAGCCTGACGTTCCTGATTTCCAAGTACTGACTTCGGCATTTAGATGGCGGAAGAAATCCGCAACGCTGCTGTCGTTATACCAAGGTCTCTCATGACGGGTCTCACAGTCAACGGAGTATTGGGCCTCGCCATGCTCATCGCAACTATGTACTGCGTGGGAGACATAGATGTAGCACTGGCTGAGAACCCCTCCTACCCATTCATGGCTATATTCCGGAATGCTGTGGGCTCGACGGCCGGCGCGGCAGTAATGTCTGCCATTGTTGTGGTCATGTCATTCAGTGCCACAACAGGCTGCCTCGCGTCCACTTCACGGCTGTATTGGGCGTTCGCTCGCGACCGTGGTCTCCCTGGATGGCAGTTCTTGATGAAGACTAGCCCGCGTACCAGCATTCCAATACATTCGGTGATAACAACCACGATCATTGCCATCATTCTATCGCTTGTCAACATCGGAGACGCAACGGCTTTCAACGGGGTGATTTCTATATCCGTTGCCGGCTTGTTCGGTTCCTACCTTATCGCATCGGCACTTTTGTTATACCGACGACTGACCGGAGCTATTCGCGTTGCGGACCCCGACGATCTACTAGTAAACACTGTCGACTCCAGGCTCATATGGGGCCCTTGGCGCCTGCCAGGACTATGGGGGGTTGCAAACAACATTTTCACGATCATCTACTTGATATTCATCTTCTTCTTCTGTTTCTGGCCTGCCAGTAGCGAGGTGACACCGCAGAGCATGAACTGGGCGATATTGGTATTCGGGGCAGTCATCTGTTTCAGCATGTTGTATTATGCCACGTGGGCCAGGAGGGTATATTCGGGGCCGATCGTCGAGCTGTAGTCTACTCGGCCTTGGTGGGACACATGGTTGTGCTTTTACACACTCAGGTATACCATCATCCAGCAAAAACCGTATGATTTATGATGAAAGAGGAGGAGTGGTGGCTTACTGGGGGGGCGCCCGCTTACTTCAATTGAGAAGTCACACTACCACACTAATACACTAATACACTCCGTGGGATCCTCGGGTTTCAATTTCTCAATCACCTTCACGTGCCCCTGGGATCAACGTGAATACGAATTTGAATATTTTGGCCATGCGTCCAATGCCACTATATTGCCTACATACTTAAGTACTGAAGCACTTCAGGGTATGTAATCAACTGGTATTCAAACGGACAGGCGGGAACCGAAAATCTCGCTGTGGCCCACGCGTGCATCAAATCGACGCCATATTACTACCAAGTCATGATGCCTTGCGATTTGTTTTTGAACTAACAATGAGCCGATGTGAAAGCTTTGCGACATCGTGCGATCTATAAGCTTGCTTGTCACTTCTTGTATGTGTGTCATCTGTGGGAACACAACTTATACAATTATACATATAGTATTCCAGGACTTGATATAATTTTCCTGGATAGAGAGAGTGAGGGAGGGAGAGTGTGTGTGTGTGTGTTGGCGTGTCTCTTGTGATATGTCCTAAGTCTTCAAAATGGTCCTGGACAGCGGGAGAGTGACATATGTCAGCTTTCACATATCCAAACCCGTGTGCGACCTCACTAACAATAGCCACACAGTGCTATTTTTGCCCGAACTATGTCTCGCCTCAGTGTTCGTCATGGAAGCCGCCAAATGAAACGCTGCAATGGATATATTCCCTGATCTTTAGCAGTAGCGGCAACGAGGAGGGCCGTTCTTGAGAGCCGTACACACAATCCACTCCTCTTGTCTCGTTTGACCCAGCATCCAGCAGGGCTCCATGGACGTCCTTCCCCGCGAGTCCGGATGGATACTGGTCAAAGTCCTCCCGTGAAGCATTACACCCACGAGCCCATTAATTCCTTTACAGAGATCCTCATATTTCCGGTCCTGTTTCTCACAGTCCTTCTGGTCGATGAACGGGGATAGCCACGCACTCCTGTCAATACCTTCTCTCTGTGTCGGAAGCTCTACCGGCTCGAAGGGACCGAGTCCTATATTTCTGATCGTTGTCTTTGGCCCGCACCGGCCCTGCAGGACTTCGTTCAAGTGACCTTCGAGGTCACCTCCCTGCGACGGAAAGGCCCATGTTGCCTCACTGTGGTGTCCATTGCAGTCACTGTGAATGCAAAGTGTCCAGTTCCCTCTATATAGATGAAACTTGTGGAACATCCGTAGGGGCAAGCTCCAGATGGTGATTGTCTTTTGAGGACAGTTCCCCTTAACCGTCTGATCAGCGGATTTTCTGCCTCGGGTACCCTAGGGTAGGGCATTTGGTACAATTCATCGCCAATATCCGGGAATGGCTGATACACTGCAGCGAGATCCAGCTTGCTGAGGTATGGATGCAGCGGTATTAGCTCCTCCAGGTAACCCAGAACCTGAAGCTGAAGCACCATGGGGAGCTGACTTCTCTCCATGGCGACCTTCGCCAGGTGATGACGGTCTCGGGTGAGGTTCGCCATCACAATGTCGCGAGCATCCAAAACGAACTGCCGCGATCGAGGGAGTACTTGCCGCTCTCGCCGAGGCATCACCGTGCGCATGCGGTTTCTAAATAGAAGGTAGTTGTAGGACTCTCGTATAGGACCATCCGAGCCAATGTCTTGCCATATGAGCAGAGGCTTTGTTGACTCAAGTCGGGGTTGCTCGTACTCCCAATCACAAGAATCCGGATGCACGGGGTAGATGGTGGTGTCACCCTGAGGACGTGTCCATATCCGACGACCACGTACGCCGTTTTCTGGCGTCAATTCGCTGGGCCTTGTCAGACAGGCGGCCTTGTCAGACAGGCGGCCTTCGTGCGGTTACTCCTCGGTTGCGCCTTCGCGGCTTCACTGTCATGCAACAAGATCCGCGAGTCCGTAATCGTCGACTTCATATCCCGTGAATACCCATGCAAACATCTCATAATTGTCGCCGTGGCTCCATATATGTTTCAAGTAAGACAACAGGGAATCGTCTAGAGGGCGATTGGCTTAGCGATGCGGTTAGACATGGGAATTTGGCGGGGCAGATGGTGGCTTGATGTCCATGCCTGGGTGAGGTATAGGACCATGCGCGATGCCATCATGTGCCCATGGGGCTTGACTTGAGAGAGAGTCCCGATGGGGTCAAAATACTCCCATGCGGCGAGCATCTTGGTGATTGGGGTCGATGGGCTGCCCCCGAAGTGTCTGAAATCAACAATGCCAACGTACAGCCTTGCCAGTAGCGACTTGAGTTCCGTTTCATATGGCTCGCTGTGGTCAACTCCGTGGGTAATTGTCGAGGTAGTAGTATATCGACTTTGTTGCATGTGGATGAAGACATGTATCTCGGCGACCAGCGACTGGTGCACCCAGACAACTATATGGAGCCAGTAACCCAGATGCCAATTCGGATAAGGGGTAAAATGTCCCCCCCCCCCTCCCCCCTCTCAATGATATCAGTAGTCATCAAGGTTGGGGTCGAGAGCATCACTCCTGAGTTGTGGTCAGGATCACAGTCTTATACCGGTACAAGTATGGACAGCCTGAAGTATCTGGACTACTCCTCTATTCTTTTAGTTTTAAACGCGGCAGTAGTTAAGGAATATGCGAGGAACCACGAGATCGTGGTTGGAATAACTATAACGCCGGAAATTTATAAATACCTATAGCTCTTACCAGGCCCTACCTAGGTACAATACCCCAGTAGCTCAGCCCATTGGAGGAGGATACCTAGGTATGTGTACCGGTACATGTAGTTACACTGTGTTCTACGGCGATGGCCTGCCAAAAACAATACATAGTCATCATGGATGGGTAGTGGAGGAGCACTAGAAAAGCAAAGTGTTGGCCATGGGGGTCCAAGATGGCGATGGCAATTATTATACCCGGAGGATAGGCAGAGGGTTGGAGTTGGATGAGTGAGTCTACACCATATAAATTTCTTTTTGTCAGAATATCAATCATTGAACATTCAGAAAAGCTGTCCATGGAAACTCTGGGAAGACATGTGCTGACCATGGGTTCGGTAGACGTATAAGTCAACTGGTATATGTATATACATATTAGTGTACAGGGCCTGCTGCTTACCTAGTCCTTGCTGCGAACCACGTAGCGCATTGTCCCCAAAGAAGCAACTCTTGCGATTCGAAACCTCCTTTGTTGACCTGAAGCACACACCGCCGCGCCGTCCAGGCAACTCCTTCAGCCGGCAGCGTTTGCTTCTATCCACACAAGTAATACGAATACATACTTACTTAGTGAGCAGTTGGGCCTTTTCTCCCCAGCGTGGTCTCGATAACACCACAGTCATCAAAGCTATAAATGTCGTGACGTTGACATGCATGGGGCTCTGAGGAGAATGGCCTCCGTTGTGTTCTGATTGGGCTCTAGAACAATAGTCTCATGTTAGCCGCTGTTGGCAGCAGCCATCGGCGTGCAAGTGGCAAGCTACAAACTCACATGGGGTTGATAAAAGCTGGGTAAAGTTGTTGTAGCCCTCACCGGCCAATTAGAGGATTAACGCGGCACCGGGTTCAATGTTCAAGATCCGATTCAGGCAACTGGTGAAACTTGAGCCAAAGGTGCTTCGAGATCTGTTCCTAAATGGGCAAATAAACACCCTGATGTCGAGTCAACATGGTAGATTCTGCTGTTTCTGCTTGGCAGAACTTCGGATCACTGGAAGCCCATTGGGATGGGAAGCTAGACCATATAAGGTCACCATCCCGAACATCAGCGCCCATGTGTGCTGCTTTGGGGCTTCAAACCTTGTCGTTGCCATGCGGAAATATAGATACCCTTGACATCAGTCTAGCCGTATCCGCTGATGAGAGGACAAGGAAACAAATGAAGATATAGACCAAGATATAGACGACCATGTATTCTGGATACAGTACTTTATTGCGAGCGTACGCAGGCTACGTTTATCAATGACGAGTCCTGTTTCTAGATGCCTGATTATAATCATCTACTTTCTAATCAACGGACATGGATGAGTGATGCCGTTTGGGGAAATAGTGTACTGTTTCGACAATACAATGGCCATATAACTAAATCTAATAGTCAGTCTTAGTCTTGAGGCCAGCAAGCCGGTTGGTCGGATGTGCCGATCTTTCATGTGAGCTCCAGTCTCCAGTCCCCCGGCGACGCAGTCTGTGATAGATCCACGTACAGAAGACGAGATGTCCAGAAGAAGTAATCCACCATGGATCTTGACTGTTTTGAATACCAGACCCCGTGTTGGAGGCTATAAGAACGGCATCTACTTCACCAGGCGAACAGACGGGTTCCCCCCCTTCCAAGCTTCATCCCAACATCACAGAACACCATAGCCTCGACTCACCAGCACCCAACAGCAAAGATGAAGCCCCTCGCCCACATCCTCACCCTCCTCCCCATCCTCCCTGTCTTCACCCAAGCCTCCCGGGCCTCCCGGCCCCACGACTGCGCCAACATCACCTGCGCGCCCCCGGCCGGTGCCGCGCACATCATCGTCACGCGGGGCTCCACCGAGGCCGTCGGCGCGGGCATCCTCGACCCCGTCGCCGAGGCCATCGCGGCCGCCTGCCCGGGCTCCAGCGTCGCCGCCAACCCGTACCCCGCGCTGCTGGACCCGTACGTCGCGTCCGAGACGGCCGGGCTGCACAGCCTGGCGCGGATGGCCCTGCAATACAGGTCGTGCTGCCACCCCGGGGAGTCGGGCGGGTTGGTGTTCCTGGGCTATAGCCAGGGGGCGCAGCTGACGGCGGATTTCTTGTGTGGCACGAGTGAGGTTGGGTTTCCTGCTACGGATGGCTATGCGGCTGATGTTGCCGGCGGTGGTAATTCCTATTCGCCGGGCGTGGAAGTGCGGAAGAAAATGTTAAAGATAAGGAACTGACATTTTGTCTCATCCAGTCGACGCCATCGTCCTCGTCGGCGACCCAAGTTTCGTCAAAGGTCTTCCCTGGGACCGAGGCAACGCCTCCAACGGGAGCGTAAGTCCCGCCAATTCACAGAAGGTGTTGAACATGTGACCCAACACTGACACTCACGCGTACCACATCCCTTTCAGTTCTTCCCCCGTCTCGACACCGCAAGCTGCAGCCCCGTGGCCGACAAGATGATCTCATATTGCGACGCGGGCGACTACTTTTGCGATAATGGCACCTCCCCCGACGCGCTCCTCATCCACGAGAGTTACGCCGAGAAGTACGGCGGAGAGATTGTGGACTATGTCGTGGCCAAGATTGAGGGCTGTGGTGCCGCCAAGTGTCGCGGTGCTGGTGGCAGTGATGTGTGAATAATAGCGAAGTTGGTCTTGGGTAGTAGAAGGACTCGAGAATACCAGGTGGAATCATCTACTCATCGGGGGGGGGGGGGGGGCGTTTCTGGAGTTATTGGACTCTTAGGTGATAGAAACATTGGTGTGGCAATTGATGAAGGAAAAGTGATATCAGTGTTGCTTTGCTTGTTGGGTCTTCAGATGGAGACGGGGATAAGCATAACGCACAACACTACTCCGGGTTTATACACTTGTGAAATGTAACAAAGACGTATATAAACTCGGTACCATTTGTGGCAATTTGAAGACCGGCCCAAATCTTAGAAGGCGATATGGCATATGTGCCAAAGTCCAAAGCCGCGATGCAGATGGTGACACTCGGCATGGCTTGTTCCGCGACAGTTTCGACCTGGAAGAATCTGCAATTAAGCCTTCCTGTTAGTTCCAGTAATCGATTTGTTTCCTGTCACAAAGTATCCGCGAATCGAGTAAAGATGGGAAATGTTCAACAAAACAACGGAAGCCTGAATGAAATCATATTCTAAGCTTCAAAATCCCAATACCATCGATGTGCTTCGATTAAAAACAACCGTATGACTTTCCCTTCATGTCATGTCATGTCCGTGAGCACTGCAACCGATAGACTGAAGCTACCTAGGTAAACTCCCACGCGCTAACTCAAATATGGATATCTCCGTTGACCTCCATGGCCTTCTGGTTCGCCGCAATCCGCTCGATGCGTTGGGCCTCCTCATCGTCTCGCTTCTTCACCTCGGAGCCGCGATCTCCCTACAGACTCGAGTACTTCTTGAAAGCGCTGATGAGACCACCAGTCGATGCGTCGTGGCCGGACGCAGGGCTCTCCTCGTCAAGCTCCTTGAGGATCTTCTTGGCGAGCACCTTGCCCAACTCAACACCCCACTGGTCGAAGGAGTTGATGTCCCACACGGCACCCTCCGTGAAGGTCAGGTGCTC
This sequence comes from Cytospora piceicola, assembly GCA_023375675.1. Classification (NCBI taxonomy): domain Eukaryota; kingdom Fungi; phylum Ascomycota; class Sordariomycetes; order Diaporthales; family Cytosporaceae; genus Cytospora; species Cytospora piceicola. The sequence continues at coordinate 1,894,786 of JALQBC010000001.1, read as the reverse complement.
GTAGTAGACGATCAGGGCACCGAGCTCGGCAGGACCGATGTGGCCACCGACCAGGATGCTCGTCGTGGGGCGGTTGCCCATGAAGACCTTGTGGGGCACCAGGTTCTCAGCAGTGCCCTCAGCCTTGACCTCCTCAGTGGTCTTGCCGACCATCAGGGCCTCAGCCTGGGCGAGGTAGTTGGACGCCAGCATCTTCTGGTGCAGGTTGTCCGAGATGGGGTTGTGCGACTTGGCGGCCAGGATGAAATCGGTGGGGATCAGCTTGGTTCCCTGGTGGACCAGCTGGAAGAAGGAGTGCTGAGCGTTCGTGCAGGGCTCACCGAACAGGATAGGGCCCGTGGTGTACTTAGCAGGGGTACCATCGGAGGTGGTAGTCTTGCCGTTCGACTCCATGGAGAGCTGCTGCAGGTATGCGGGGAAACGGTGGAGGTACTGGTCGAAACTGTGCGACTTGTTAGCAACTGGAGCCAAGCGGACTCGCATATATGTTGGCTGGACTTACGGAGCAACCAGGTGTGTCTGGGCCTGGTAGAAGTCGCTGTAGTAGACACTCAGAAGACCACCAATAACGGGGATGTTGTCCTTGAGGGCGGTAGCACGGAAGTGCTTGTCCATCTCGTGGGCACCAGCCAGGAACTTCTCGAAGTTCTCGAAGCCGATGTACAGAGCGACGGACAGGCCAATGGCGGACCAAACCGAGTATCGGCCGCCAACCCAGCTCTCGAAACCGAACATGTTCTTGCTGTCGATGCCAAACTTGGTAACCTCGCTCTCGTTGGTGGACAGAGCAACGAAGTGCTTGGCGATCTCACCCTTGCCTCCGGTCTTCTCAAGGAACCAGTCCTTGGCAGTGTTGGCGTTTGTGCAGGTCTCAGCGGTAGTGAAGGTCTTGGAGGCGATCAGGAACAGGGTGGTCTCTGGGTCGGAGGCGGCGAGGGCCTCAGCCATGTGGGTGCCATCGATGTTGGAGACGAAGTGCAGGGTCATATCCCTAGCACCGTAGTGCTTGAGGGCCTCGGTGACCATAACGGGGCCCCTGTGTACCAATTGTCAGTCTCATGGATTTGCGCCAGCTAGCAGCAGCTAGCAGCAGCTACCTGGAAGCTCCCGAGGGGTGTCGCAACTTACAAGTCGGAACCACCAATGCCAACGTTCACGATGGTGGTCAACTTCTTGCCTGTGAAACCCTTCCACGAGCCAGAGCGGATCTGCTCAGAGAACTCCTTCATGTGTGCGAGGACGTCGTTGACGCCGCCCTTGGTGTTCATAACGTCGGCACCCTCAACCTTCATCTCCCAGGGCTCACCGCCCAGGCCGACATTGCGCAGCGCGGTGTGGTAGACAGCACGGTCCTCTGTGAAGTTGATCTTCTCGCCCTTGAACATAGCCTCGCGCTTGGTCTCAACGCCAGCCTCGGAGGCCAGCTTGGTGAGCAGGTCGAAGGTGTCATCGGTCAGGAAGTTCTTGGAGAAGTCGAACAGGATGTCGACATCCTTGCCAGAGGAAGAGACAGAGGCAGGGAGGGTGAAAGTACGGGTGTACTTGTCGAATCGCTTAGGATCAGAGGCGAAGGCCTCCTTGAGGACGAAGCTCTTGCCCGCAGTGTCGCGGTGCTGCTGGAGCTCGCTCCATGCGGGGAGGCTGCTGGCTTGCGGCATTGTGATGGAGTTGTTGTTTGGTGGTGTGATTTGACTTGTTATGGTTCTGTAGACGTCGAGGGACAAGTGTTAAACTTTAATTCTACCAGACAAGTAGGTGGCAGAAGAAATGTGGTACGACGAGGTGGGAGGAGGGAATTTAAGGTACGGGCAAGTAAGTAAGTTGGGAGGTGGAGGTGAAGGTGGAGTGGGTAGGTAAGTAATAACTGGTAGGGCAAAGGGAGGGAGAGCGAAGGGGAAGAGGAAGAGGAAGATGAAGGTGGTCGATGTACTTACCTTATAAACAGGGCTGTCACTGAGTATGGAGATTGACTATTGCCTCGTTGGAAAAGTTAGAGATGGGTATTGTGTCCGTGTTAGAGTATTGCTTACAAGTTCAAGAGTGAATTCCCGTGATTACAAGCTCAAGTGCCGGAGACTGAAGTGCGGTTTTGGTTGTCGACGAGGTTCTATGGAGCTTTGGAGGTGGTCGAGGAAGTGGGAAGCGGGGTCCTGAACTTCCATAGCTTCCGAAGACGCAGTCATTCAGTCCGTCACTCTGAAGTATCGACAGGAGACATCATCGGAGCTGCCCCACCTGTGGCCCTACAGCGCCGCCGCCGCTACGAAGAAAAGAAAAGGCGGGGCAGCTTAATAAGAGGGGCCGAATTGTACGTACACATAATCTCAGGCGGCTTATACCACAGTAGTCATCCATCCACTCCTACTCGAATTGATTCCAGATGTCTCGTGAGTCTACAGAATTGGGTAGCAGGACGGATAAGACAAGGTGTGAAAAGAGATATACATCATATAATATATAATAATACATATATAACAGTTGCTAGTAAATATGCAGTTATATTGTTCTTTTCTCCCTTTATCAAACCACTATACAATACAACCTTGGTATATACTGTGTATATCCGTAGAGAAGTTAGTACGTATATATCGGTGATCTGAATTAAGCACCTAATTTTGAAAGCAATATGATCCTGGCCCCAGCACGAACTTGAAGCTGCGCATGCGTCACCATGCATCTACTCAGGTTGACATCCCACCTAACCCACCTTTTCCCGTCCGTTCCACTGGGCAATTCTCCAGCAGAACATCTGAAAGCAGTTCAGAGTTCCTGGGTGCTGAGTAATGGACCGTGTACGAACTATCTGTGTACAAACTACCGTTTGACTGAAGAACACAGTATACAGTACCTACTTGGGTATCTACGTAGGTAGATATCAGGTATAGATATCAAGTAGGACAGGTTTGTTCACAGCCCTGGAGTTGCTCACTATCACCTCTGGTGGCTAATAGAGCCTACCATACTCACGGAATCCACGAGGGTGTGTGTGTGCCTGAGCCCACCCAGTCAGTAGCAGTGATGAGGCATTTCACCACCTCGACATCCTTACCTCAAACCGGAAACCGAATCCGCGAAAATTCTTCCAGCCTGCTATCAAACAAACCATTCACTGTAGCACTTGTCATTCGATCCAAGTGTCCGTGAAAATTTGTTCCATTTGTCTTGTCTTGCCTCTAACAAATGCCATGGTCACATCTACTGGCAAGACCCTTTTACCCTTGCACCATGGAAAAGCAAGACAACACAAGGGCACACCATGAAAATAGCAGAACTAGCCTTTCCCGGAAATCCCTTTGCCAAACTGTGCGTGAATGATCAAGACCGTACTCCTTACAAGTGAATTGCATTGGCGCGGGAAATGTGCAGCAAGGAAACTCAGGCTCCATTTCTTCTTCTTCTTCCACGGCCCTGTCTCTGTCTCTAGACATGGCTCTGACCTGGCCATACCCATCATTTTGGCCATGTCCCTCTATGCATGGCATCTGATGTAGCGGATGCCCTGTTGGCAACTCGTGTGCTGTTATGTGTACTCGAACATATCCAGACTCGGCAAACCATCATCTGGTTTTACCTCGATGGGCTTCCTTAGAAAAGACCTTATTTACCGGTCTTGCAAGCTACCAGCAAAACCTGGATCCTTGATACTGCCGCCACCATCCGCCAGACCGGCGATTGGTCGGTTGTAACTGAAGCCCTGGAATTGGTTCTGCATTGTCTGTGACAGGACAGGTCCCTCGACAAATGAGTCCTGGGGAGCTTCCGAAGTGAACTCGGGATCGAAGTTGTCAGTGTCAAGAGCGCCGGCCTGTAAGATAGATAGTTAGTGACTAGTTTGGTTTCTGATGCCATGCTTTGGAACATGTAACTTACCACATTGGGCTTGAAGGTTGGCTCGTATTTGCGCTGCAGCAACTTCCGCCAGTCTATGGCATGGAAGAAGGGGTGAGCCTTGATCTCAGCCGATCCGTTCGCGCCGAGCCGCTCCGCGGGGTTACGGTTGAGTAGCTTGGTCAAAAGGTCCTTGGCTGCCGGTGGCACGATGTCGTGGCTGGGGAAGTGCAGAGGCTCCGACAGGATCTTGCGGTACATCTCGTTGGTGTTCTCGTCGTAGAAGGGAGGGAGACCCGTCAACATCTCGTAGAGCAGAACACCAAGAGTCCACCAGTCCACGGTCTTCTGGTATCCCTGACCCATCAAGAGCTCCGGGGCGAGATACTCGGGAGTACCACAGAAGGTGTTGGTCCGATCCTCGTCCTTCATATCCAGTTTGCATAGACCAAAGTCACACAGCGCGATGTGTCCTTGGTAGTCAAGCAGGATGTTCTCGGGCTTCAGGTCTCGGTAGATGACGTTAAAGCCGTGCAAGCACTCGAGAGCACAAAGCAGCTCTGCGGTGTAGAATCTCGACCTGTTGACATCGAAACGCTGCTCTTTCTGCAGATGGTGGAACAGCTCTCCGCCGTTGACGAAAGCCAGGACGAAGTAGAGCTTCTCGGGAGACTGGAAAGTAAACTTGAGTGGCACGATAAAAGGGTTGTTGATCTGCGCCAGGACGGATCGTTCGGCGAGAGTATGGGTGACCTCGGACCGGGAGATAATATGTGCCTTGCGGATCGTCTTGAGGGCGTAAATTCGGTTGGTATCCTTCTTCCGAACCTGCATCACCTTGCCAAAACTACCCTTGCCCACCACCTTGAGCAGCTCGAAGTCCTCGATCTTCAGCTTGCCCGCCCTGTTCTCAACGTACTCGACTCCGATCTTGAGCTGGCCCTGGCCATATTGTACGGGCACCCATTGGACACCACTGTGGCCCATGGCCTTCTCCTTTTCGGCGAACTCGTTGGCCGCCTTCTCGCGGTCCTTCTTGCTGGCCTTGGGGTCCTCTGTGAACTGGTGCTTCTCGTCGAATCGCGGGTTGATGCGGACAACGCCAAGGAAGATGTCTTGGCTTCGCCCTGCACCTGGTGGAGCAGCTGGGTTTCGCACGTAGAGATGAGCGGTCAGCTCAGTCACTCTGGAGACATCGAACTTGTACTGGGTGTTGGAGCCGGCCCAGAGGGGGTTTTCGGGGTTGCCTTCAACAGAGTTGACGAAAACCTGAACCTTGTCGAAATCGAGAAGCGCATAAGGCATGTATTTTCCAGAGATACGGCCGTGGTTCGTCGGTATGTTGCCAAATCCACCCGAATTATTTGATCGGTGACCGTTGAGGAAGGAACCTACGGTGCGTGCGGAAGATCCAGTCCGCACAGATCCAGCCACACTGGCTCCTCCTCCTGTGGATAGTGAAGCGGCATGACTGAATACGTTCTTGTGCTCGTCGGGCAGGGCAAAGTCTTTGCCTTCATGGAGAGTAACGACGAGGATACCGGGCTTCGGGGGTGTGACAATAGGTGCCTGTGTCAGAGCTTCGGAAGAGGCTGGGGATGGCAGTCAAGTCAGCAAGCAGGCCAAGGCCACAGTACAGGGTCGCCATGCTCCTACCGATGTTGTTGTCAGAAGGTGTGGGTGATGCAGAGCCACTGATGCTGGATTGCGCCTTGTCTTCCTTGTCGGTGATGGTCGAGGTGGAGGGGGTACGACCAAAGCCGCTCAGTGGGCTCAGGTGCGTCTCTTTCAATTCTGTCAGGTGATGGGTCGGTTAGTGATGGAGCTCCCCATGTTCGGTGCACTCGTCCAAGGCAGTCTGAGCAATGCGGTCCAGGCAAAGCAGCATTTGTCGCTTGATTGCATTGCGAGAAGCAAATGCAAAGGGCTACACAAAGGAGCAGGACTTACTCTTAGTGAGTTTCCACGACATGATGGGTGGTTGGATGTGGAATGTCTCGACTGCGAGCTGGAGATGCAACGGGTGCTAGTAGCGTGTAGTGCTGGCCTTCCCGCCTTGCCTGGGGGAGAACAGAGGTGACGTTTCAAAAAGGGAGTAAGGAGGGACGGCGAAGCCTGTCGACTGTTTGGTTGGAATTGAATCGAACTGAAGGGGATTGAATGGAACGGAGGAAGATGGACAGATAGAAAGGAAGAACGGAAGTGAACAGGAAAGGACGGCGATGTGTCGGCTGTGAGGCAAAGTGTTCGACAGCCCAGGGCAGTAGAGGGCAGTAAAGGAACTTTGGAAGTTGGCAGGCTGTATTGGATTGTTGGTCGGGCGGCGGTGGATGGGATTTGGGAGGATGGATGGATGGAGGTCAACAGGTGGTGGTTGGCTGTACTGGTCGACAGTGGTACGGATACGCGGATTGGTACTTACCTAGGTAGTCGGTCCAGGTGGTATCTATTGGTACATTGGTAACATTGGAAGGCGGAGTTCCAAGCTTGGGTCTTGGTCCGAGCTGGGGCCCCGGGGTCTTACCGTCAGTTTGGACTACTAAGTACAGAGGCGAGCCACTTAAAACTCCAGCAGGCTGGCAGGATGGCGCCCTGGCGTCCCTGGTGTCCCTTGTGCCCAGGCCTGGCGGTGCCTGAAGCCGCTACCTTACAGCCATACAGCCATACTGATAGACTGACTTGCTGACTTTGACCATGTCCCCTGGTCCCTACACACCTGGGCAGTACAGTGGCTTTCAGGCGGGTCAAAAAGGAGGAAGACCCCACTGTTCAGTGTTGCGGCGTATAACCAGGGTTCGGGTAAGCAATGTCACGCCCTGAACGACCGTTTACAACGATCTGCACCAAGCGAAGGTACAGAACTTTCCACAAAGACTTCAGGCTCTAGATTGGGCTCACATGTTTCCTCACAGAATATAATTGATCATTTGTTCGAAGGATTGGAGTTTTCAGAGGCCTGCGAAACAACCCGTGAGAGAGCCTGAGAGGTCAAAACATCGATTAACAGTGGTCCCAATTTAAGTTAGTGGCGATCTTCCTGAGGGGAGAGCCACGCAACAGGGGCAAGCAAGGGAATTAAAAAAGGGGCGGTTATGGTTCTGCATAGCTAGTAGGCTCCAGGTGGAAATTGAGGATGTTAAGACGATGGATTTGTTGGTGTTTCTACCTTCCAAGAACTGTCCTGAACGCCTAAGAATGCCGCTAATAATCGATCTATGAATGAGATGAATGGGCCTCACTTCCACATTTAGGCACATAATATCGTACATCGATCGTCATGGTCTCTAACTAGAGGTTGTCCCCTGTAGCTGAACGCGCAACCGTCCCGAAGGTCGATTAATAAAGTCCGGGGGCCGGCCGAAAAACATGTGCAGATCCGCAAGACTCTACCGTACACTAAGATCTAGATGTATATCGTCGTATTCCTGACTAGCCTGAATACTAACTGCATTACAGGTCAAGTCGAATGTCGAGAATGACTGCATGCTTAAGCTCGTATTGCTCGAGCTGCAGCATAGCCTCTTTGATGGCGAAATAATCGCGATACTGGGCTCCTTTCTGTCCACCTGGGCAGTTTGCAATGGCCCAATGAGGTGTGAAGCGCCCAAGCCACACCTGCGCGGCGTCAGAACAGTCCGCGCCGCTAAACACGTGCAAGGTTTGTTATATACTTAGCTTGTGCTTAGGTCCGTTATCTCCAGACAGCATAGAATGTCAATTACGGTGGTATTCCCTCCCTAACCCGGACCCATGACTATTTCACATCACTAATACACAATAAGGTTAAGGGTGAGGAATTACAATCTTATGGATGTGATCTTCGAGAAGCTTAAAAAAAATGTGGCAGGCATCGAACATCGTCAGTATATGGAAACAGTATCCCACGAGGCATCAATAAGAGGACATGCAAAACAACCTTCCCCCCCGCCCCAATGAAGAGGATCCTAAACTCCTCCCTCGAGAGGGGGTATTGAACTTACCACATGTATATTCCGCCTGTGTGCCTATCGTATATATGTTCCTCAGTCTTTCGTCCTTACACCCGATGGTAGACGGAAAATGATGTTCATAGGTTGGGACTCGTAGACGGCATAGCCTCTCTGGGTGGAACAAGGATTCAACTGTGGCCATTGTCGCGGCTCACCGTTCGAATTATATCAGAAGTTCTACAGCCATGGAAAACAATTCTTAGATTACCAGACCTGTATCCAATATAGATAGGGGGTATCTTTAGGAGCGGGGAAGATATATTCACATTTCATATAAGTATGTGATACTACGGATGGGTGCAAATAGCCACGAATGTTTGTTGGTAGAATACTGAGTACGTGCATGTGGGTAACATATTATTGATCGAAACCAACACGTCCTGAAAATAAATATTATTGGGTTGTCATATGTCAAACTCCATGAGACGTTTTTCCTAACACACAGGTGAGGGAAAAGCATTTATGGCCATGTGCTGTGTGAGCTACCTAGGTATTAACTGATGGCAGCTTCAAGAGCCCGTCATATTGAATTCTCACCATCACCAGACTGTCATATTGAGGTGCCAGGTTAAATAGTTGAAGTCGAATCAGCCCTGAACATATTCCGACAGTGACCAAGCTCAGGCGCCGGAGGGGGGCGGGGCGTGATGCTTGGGTGACGAAGATATCGAGACAACAGGAGCAACTTACATATTAATAGCTCACATCTATCTGTCTAGACAATGTAAGCAAGGCGGATAGCTAGGTTGCCTATAGACAATCACGAGACTTTGGCTACATGGCAGGCTCTTTCGAGACTTGAGTGCCACCAGGCGAAACCCTGTTGTTCACAGGTGAACTGTGGCTGTTTGAGGCCCAAACCAGCAGAGGTGGTCAACCGGGTAATCCCGAGAACGTCCCAAGTAACAAAGCACCGCTGCGCAGAGCGAATGTGCTAGTTCATATGTAAATATTGAGTGGTATTCTCGTCGATGTCGATCAAGCCATAAGAAAAGTTGATTTCGGTATCGTGATGACGACGTTGCTCCTGGGCAAAGCACATGCATATCACATGCAGGTTTCGATGTAAACCTCAAGGGACGAAACCTCAAGAGACTCCCAAGGGCCAATGTCGAGTGAGAACTGCTAAACGTGCACTGATGAACTCGGCAACGGATGGATAGGGTGGCCCACAAAGCCAGCGTCCTCACTCTCAGCACAGGCCGGCCATCCCGGAGTCTAGATCGTGTCTCCTCCGCCAGCAATGAAGCAACAGCACACATGCGATCTTGCACCATCCTTTCGAGCCCCAGTCACGAAAGGCCGCCCAGCCCCCCTCCCCCAACCAGTTGCCGGAGGTCCTTGCGTGCCCTGCTATGTGATGACGGAACGAGGAGCCTAAGCAGTGGGCACGGCCAATGGCACAACATGGGGAGACCACAAGGGTCGGCGGCTCTTCTCGGTGGCCAGTGCCAGGACGCGGGGAGCCGATGATGAATGGGGTTGATAAGCGTCTGGACTCTCACGTGTGTAAGTGTGTACATATGTGCATACCTCACCGTGCCCAGGTGGTCGTAAAGGTGATGGGCCCGGAGTGCCGGTGAAGCCTTGCGGTGAGGCCCTAGTAAAGGGTTGAATTCGACACACTCCAGCCCCGTAGCTTGCCTAGGTGCATAATTGCTGAGAGTAATCCTAGGATTAGTGTTATTCCTTCACCACTACTACCACCGCAGCAAATGTCCTGAGTATACTAGAAGGGGTAGAAAAGGGTACACTCTTCCAAACCCAAAAATACATACATAGTACGCGGAATGAACCCTATTGAACGAGATCCGGATCTTGAGAATAAGACCGGGGTTCCCGCCTACCAAGCAATCAAAAAGTGCCAAGCACCGACAGCCCCACGTGAAACTATCGTTTGGCGAGATTCATTGTTTCTCGTGGATTCGACTCGGTGGGGGCCTTCCCACGGCGGACGCGAATCGACTCGAAGCTAGTGGGGCGGCTCTATTCCAGTGCAGGGGGTTTCGTATGCCATGCCGCGGAAAAGAGACGTTACGACGACTTTTCCCCAGACTCCTCTAGAAAGTCGAAACTGACCGCAATCTTCTTCCCCTTCGAAGTGAAGACAGATAGGGGTTTTCCAAGCATCGGGGCATGCATTTCTTTTGTTGTATGCGCGGAGTGGTCGCTCCCCGTCGTGAAAGTCAACGCTCCTCGTGAAAAGATAAATAATACCATCGTCCACTGAAACAACGAACCACCAGCGAGCGTCACTCTCCTTTAGGATACCCACCCAAGGTCAAAAAACCCCTGTCGGTCCCCCCAAAGGTTGATGCACAGGAGACGTCATTTCACGATGTCTGTGACGACGGCTTCCACCCAGACCTCTGCGGAGTCAATGAGCTTCCAACAGAAAACCGAACTCGTCAACAACTATGCCTTCGAACTTGGTTCCGCCTTCCACTCTTCCGACGCAGTCCGCTCAAATCTCATCATCTTCGCACAACACTTCTTCCGCCTCAACCACGCCGTCTTTTCACACCTCGTCTTCGGTGGTACCATCGCCGCACTGCAAACGTACCTCATCACCAAGGAACTGACCATGAAGTCTACCGCCACATTCGCTAGGGTCGCCTCGACGGCCTGGAACTCGAAGCCCGTGCGAAGACTACAGAAAAAAGTAGAATTCGAGTTCTTCGTCCTCATCCTCGGATGTGGTAACAACTTTTGCCTTGTGGTTTTCTGGCCAGGTTGGATCCTCATTGGATTGGTCTACCTGCTCTGGACAATGCTCAGGTGCTGGGCCGGCTGAACGGTCCGAAGCGTACAAAATATTCAAAGTCCAATCACATAATCAAGGCGGAAGCCCTCGACAGGAATCGTTCGAAACGAAGTGATATTCGACAGATCGAACGCACCTCGACATCAGCGGGCCAAGGTGACCTCATCCTTTGAAGAAGAACGTGTTCCCGCCAGTATCTTTTCGAACCTCGCTCATATAGTCCTTCTCCGGGTCGAAATCCTGCCACATGCTCGCAGGGTATATGTGCTTATTCCGCTCATACCAACGCCGATCGACGACTTTGGTGAGCGTCGGATCTTCATCCGCACCCTCGAGGGTATTAATATCGACGAGGGAGTCCTTGTTTGCTGAGGAGAGGGGATTCGGCTGAGGGGTTTCGGAGCCGCGAGAGGCCTTGGTCGGAGTTTCGGCGCTATAGTTGAATATCCGGACATTGCCCGGTCCAAGGGTCTTGTTCATTATGAAGAAGTAGAACTCATAGTGCTGGAAGTAGGCATAGCATGTTAGCTATAGCACGCATAATTTGATTTGTTACTCGAAATGGTGTTGGCTCGACTTACGTGCGGAATGATCATCGTTCCTCTGACCAACATTAAATCATCAACGCCTACTCTAGCCCAGTCACGCCGGGCGTTGGCATTCTTGTCACCGCCGACACCCAGCTCGGCACCGACTTTGCGGCTCTTGTCCAGGAACACCCAGACGAAGTCACCCTTCTTGGCCCGTACTGTGCCCCCAGGGATGTTGGTGCCATCGTAGAAGACGAAGGGGATCGCAATCTCTGTAGCCTTGACGGCCTCTTGAAGGGCGAGGAACTGTTTTCGAAGCTCATCGCGCTCAGCTGCTTCACGCCGCAGGGCGGCCTTCGTCAATGCGCGGGGGACGATACCGACCGAAGCATTGGCCGCGAGCTTGCCGCCTTGCTTCTTGTCCTTGCCGGCACTGTCGCTTTCGGCCGCGGTAGCACTCGGTTCCGCGCTGTCGTCTTTTCCCTCGGCGTCCTCCGTCACCTTGTTCGTCTTCTTTTTGTTCTTGGGTATCACCGCGGGGCCCGCGCCGTCCTCCTCCTCGTCGTCATCGCCGAACGACACGAGCGCCCTTTTCGGCTTCTTCTGCTTCTTCACCGGCCGTTCGCTACCACCATCGCTCGTGTTATTCGGTGTCGCGCTCTGTGACCGGTCGATAAGAGGGGTGGTCGTACCTGAGCGCAACGCCTCCCTCGCCTCGCGCTCCTGCTGCTCTAGTACTTCTGCCCTGCGCTTGCGGAAGTCGGCGAGGTGCACCAGTCCCACGGTGTTCGTCGAGAGGCGTTCTTGGGTGTTCATGTTGTTGGGCGCCTTGAAGCGCGACTGCGCTTGGGAGGGGTCTGACATTATGGGTAGTCGCGTGGATGATCGTGTGGACGGTCAGGTATGAAGGTAGAAATTGGAGGGGGGTGTGATAGTGTGGTGTAAGTGGGAGAGCTTCCTTTGATGATGCAGAATGCGACGCGAGTAAGTCCATCAGGGTTCTACCTCAGGGTTAGAATGGCCCCCCCCCCCAAAGATGCTAACCCTCCTTATATCGATACCCCCCCCCCACTGATGATACGATACTGAGCCCTCACGTCGCCTGCCCCTGATTCCATCTGCATATCGCCTTTCTCTGGAAAATTGCAATTCCATAGTTCAAGGTTTCTATATCCATCATTTCGTCGAGTCCTTTCCCAGTGCAGATTCCAGTCGTGTCTTAACAAACCCGCAGAAGCTCGTGAAAATGGCCTCGTCGTGTCCTTCCCTCCAGCGACACTCAACCACAGCATCCGTCTTCTTGACAACCACTGAAAGAGAAAACCCAAAAACGCACGTCTCGCTCTCGCTGATACTCCTGGGGGTCGGGCCGCCTTCGGTTTCCTCGCGTTTCCTCTTCCTCCTCCATGCCCTACTCCATACATTTTCCCTGGCTCGTCCAAATCCCCTAAGTCGTTCCTTGTTCCATTCCCACGAGATCAGCTCCAACGGGCCAACCAGGTTAAGCAATGCATCGGCCTTCTTTCCAACGCCCTCGCTGACTGGGAAAGTCAGTATCTCAACCTCCACAATTGGCGGTAGGATCTTTCTCCAAGGCGCAGCCTTCATACCCCTAGCCACCTCCTGGCTCGGTCTCATGGGCCCAAAATTCCATGCAAGAGCCCACCGCCTGGTTTTCTTCCCCTGCACGAACTCCGTGACAGCATAATTATCGATACCTTTCTCCCTCAGCCTCTCGACCATGACCTCTAGGCTGGACACCATACCAAACATGGAAGTGTACCACTGAACCCTGTCTTTTAGCCTCAGTGATTCTTCAAGGATCCTGGTGACGAAGAAAACCTCCCCACCCTCGCAGACCATCTCCACCGGCGCGCCGGTGCATGCTGAGAGCGGTGGGCGGGATTTGTTAGCAGCCGACTGGAGCATTTCTTCCTCGGACTCGTAGAATGGCGGATTTGTCATGACAAAGTCTATTTTGTGAGGATTGACTTCATCGATGGGAATCATGGGATCAGCTCGTTGACGGGGAAGGATCTTGATGCGGGACTGCAGGCCGTTGAGTTCAACGTTCTTGGTAGCATTTCTCAAGTTTTCCGGATCAACGTCTGGATTGTGACCTTAGCAGTGTGTCCTTGGTGTGCAAACTTGAGTAAGGGGGATATTACCTGTGGCAATGAAAGACCATGGTCGCTGAGTGCATCCCAACAAGGGGTAGATGCAGCTCGCACCGGTGCCAATGTCAAGGCCGACGAGCTTTCCCCCTGGCTCAGTATATGAGCTTGAATCGAGCAGGCCCTTGAGCCATAGTATGTAGTTGTGTCGGTTTGGGACCTGTACTTGTGGCCACATGGTCAGTCGTAGCAACTGCCCCAGGGTGGGCATAAGTGCAGCTGGTTCCAACCCGTGTTGACCATCTCACTTACAGGTGGGCATAGCCTGTCACCAGGCAGCTCAATCTTCAGGCCAAAGTCAATCTTCAGCAAGGTCTTGGTGAGCTGTTTAACAGCAGCAGGGTCAGAGAAGTCCAGCTGATAATTCGGCTTGAGGCTAATATGGCCAGGGTTTAGTACGGTCACACTTACCAGAGGTGGAAGTCGTGTTTACTTACATGGCGCTGAATTCGGCATCTTGCAATGCAAGCTGACGAAAATCGGGCTCCCTGGCGTAGAGATTCCGATAATAAGCATCTCCTTTGTGGTAGACAGAAGGTGTCATGGTGGAAGTGGATTCGAAGCCTTGAAGAGGGAAGACTATCACATGCCAGAGTCGTAGGTGGATACGGAGCCGTAGTCCAATTGTACAGTACTGTGTATGCGTGCAGTACAGCACTGAGAGCTCCAAAAGTTTAGTGTACAAGACCGGCAGCATCACCCCGGCTACGCCGCATCATTCTACATATGTAGCATGTGGTCCGTGCTGCAGCCGAAGCAGGGGCGACCTCCGGACTGAGCCCGACAACCGACAGGGCATATCTTTATGTGGCATCGTGACAATAAGTTGCAATCTCCGGCCACACCACTGGAAGGAGTCGACACTTCCGATTCGCCTTCCCGACCTGCATCGCGGCTATCAAAATCTGGCCTGACAGGTGCTGCAGGAAGGACGCAACCCTGCGCACGTGGTGGAGATCTCAGGGACTTCTGATGACCATGTATGCCTTCCGAGGTTCTCGATTGGCTGCTCAGCTTCAGGCAAAATGAGGGACCAAGTTGAATCTCCTTCATGAATGTCACCTGCCGGCTCCGGAAGTCCGGTGATAATATGTAATGGAAATGTCGCGATGAAAAAGCTGGCATCGCCCAGCTTCATCCAACGAAGTCTTCACCAGCAATCGGACAAGCCGCCGAACACTACCGCCATCATGGGTAACCAGGTGTCAGCGCCATCGCCTTCCAACATGTACACAGCCTCTGCGGCCTCAGATGTCGCCGCTGCTGCTGCAACGGCCTTGACCCTTCACCCGACAAGCAGTGTCCAGGGCCAGTCCTTTGAGCGCTTCGTGCAGATCTTCTTCGAGAATCAAGACTACGACATCGCTGACGGCGATCCAAACTTCAGCTATCTCGCCAGCCTGGGCGTTAAGCTCGACAACTACTGGTCCATTACCCACCCCTCACAGCCTAATTATGTGTCGGCCATTGGGGCGGACAGGAATGGAGTGTACCTCGACGACTTTGCCACGATCGATGCCGACGTTGAGACCATGATCGACCTGCTGGAGGCCGGAGGAGTGAGCTGGAGTATCTACGGCGAGGACAGCCCGTACTCTGGCTTTGAGGGGAACTGGGAGAACCAGGAGACTGGTGCGAACATGTACGTGCGGAAGCACAATCCAATGATGAGCTACGACTCAGCAACGGGTGACATCAACCGGCTGGCCAAGTCCAAGAACCTCACCATGTTCTACGAGGAGCTGGCCAACAACACGCTTCCGCAGTGGATTTGGATCACGCCAAACATGACCAGCGACGGCCATGACACCTCAGTGACGGTCGCAGGGGAGTGGGCGAGGAACTTCATTGAGCCGCTCCTGTCAAACGAGAACTTCAACATCGACAAGACATTGATCGTCCTTACTTGGGATGAGTGCGAGAACTACCTCCTTGAGAATCGGGTTCTCGCCATTCTTCTCGGAAGCGCAGTCTCGGATGATCTCGTGGGGACGACGAACTCGACCGAGTTCAGTCACTACAGTCTCTCCAAGACCGCAGAAGAAAATTGGAGCTTGGGGAGCCTCGGGAAGGGGGACGTTGACGCGAATTCTCTTGCCTTGACTCTGGGATAAAAAGGCCTTGGGCTTCACAGGCGTGTACGACGACATAAGTCAGATATAATTATAGATATATTGTATATGATGCTAATAATATAATATCCAACCGTCTAAAGGTGCCAATACTGTTTCCTGTGAAGTTGTGCTCGCCAGATCCCGCATTGGCCCATTATTCCCTCTCGCTCCCTGTTTTCTGTCGTATTCTAGGTATGTCGTACCAGATGTCACAACCCACTTCTCTATACAGGCTACCAGAGCACCGACACCTTTTCGTTTCGATCAGATCAGGGAATGACACTGCCCGGTCTCCGGTCCATCTCCAAAACAAAGTTCCGTGACGGCACTGACGGCCCTAACCTTGAAAGCACTTGAGGGCTCACCCGGCACGGCGCCAGGGACAGCGACAATGCATCCCCCAGTGCCTACTGCATATGTCGTGCATTTAGCCTGCAATGTCCTGGACTCGGTACTACCACCTGTCAGCCGTATCATGCAAACGACAGTGTGTTTTAGATTCAGATCAGGATTCGAAGATACATCTCTTCCAGATGTCAAGTACACACCGGAGCTATCAGGTCAAGGATCATATACCAACCTACTCCTGGCCGATTTGTGCAGATTATGCCTTTCTAAAATCATCCAAATCTCGGTTTCGACTCGAATGATGTGTTATGTATCTTCCTTATACTTACCTCCGACTTGTCGTCAGCGCTTACTGCCACAACACAACCGGTATAGCGTACGATTATTGCCCGTATGGGAACACACGCCTCCCAAATGCCCGTGCAAATGATGTGCTTCGATACCCGTGATCATCTCGGTAACTTGTTTTCATCACACCAGATCCCGTCCGGACCAGCGGGCTTCCACTTACTCGGAGGAGGTTCGGAACCTTGTCGAACAGCCGCGAAAACGCCTCATGACGCTCCTAATTGAAGCTGTGAGCCCAAGCCCACTCCGTTCCGTGTAGACTGCCCTCGCGCGCATTTCTGATGCCATACTGGGAGAAGAACTGTAAGTCAGATCAGGGCCTGCCCACTGTGATCGAAGACTTGGACTCACGAGAATGTCCCGTGACAGCATCTTGACCTCGAAGAGCGACTCAGTCTTCACGGTTGTTGGTTATGCCCCTGAACTGGCTCGATTTTGCTTGGCGGGTAGTCGAGGGTCCTCAGGGTTCTGGGCCATGTGCCGAGATATCATGATTCGGGGGTTTGAAACCCGGGGTGGGAGCAAGCTGGACGGGTTGCAGGTGGATTGGGTACACACCGGCACTCCGGGCCGATCACCTTCATTACCAGTGAGATATGTACATATGTACAAGGTTGCTTGGTCCTTGGTCGTGGTGCCACATGTCTGGTAGGCAGCCTGCCTGGTGGTGCTGTTGGATTCCGTCTTGGATGCTATCATGTCCGCAATTACTGCAGAAACAGAGCCGGAAGCCCCGATATTCCAGAGACTGGGACGATCGCAATGAGACGTAGTGGGCAATGTTCATCGGAGAGAATGATGTAACACACTCTATGCGATCAACATCCCAAAACCAGACCAGGAGCCCGTATCGATGGTACCCCGTAGGGTAGTCTGAGGTCGCGTTGCAGTGCCAACTTGCTTTCTCTCAAGGGGTGGTCAGCTTTATCCGGTGTATCACCACCTGAAGAGCGTCCGACGAGGCTGGCGGTTAATATTGTGATCCTGTGATGCGCGTTCAACACCAATTGGAGAGAGAGAGGGGGGGGGCTCGGGGGGCCCATCTACATAGGTAATAATAGATACACCACACACACTAAGTCTTTGTCGCCTTCAACCAATCTGCGGACCAGCTTACGCCGGTAGCGTCTCACAGGAAGCTGGTCTATCGAAGCTGACACTCTGACACTGCATCTGTGCCGCCCGGTGAAGATAGAGGATGGGGCATCTATCAGGTGAAATTGTGACCCTGTGACGGACAGCTTGCCCGTATTGTCTTACACGACTACGGAGTATGCCTACATGGTTTCTCCATAATCAGCACAGTCAAGGTTGGGCATGTTCCTCCAGCTGCGTCCGCTTCTGGGGAATATATAAAGTGCAGGCAAAGCCTCAAGCTTCTCAATTCTGTCTACCGGCGCCTTGTTCCTTGAAATTTAGTCTAAAGCCAGCCACCTACTTTGTAAGGAGGCTACCCTTTACCACCTCTGTTATAAACAATACATATTTCCATCAAGCCTAGTGAGCATCCAATCGCTATCCGGAGTGTAACTTGGAGGTTAACCAGTGTTACAGCCCCCGAACAATATCATGTCTTACGGCTGCCCCGGTTGCAACCGAAAGATGAGAGGAGACAGTGGTAGATACTGTGGATGGCCATATTGCAATCAAAAGCGGGAAGAACATCGACGTCGAGAAGAGCGCCGACAGCGTGAAGCACGTCGGCGAGAGGAAGAGCGAAGAGCTAGAGACAGAGCACCTGAGTACTTGTTGGTCCGTCTCTCCTAGCGCATGGAATCAGAGTTAGGTGCAGCCCCCGACCTCCAGGACCTGGGGTGGGTGCCCGCGGGGTTCTTGTCAGTCCGAAGTTGGGTCAGCAGAAGTATTCTCGGGGCGCAGTCTCCAGCGGAACATGAATAAACAGAAAGGGCCCCCACATTGCCCAAACCCAGCTTCGAGGATTACCTAGGTAACAGTGGGTTCTTACATGCGATGCAATGGCCCCGCTGCGTCGGCGGTGACTCCTTTGTATTTGGGGAAGACGCAGGGGTTGCCATCGGTGCTTAAGACTGGACTACAACATTGGGGATGTCCCATGTCTCCGTCTCCCTTCCGTTTCGATCGTGTTTTGTCTCGACCGACCCCTACAGGTACCGCCCAAATATCTTCAAGATTTCCAAGCGAAGGCGATAGTGGAGAAGAAAATTGGCTGTACAAATCTGCCTATCTCTGCCAGTCTAGGCATGGGCCACGGCCGTATAGAATGGATGGGCCTGTCTACCTGGTCTGCTGACTCTTTTAATACATATGCGGGTAAGACATGACATCTGGAGCACCACCCTGTTGCTTAGGCAGTAAAGAAGAGCCTCGAAGGTCGGCTTAGAGCTGGCTTGCATCGGGCCTCTCAAAAGGCAAACACAGCTGACCACCCACTTCTCTTGCTGCTATCAGCTTACCTAGCCTCCCTACATACGCCGCGGTTATTGAAGAAGGCGGGACCGTTGACTGCATAGCTACACATGTTAGCGGCTCCTTCGCCCGACGACTAAGAAGACGCCTCTGGTCCCAAATTTCGATCTTGATTCAGGTATGCAGGTGGTAAGCCTATGACCCGAGCGAAGGCACGCATAAACAAGAACCTACTTGATGATCAAATAAGCCGCTACATTTCGGTTGTGGTAGGATGGGGGAGGTGTGTTGGGCTATTTAGAATTGAACAAAGCTCTTCTCCCACATGCAGAATATGACGCCAGGAAAGGCGGAAGTCAGACTGGAGAGGAATTTATAGATTATATGTTACCTGGAAATCTCTGCGCTTATGGGCCTATTTCTTTAGGTCGTGATCAGAGGAGGCATGTGGCGCTCCTATATAGGGGGGCAAATCCTTGACTTAATGTGTATGATCGGAGAATTTCAGGTGACAACTAATGAGAAGAGAGCGACTAGGAACTGGTGCTCAAGCAAGATGCCATGCTGATTACTTACTGAGGCAGAGAGATGAAGGCCTTAGGCATGCTTCGGGTCTGCGAGTATTACAGCAAGGTAATGCTACTCCCGAATGAAAACGATACACATGGATTCGACATAATTCCCAGCTCAACCTTTGATTTTGCGCTCTACCCAATTGCCCGGTTGCCTATATCTGGGTTACCTGACAGCACATGTGCTGACCGAGTGGGAGCTATGTGACATGTTAGAAATGGGAAATTACTATAACACACCTACATATGCAGTTCTTCCTGGGCATGACAGCTTAGGGAGCCTTCGACCCACATAATTGAAGATAGTGCCAATGAACTTAAGTGGGTATAATCCTCTGGAAGTGGCCCTATAACGGTCAAACAGTCGACGTTTGAATAGTGTGTAGTAGACAGATCGAGAAGAAAGGCTACGATATGAATCAAACATGAGTATATGAAGACTCCTTTCCAACAATCTAGCACATGCGACCATACCCAGTGGAAAATTCGGGATCCCGTCCGCTCTCCCATAGACAAGCCGCTGAGGGCTGGATTAGTAGTTGGGTCGGTGACGACCAGCGAATACCCGGTGTTGCATGTTTCTTTTATTTTGTTTTGTTTTGCCTCCCCCAGAAGCTGTCTTCCAAGCCCCCTTGCAGTTGTAGAGGGAGCATTCGCAGGTGACAGACACCCTTGAGACATAACGCTCCGGAAAGAGAATACTGAATATTACTAAAGCATACCAATCACGAAAACCTTATCCCTAGACCCTTATATTTTTGGGTGTTCTTCTGATGCTCCTGAGGAAGACAAGCTACGTACCTACCTAGGTATAGAGACGTGGACGAGACGCAAAGGCCCACTTACTATGATGATAGATATGGGAAAAAGGGGCAAGCCAAGTTGCTACCTCCATAGTGAAAGTCTGGATCCCATAAATTGCAATAGTTGTTGATCAGACTGCCCCGTGGCTAGGAAGGGATGAGATGCCTGCGTAACCTTCGCCAGCTTACCACATGGACGAGCCAAGCTACCTCCGCCATCGATGAAACACATGCGTCACTTCATTGCTATGTTGAAGCCAAAAGGCCGAGTTCCTTCTTTAGACTCACAATAACGCCTCATCAAGCCCAACTCCAAGCCTTGTGAGATGGGCAACAAGGGCGCCCCGTTCCCGAAGATGGCGAAATTCGCCATGAGCTATGCAGGCATTATAGTATATGAGTGACTTACATGGGGGCATTGAGTGACTTACATGGGGGCATTGAGGATGAATACTTGCATAAGCAATGGGAAGAGGGGCAACATCGAATCTGATAACATGCAGGTTCGAGGGGGCCGAGCTCACAAAGGTTGAAGACCTGGGTGAGCACGGTACCGACGTGGACTACAGGATGCGATGGATGAGTCTGTCGGGCTTGAGAGCAAAGAGAAGCTCATTGAGCCATTATGAAGGGCAGGGAAGGTACCAGGTCCGTTAGCCAAGGACCAAGAACAGTCCTGATTCAAGGAAGCTTCAGGTGGAACAGCATGGCCAGCCGATCCCATGCCTCACAAGTCATACGAATATCAATATCGCAGCGTGTATGTAAAGTGATCTCGATTGGTATCTAACTAGGTTCGAGATGTCGATTCCAGTGCCTTCGTCACAGAGTGTTTCGCTCAAACACGCCAGTAGTCATGGGAGAAAGTGTTGCTCATCGTCCGCGCACCATATCTCACCTCTCGACACCTCCAACCCTCAAAGCTTGCCTGGGCGCAACCTCCCGCAACCAGGCCCTCACTGCATCTTCCTCTCCCAGCGGCGTCCAGATCATATTGTCAGGCATTCCCCACAGCGCATCGAACAACTCAGTATCGTCCGCCTCTCGAACCAACTTGCGTAGCGTATCCACGCTCAACTTCGCCGTGTCAGCCACCCGCAGCGCACCGATAAGCTTCTGCACAAAGTCGATCCATGTGAGGTGAATCAACTCGTCGCCCTTCCTATCCACCATAAACAGGGTAGCGAACTCCAGCAACGACATTGGTGGTGCGCCTGGCGCAGGAGGTGCGGTCGATCTGGCCAGGGAGTTGAAGTCCAGGATAGCGAGACGGGGTAGCAACCGCAGCAGCCGGTCCTGCGCGAAGGACCGCTGTGCAATAGTCCGAGGGTCTGTACTTGACGGGGGAAGCAGATCGGTCTCCAACTTCTGCAGCACCTGCCAGCATAGAGCCTCATCACCAAACAGCCTCCTCCATACGGCCCCGTGGCCCTGTGCTGCCCGGCGCACGAGGCGGATGTCGTAGCACTCCTTCTGGTCGTCGGTGAAGACAGGTTGGCTTAGTGGGCAGTCCACGTCTAATAGGTCGCCCAGGATCAGAACGCCCTGCTGGCCGACGCTCACGGCTGGGGAGATCAGCCACCGGTAGAGAAGAGCCTCCAGTAGGCCGGGCGTGGAGGCGAGGATGGATGCATCGGAGGGTGAACGGGCAGCCTTTTCCAATATGGCGAGGGCGAGCTCGTTGATGTAGGGCTCAGGCGAGTTCAGAGCGTTGGTCAGATACTCCGCTTGGCATAGCTCCAGGGCCTGGGTGAAGGGTACTGGTCTGAGGAGCTTGATGGTGAGATTGATTAGTGGTGGGGGGTAACCCTTCCAATCTGTGGACGACTCTGCTGCTGTGGCACACTTGATGATTATGGTGGCGACCTTGGGGAGGAAGCGGGCCGTGAGGTCGGGGTATTCGACGGGGCCGAGCTGGTAGTTTATGCGGTCAAAGAGAGATGCGTCGAACTGAGCTGATGGGTCGTCCTCATTCAACAGTTGATCGAGATGGTCGTCGAGCTCTGACAGTTGGGATTCGAGAGGCAGCCGCCCTGTGTCGCCGTTTGCCGGTTCTGCCATCTTGATACCTAAGTGTTGATGGTACCTTTGCAGACGAGACTGAAGGATGTTGTTGCTTGAGAGGGGGTGTTGGTGCTCGTGGCCTAAGCAATGGTCCCAACAGTCCGAAGCAGTGCAATCAGTTAAAGCCTCCAAGAAGTCAAATTCTATTCTACTGGTTGGATGTTCGTCTCACCCTCCTCTTCTTGTGATGAACAAACAGCAACTGGGAAGTAACAAGATGACAAAGCATCAAGCCGCCCAAGGCAGCAGAAATGGCTGCGTGAGACATCTGGGTACCTAAGTATTCAAGCTCCGGATCCCTGCACAAGGGACCCCTGAACAAGCTGGGGAAGTGGGTCATTGATCCTCGTCTGACTTATCGATAAGAAACAACCTATCCGGGCCCCGCCAAAATTTCCCGTGCAATTATGACTGATAGTCATCCAGCTCAAAGTATGGGAACTATCATATCCAACTGCACAAACCTCATTCTAGTTACGTCGGGCTTCATTCCACTCATGATTTACTGAAAAATCAATTCTACTCCCAGACAAATCTGTTGGTCGATCCATCTAACGGCGCACAACCCCCAATGTCTCGAGGAGGAAGAGGAGGAGGCCGCGGCGGCCGGGGAGGCAGAGGAGGCATACAGCTCCCATGGCAAGAAGATCCGACACTTAGGGTGGATGGCCGACCGGCCGAAGACTTTCCTGTACGTTCCATTGTCCCACCCATCCCATCGCATCATTCCAACCGGGTCACCTTCCTCCTTACTAACCCTTTCTCCTGTCTGCATAGCCTTACGACGTCCCCATCCCAGCCCCCACGACAGCCCGAGAAAAGTCCCAAGTCAAATCGCTCCTCCTCTTCCGCGAACAGATCCACGACGGGCCCTTCTACACCGCCACGCGCACCTGGGACCCGGCGTCCTCGCACACCCGCGCCTACGGCCAGGAGCAGGTCAACCAGCGCTACGGCGTCAAGACCAAGGCGACCGTCGACCCGTTCACGGCCGTGGAGATGCCCAGCTCGAGGATGAAGAGGCCCGAGAGGGCGCTGCCGGACCTCGGCGAGCGGCCCTTCAACAAGGCGCTCTTCCCGGCCGAGCTGCACGCGACGCTGGACGGGGAGGACGGCGGTGCCGCTGGGGGAGGCGGGGCCCGGAGGAAGGCCGGAGGCGTCAGGAAGAAGACCATGACCTTGTCCAAGGTCACGACGCTGCGGACCGCGGAGGAGATATTCAATATGCCCGAGGTCAATGGCGTTGATGCCAATGACCACGAGAAGGCCTTGGAGGCCCTTGACAGGCTTGACGAGGGCGGTGCGGAGGGAGAGGAAGACATGGATTTCGGTCTTGACGACGAGGACGCGTACGCAGAGGAGATGGATGAGGCGTTTGACGATGACGAGGATGGCGGTGACTACAACGCCGAGGGGTACTTCGACAATGGTGACGACGATGATATGGACGACGGTGGCGCAGATGAGGGAGAGTACTAGACATGTGGATAACAAGCAGAAGTCGGAAGCACCTCTGGGCCGAAGAAGCCCGGTCAGCAGAGTTTAGGAGGACTCCTCATCAGAAGAGGTGCCGGAAAGAGGCACTCCCAGTGGCGTACATGTGCTTCTGAAAGTGCGGTTCGTTGATAGATACCCTGGGTATACGATTTATGCCCCCTTGCTTCACCAGCAACAAAAGAATTGTACAACAAGTTATCTTCGCATCCTGGCTACGATATGACAAGCCGTGCTCTACTCTCTCCACCTGCCCAATTCGTCACTTAGTGAATACCATTGATTCCCCTTCCCCTGAAGTCACTGAGCTGCAACTCGGTAACACCCTCCCTCGCGCCACCCACCACGCCCGCAACCTCCAATATGCTCTCCTCAAAGTCCCTTAGCACCGCATACAGCTCCATCTGCTTGTCCTCTGCCGAGCCGGCGCCGAAGCCGCCAGCTCCATGCTGCAGCCGAGAGGCCTGGTCGTTGATGTTGAGCTCCACGCCGCCGAGGTGCGTCTCGATCTCGCGGACGTTCTTCTGGAACCTCTTGATCTGGTCGTTCATGTCGTCGACCTGCTTGCTGAAGTAGCTGACCAGGTCCGACTTCTCGCCGTCGCCATCCTTCGCAGAGCCACTGCCGTCCCGGTCCGAGGGGGAGAAGAAGTTCGGTTTGTTGTGGTAGTCGCTCGGCAGCAACAAGTTGTTCACCGCGGAGAAGCTCAGGCTCGCCTCCTCGGCATCGCTCTTGACCAGGTCGCGCATCTGCTTGATGGCATGGAGGTCGGAGCCTATCGCACTGTCCACCGCGGCGTGCTTCCGGGACACGAAGCGCACGTCACCAGGGATGGCAGACAGCTGCTCGCCGTGCGCGGGCAGGAAGGCGTCTAGCTGGTCTTTCTGGGCAACGCAGTTCTGGATGAACTTGTCGATATCGGCGATTTGCTTCTGTAGGTCCTCTTGCAGATCATTGTAGCGGGTCGTGGTCTTGAGGTTGGAGAGGTCGATCCGGACGCCTGGTACGTTTTGCTGGTTCATGGTTGAGCCGAGTGTGGGGTTTGTGGAGGGTTGCTGTTGCTGTTGCTGTTGAGCAGTGGATTGGCCAAAACCAGAGCTGCATGGCAGGTCGTGTTAGCATATGGACATAAGAGAAGAGAGATGTGTAATGGTATATGAGGGAGGGCGTACAATAAGCCTCCTGTGGCTCCTGTGTTGGACTGTCCGCCAAACAGACCCCCCGTCGTTCCCGTGCCTGTCGTAGTGTTCGTATTCCCGCCTCCGAACAAAGAAGGCGTGGGCTTCTGCGCATTTCCAAACAGACCGCCACCCGTCGAGGCGGGTTGCTGCGTCGTTTGACCAAACAAACCACTACCACCTGTCTGTGCGGGCTGCGATGCGGCAGGCGCTTGACCGAAAAGCCCTCCTGTTTGTTGTGGTTGGGAGTTGTTGGTCGTCGCAGCGCCGAACAGACCACCAGACTGTGCCGGTTGTGATGTGGCAGTACTTGCGCCAAACAGACCGCCGCTGGTCTGCTGAGGCTGAGAAGCCGCGGTGGTGTTTCCAAATAGTCCTCCTCCACCGGTCGCGGTGTTGGAGCCGAACAGGCCGCCTGGTTTGGAGGCCGCGGCCGCGTTTTGCGTGGTCCCAAACATGGTGGGAGTCTGGGCAGGCTGCTGAGGTGCTGTGGTATTGCCGCCGCCGAAAAGACTGTTTGTTTGGGTTGAAGGTTGCGCGGTGGTGGTTGAACCTGGACCAAACAGACTACTGGCTAGTGGAGGCTGACTCGAGCTATTCCCACTACAGTACGTGGAGAGAAAGTCAGTAAAATTCCATCATGACGGAACCCATGTCTCTCGGCAACGGAAGGGGAGACGATGCAAGGAGTGAAGTGGGAATGGAGACGGTAGCGGAGCAAGGACGAGTAATCCGCAAGGTACCCACAAAGAATTGGCGGCTCCGGTGTTGATACTGAGACTAACTGGTCCGCTTGCTGACCGTGCGAAGGCCATTATTTTCTGGGAGGGTCTCAGAGCTTGTGGTTCACGTTCAGCTTCTTTCAGTTCTCTTCCATCTCAGTCAGCTGTGGAAGAACTTTACCTAGGTACCTAGGCTTGAAGACGTGTCTGTTTACTCAAGTACCTAAGTACTTAGGTGTTCTCTTTTCCCTGCTTTCGCAAATGGGATTGCAATCGCGGCTGGTACACAGTAACATACAGTAGTGCGTTTACATCGGTAGTTGCAGGGGGTCCCTGCTTGACATTGCACGCTAAAATCGCTTCTTGCCGGCCACAAAAGCTAGAGCTCAGGCTGTGGAGCTCCCGTTGACCTTCTACCACCCACCCACTACCAGCAAGCAGCATTGAACCACAATACTCAGTTATCATAAGTGATTGAAGACCCCCTCCGCTCCTCTGTTCACTTGCATCATAGACCCAACGACAAGCGTTTCTTCTCTACAGAGTTATACAAGATGGATATCGACGACAATGATGACGACTTCTATGCGCCAGAGGAGACTGCCGCCCCTGCAGCGTCGGATGCCCAGCAAGATGAGGCTGCAGCTGCAGCAACTACCCCGACCGAGTCCAAACACGACCAGGATGAGGACCTCGAGGAAGGCGAAGAAGAAGACGAGGGTGGCGCTATGGACGAGGACGATTCTTCCGACGATGTATGAAATAACCGTGTCGTCGCGATTTAGGAAACTCATTCGCTAACACGCCTTTTCTAGAGTATGGTGATCATCACGGAGAGAAAAGACGGCACCTCGGCCGCGCCACCATCGTGAGTACACCAATGGCTCATGCGACTGTTGCTTTATACACACACTAACGGCCAGCTTTAGACAATCCCGGTATAGTAGTATCAAAGACATCCCGCAACGCTCAATATCCAACGACACCACCGCAAAGGCCCCTCCCAAGAAGCCCGAAGACAGCAAACCCACACCCACACCTACACCGAACGGCGCCGACCTCCCCGCAGTCAGGACCTCTACCGTCGACATTAACGCCATTCCCACGCATAAGGGCACTGGCAAGCCCCTGACACAAGTCAACATCGACGACGATCTGGCAGAGCATGCCAAGCCATGGCGGAAACCCGGCACTGACCTCAGCGACTACTTCAACTACGGCTTTGACGAGTTCACGTGGGCGCTGTATGCATCCAAGCAGGAGGGCCTGAGACAGGAGTTCAACTCCGAGGCGATCGCGGCAAATAACAAGAAGATGATGGAGGACATGCAGAACATGATGATGATGGGCATGGGCGGTATGCCTGGCATGATGCCGGGAGGTGGCGGCGGCGGTGCTGGATCAGGAGCACAGGGCGGCGGTGCCGGCAACATGGCTGGAATGGACGGCATGCCACCTGAGATGCAGCAGATGATGCAGCAAATGATGGCTTCGGGCGGTATGGACCCGAGTCAGATGGACCCCTCAGCCATGGGTGCCATGTTTGCCGGCATGCAGAACGGTGGTGGACAGCAAGGCCAGGGTGGTCAGGGCCAGAACTTTGGCGGTGGCAACTTTGGAGGCAACCAAGGTCAAGGATTCGGCTACGACCAAGGGAATATGGGTGGCGGAGGACACCGCGGCGGCTTTGCTAGAGGTCGCGGAGGCCGTCAGCGGTACTAGCAGTAGGGCGCTGTTGTAATTGCGGCACCTGTTCGTTCGGATATAGGACAGCCGAGAATGGCTGATGGCCGCGGAACAGGCGTTAAGCGGCGCAAAAGGAATCGGAGCTCTACCGCCCAGCCTACCAGTTGGGAAGACGCCAGTGGAGGAGACCCGGAACGATGTACACTACATATACCCAAACGTTAGGATCTTGGCATGGTCGCCATGAATAGAGGAGTTCCACATGATTGCCTTCTCCACACAAACGCTTCCTCCTTAGCATGGTTTTGTTCATCCTGGAATGTTTGAACAAATCATAAAGGCTTGACCTAGTAGTCTGAGCCGTGAGTCACCCGCCGTAAGGAATTATATGAAGTCTTAAGACGATTGGTTTTTCTCATCATCAAGTCTAGGTTAATCTTACGCTTTTATAAGACTTCATCGCATCTCGTTGAATGCCAGAGGGTTCAGCGTCGATTATCGCGCAAGAAGAACCGGGCACCCTACAGACCCTGGTGTCCAAGTACTCCCTTCTCCAGGTATTAGACTGTGACGCGAAGTCATCATTCTCTGGCCATGCGCCGAATAACACCAGCACATCTTCGATGTCAATGGAGATGTGGAAAGCTTGGTATTCATGCCAGGGGTATCTTTTTGTGTCAACAATAGCCTTCCCTATTATAGAATACTTTCCCTCAACCCCCCCTCTCGCGACCAAGCCCAGATACCGATCAACGCGGATGAGCCAGTCACCAGGCATTGTCTGGCGGGGCAGGAGCATTTTGATTTCGTGGCCACCAGTCGGATCGCTGGCAAACAGTGCCTGAAAGCTGTCGTCAATGTTCTCTTGTGAAATGAGCACACCCCAACAGTATTCCTGCTTGACCCTCAGTCGGGGTGTATCATCCCCTGCCCGCGGCAGGTCCTCTTCCTCGCCCAAGGGCTCACGCCTTGCTTTGATCGCGGCACATAGTCCATCGGATTCGGCAGTAAGTGTGAGGTTTCGTACCATAGTCATGCCTGTATGGAGTAGATTCCCGTCGAAGCCGGGGGTGGACTTCAGCTGGAACTCGGCAAGCTTTTGGAGGAAGTCCAAGGCGACCTCAAACACCGTCTTGGTGTAGTCCGGGACAATGGGGCTGACACCGAAGGAGCCCCTGTCCACCATGGATACAATCCCGTACACTTTATCCCTCGGGTCCTCGCAGAGCAGTCTTCCGGCATTACGTGACAGGGTGACCAAACTCTTGGATCCAATAGGCGACTGACGAGCCACCAGAAGAATCATACTGGTGTTAGAAAGACAGAGGCCGCCCGGGCCGGACTTCCCTTCCGGTTCAAGGCTGTAGGGATACCAGAAAGATCGGCAGTGTCGTAGTCTGAATATATGGACGAGGACGACAGATGGCATGCAATCCCTCCCGCACAGAAAGCTCACGGCCGAGCCGTGATATAGCTCCTGGAGGATCCACAGGCGACAGAAGTACGGTCTCCTGGAGAACGCTCCCATGGCGTGCAACAAGCGGCGTATGTTCCGAATCCCTAGAATTTGCTTCATATTCTGAAGCATCACGACGACACCGTCATCTTCCCACCATTCTGCGAACTCTGTAACCGCAGTACCTATAGTGACCCAGGTCTTTTCGTGCTCCGCTAATATTTTGTAAAGGAAGTCGCTGTCGTCAGCATGGTTGCCGACACAGGCCAGCACGTGGGCAGCCTTCCTATATATACTGCCCATCATGCCGACCTGGTTTCCTTTTTCTTCCAGGTTGCTCTGGTCAATGCAGATCGCATCGATCCAGTAGTGTTGGCTGCCGCCGTGCCAATGTGCCTGCTTGAGCACATATTCGCAGTTCTGTCTGACCTCCAGCCGTTGGTCATTGATGATAACGGCTGTGGTGAGAGCAGGATCGCCCCAAGTGTATGAGATGGCATGATACGAGGGTGCGCTCTCTACCGGCCAGGCCGTGAGCTTACACCTGACGCTGACCTTATCAGAGTCATCGATCCCAAGTACTTCCAACAATCTGATGTACGGTGCGTTGTCTGGGAGGGGATCATGATAGAATGGTGAGGGATCTGGTGATGATGGACTGGCTTCCATGGTCATATTGCAATGAGATAGTGAAGAAGTACATGTAATTTATAACGCCATATAAGAAAAGTAACAGTTACTGAAGTTTCGCAGTGATAATAGAGGGAGACATGGGAAAGCCTGAGACGGGTTAGTACTTCATAATACTAATGTCGTCTGCGTTATCCACTCGAGCGGCTGCAGTTGCTTCACGCCAGCCCAATCAGAAGGCCTATCCTCCTCCCAAAGCTGTCAAGTATATAGCGCCGGATCCGCATTTCCTGTTTTCTGCCCGTTGGCCAAGCCGGAGACTGATATTGGTGAGATCCGTGATAGAGAAGTAGGCGTGCAGGCGTGATGGAAACAACGCGGTTTTGCGTCAGCTACATATTATCGGGAGCCCTTGGTAGGCACATGCCAGCAGCTTACTCGGTGGGTTTTGTTCCCGGGATTGTCTCTTGCAACGGTTCATATTAGTGAAGCAAAGGAAGCAACCCTTGACCTGACAGCTAGGTGCTCAGCTCTGACGAGCAAGAAAATGGTCAATGGCAGAAGTACAACGCGCCAAAGTTGTCGGCATGCAGGGTTTTAGGAGACCTGTTTTGCGCGATATGTGCTAAGCAGTGTGAACTAAATTGAGCATCTTCATAAGGAGAGTGAGACCAGGAGCTCAGGAGCTTATGTGGACCGTAGAGCGCCCGCGTTGGGTGGATCGGCGGCGTCCATTGCAGGGGATAAGTGGCACAGAGTGTCCAAAGTGTTCTCTGCCTACACATCATAAGTACCTGTCACAACTTGTTGAGTTCCGACCTGATCAGCCCGCTTGAGAAACTGAACTGGTTTGAAGCATGATAGACAGCTGGATATATATTTTTTGTTGTTTCTTATGGCAAGTCCTCAGATCACTGATCCTGAAGTCGAATAACGTAACTTGCGAGAAACTGATTGGTATTAGTACATACATTCTGAGATACCCTACTCATGTCTACTCCGCGTTTGGATATCCCCGTAGTAGTTGCTCGTCGAATCGCTAGCACGGATGCCTCCCTTTTACTTCCATCATCCCTTACAGCAACAGCTCCAGGGGGTTCTCAAGAACCTTCTTCAACTCCTTCATGAACTCAGCACCGACCGCACCGTCAACGACCTTGTGGTCGAAGCTGGAGGTAATAACAATCTGGTCGTCCCAGGCGACACCGGTCGTACCGTCCTCGTTCTCAGCAGGGATGGCGACCTTCTTGGGGCTGCCAATGGCCAATATCGTGGACTGAGGGGGGTTGATGATAGCGGTGAAGCTGTCGACAGCGGGGTTCATGCCCAGGTTGGAGATGGAGATGGAACCGCCCTGGTACTCCTCGGGCTTGAGCTTGCCGTCACGGGCGCGCTTGGCAAGGTCCTTGACTGCAGAGGAGATGGCCTCGAGACCCTTGCCCTCGGCAGCCTTGACGATAGGGGTAATCAGACCAGTGGGGGTGGCGACGGCGACAGAAACATCGACGGTGTTGTATTGCCGGATGGCGCCCTCCTGCCAAGAGGAGTTGGCAGCGGGGACCTTCTTAGCGGCGGCAGCGATGGCCTTGATAAGGAAGTCGTTGACGCTCAGCTTGTACTTGCCCTCGGCGGAGCTGTTGAGAGCCTGGCGGAGCTTCATGAGCTTGCTGACGGAGATGGACGAGGAGACGAAGAAGTGGGGGTTGTCGCGGGTCGACTGCTGCAGGCGGCTGGCAATAACCTTGCGCATTCCGCTGAGAGGGATGTCCTCGTAGGCAGCGCCAGGGGCGGCAGCAGCAGGGGCGGCAGAAGACTTCTTGACGTCCTCCTCGGTGATCTTGCCACCGGGGCCGCTGCCCTTGACGGCAGACAGCTTGATGCCCTTCTCGATGGCCAATCGCTTGCCAGCGGGGGTAACGTTGGGCTCACGGTCCAGAGAAGTCTCGAACTTGCCCTTGAAGCCAGTGTCATCGGACTCGGGGGTGGGCTCGGGGGTTGATGCAGATGCAGAGGACTCCTCCTTCTTGGGCTCCTCCTTGGTCTCGGCAGGGGTAGCAGAAACGTCACCGCCAGCATCTTGCAGAGTGAATCCCTCAAAGGCCTTGACGTCGACTCCCTCCTCAACCATGACGGCAATTGGCTGTTCAGACAATGTCAGTAAGCCCATAGAAACCACAATCGCAGGTGGGTCCTTATCGCATGCCCGGAGCGACTTACGTTACCAACAGCGACGTCCTTCGCGCCAGAATCCCTCAGAATCTTGGCAAGCACACCCTCCTCCTGGAACTCGAAGTCCATCTGGGCCTTGTCCGTCTCGAGCTCGACGAGAACCTCACCAGGCTCAATGCTATCACCGATCTTCTTCTGCCATGTGCCGATGGCTCCAGCGGTCATGGTGGGCGACAGGGCGGGCATCCTGACGACGCTGTGAGGTGGGTAGGAGGCGTACCATCTTGCGAGGCTCGCGGTGGAGGGGAGGGCGGATCGGAGGGCGCTTCGAGGGTGAAGGGCTTGCCTTCGGAGTACTGGGGCGAGCATCTTGAAGGTGTGTGTGGTGGTGACGCGAAAATAACTCTCGGGGATCGAAGAAAGGAAGGCGTGTCCGGAACTGCGCTAAACCAGCTGGACAGTTGAAGAGGACGAGATAAATGCCCGGACTAGGTAGAAACGAATCTACTCGGAAAGTCCTATGAGCAATTGGCGATCGTGAGGAGAAGAGAGGGGGCGGGTGGGTGGTGGTCGCGAAGGAGAGATTTGAAATCGCGGATCGCCTAAGATTTGGTTGGTGAGATGGAGGAGGTCCGATGTTAGGGAGTTTTCGGCGTGCGATCTTTTTTCTCGTTGGGGGAGCTACAGCCAGTCTCGGATCGCTTTGGCGTTGGCACGTTGGATCGGTGGTCCGAGCACAAGATCCGCTAGACTGTTTCGGGTGCTAGTCTCTCCCGACGAAAACCGGGTGATATCAGCTGTTATCGATTGGTCTGATAAGCGATAGCCCGGCTTCTTATCGCGGCTGCGCTTACGATACCGACCAAGATATCTATGTACCTGCTGGGTACCTAGGTACCTAGGTAGGTACTTAGGTCCAACCATTGAAGTCCATAGCTCTGCCCGCAACGTCAATATTCAGATGTGAAACTTGAAAGCTACCTAGGTGTATGCCGCGGATTCTGTAAGCAAAGTACTTATATCACCCCTCATTCATATTTGCAAATGCCAGTCAGTCAAGTACTCTTCTCTGTCTAAGTACCTAGGTGGATGTCAACTTTTGGTGTTTTACGTCAGCAGCAATTTAGCACAGCCCGAAGAGTGGGGCCCGCGTAACTTGACACCCCTGCAGTTTGAAGCACGGCCCGTTGTAACTTGGTGGGTGGTGGGAAGCTGCCAGCTGCAACCTGGTCCCTTCGCCGAGTAACAACAGTAAGCTTGCTGCATCCAGGCGACGCAGCCAGATTGAAAGTCTACCTGACTACAAACTACCACCACACACAAAGGACGATGGGCTTCTTCTCTTCCATGTGATGCCACTATAACAGGCCTTTGCTTGATGCCTTTCCTGTCCATCCTTTATCAACAGCTGTTCTCGTTACTTGCATTGTTCTCCTACACGACAAGTCACTATTGGCGCATCCGAGGCCTATTCTGACGCTGCGTCAAAAGCATCACGAACTCCTCCCAAAACACCCCCTTTGCCTTTGCCCTCCCTGGACCTGGACTCACCCACGCCCGTAGCCCACGAATGCCACCAGATATCCGACCGGGACGGCGACCGCCACTATGAGCTCTCTCAAATTCGTCGCGTCCTCGCTGGATGCGATCCAAAAACATGCTGGCACTCGCCATAAGCCGCTGACGGAGTCCATTGAAAAGGCCCAAGCTGCGCTCAAAGAAGCAGACCCCCAACTCCCAGACCCTGAGGTAATATTTGCGCCACTGCAGATGGCCTCGAGATCCGGGAATGCCCAATTGAGTACCACCGCGCTCGACTGCATTGGCAAACTAGTCTCTTCATCCTACTTCTCCGCGACATCCGAGCCCCCCGCCGAAACAGCACCCGCCGATGATGCTACCGCTGCTGCCCCCGAACAACGCGCGCCGCTTATTGAGCGCGCCATCGATACAATATGCGACAGCTTTCAGGGCGAGACCACGCCCGTCGAGATACAACTACAGATCGTCAAGTCTCTGCTTGCTGCCGTACTCAATGACAAGATTGTTGTTCATGGGGCTGGTTTGCTGAAAGCTGTGCGCCAGGTCTACAATGTCTTCTTGCTCTCGAGGAATACGAACAACCAGCAAATAGCGCAGGGTACGCTAGTGCAAATGGTGGGCACAGTCTTTGAGCGGGTGAAGACGCGCTTGCACCTGAAAGAGACCCGGATTAATCTGGCTAAATTGAGGAACGGCGAGAGCAATGTCACCTTTGATCGGCAAGACTCTTTGGATGGCAATGGTGGCAGTGATGAAAGCGAAGAGTCTGCCGAAGCCTCAGATCCGGAGCGTTCAACGACTGAGCAAGTGGACGACGAGGGGCCGAAGCTTACTTTGAAGGACCTCGAACACCGGAAGAGTTTTGACGATTCCAACATGGGTGACGGGCCCACAATGGTGACAAAGCTGAAGGCGAACAGGAAGTCTGCGCGATCTGTGTCCGAGCAAAGCAACGCTGAGACGACCGTCACCGATCGTGACCAGGACGACTCACATGAGTCTCTCGAAGCAGAGGACGAGATATACGTCAGAGATGCATATCTCGTCTTCCGCTCGTTCTGCAACCTCTCCACCAAGAACCTGCCGCCAGACATGCTGTATGAGCTGCGTGGCCAACCTATGCGATCAAAACTGATCTCCCTCCACCTCATACATACCCTCTTAAACAACCATATATCAGTCTTCACGTCACCCCTGTGTACCATCACCAGCACAAAAAGTAACG
The DNA here is from genome assembly GCA_023375675.1 of Cytospora piceicola. NCBI lineage: Eukaryota > Fungi > Ascomycota > Sordariomycetes > Diaporthales > Cytosporaceae > Cytospora > Cytospora piceicola. The sequence goes on along the minus strand of JALQBC010000001.1, from coordinate 1,860,762 downwards.
AGCCCACGAGTTTTCTTCAAGCGATCAAGTTCTATCTATGTCTTAGTATATCCCGGAATGGCGCCAGTTCCGTCGACCGAGTATTTGAGGTCTGCTGTGATATTTTCTGGCTCATGCTGAAATTCATGCGAGCACCGTTCAAGGTCAGTGGTCCCCCATCCCTAATGTTGCGGAGCTGCATCTCACCACCAGGAACAGAAAGAAATAGAGGTATTTTTGAACGAAATCTACCTGGCGTTGCTGTCACGTAAGAACGCGTCTCCGACCCAGAAACTGCATGTTATTACCATTCTCCAAAGATTCTGCGCAGACCCTCGTGCACTGGTGGAGTCATATTTGAACTACGATTGCGACAGCCAGATGACCAACATTTTCCAAACGATCATCGAGGACCTGGCCAAATACTCTACACGCGATGTTCCAGTAAAGCCTGAGCAGGAACAGCGGTATGAAGACAAGGCTGCCAAGACAAACCCTGGCGACTGGCAGATCAAGGGCATGCTTCCACCCTCGCTGTCAGTAGCACACATTGTGCCGCCCGACGAACCAGAACCAGAGATCCCTAAGGAGTATGTGCTCAAGCGTGCTGCTCTGGACTCACTTGTCGAGTCTTTACGCTCCATGGTCAATTGGTCGCAACCGAATCCTGGGAGCGGAGCGGGTGAATCTTCCGACGTCGATAAGAGGCCATCTCTCGACGTGAGAGACTCAATTGACCCTTCATTGGCGGAGAGTACTTCGCGAATGGAGACCCCTGTCCTGCCATCAACACCCACAATGGACGACGACCCAGAGCAACTAGAGAAGGAAAAGGCCCGGAAGACTGCGCTGGCTCGAGCCATCCGGGCCTTTAATTTCAAACCCAAGAGGGGAATGAAGATGCTCCTCGATGGAGGATTCATTCCCAGCGACAATCCTCCAGACATTGCTCGTTTTCTTCTGAGTGAGGACCGCTTGGACAAGGCTCAAATCGGTGAATATCTTGGAGAGGGCGATGAAAAGAACATCCAAGTGATGCACGCCTTCGTCGATGCGATGGATTTCAAGAAAATGCGATTCGTCGACGCATTACGGCGTTTCTTGCAAGCTTTCCGACTCCCCGGCGAGGCTCAGAAGATTGATCGGTTCATGTTGCAATACGCATCTCGTTATCTCGGAGGTAATCCCAATGCTTTCGCAAGTTCAGACACTGCTTACGTGCTGGCGTACTCGGTCATCCTCTTGAACACCGATTTACACAGCACCAAGATTGCGAGGCGCATGACCAGGGAAGATTTCATCAAGAACAACCGAGGTATCAATGATAATGCTGATCTTCCTCCTGATTATCTCACCGCCATCTACGATGAGATCGCCAGCAACGAGATCGTGTTGAAGAGCGAGCGAGAAGCCGCAGCTGCATCAGGCACACCTCCACAAGCCACTGGCCTTGCTGCCGGTCTGGGCTCGGTCTTCTCGAACGTCGGCCGAGACTTGCAAAGGGAAGCATACGTGCAGCAGTCCGAAGAGATCGCCCTCAGGTCTGAGCAGCTTTTCAAGGATCTGTTCCGCAACCAACGGAAAAACGCTGCGAAGGCTGGGGTCAAGTTCATTCCTGCAACATCCTTCAAGCATGTCGGTCCGATGTTCGATGTTACTTGGATGTCGTATTTCTCGGCACTGTCCAACCAGATGCAAAATTCCCATAATATCGAAGTCATCAAGCTGTGCCTTGAGGGAATGAAACTCGCGGCGAAGATTGCCTGCTACTTTGAGCTTTCCACGCCACGTGAAGCCTTTATTTCGGTATTGAAGAACACAGCCAATCTCAACAACCCACAAGAAGTGCTGGCCAAGAATGTCGAGGCCATGAAGGTACTGCTGGAATTGGGTCAGACGGAGGGCAATTACCTGAAGGAGTCTTGGAAAGATATCCTCATGTGCATCAGTCAGTTGGACCGGCTGCAGCTGATCACTGGTGGCGTCGACGAGAACTCGGTGCCCGATGTTTCAAAGGCACGGTTTTTGCCACCCCAGAGAGAGAATACGAACGATTCGCGACGGTCCACCTCGTCCAGGAAGCATCGCCCACGTACCAATACTGGGCCTCAGGGATTCTCGACAATACTTGCTCTCGAGGCAAGGTCGGATGAAATGATCAAGTCAGTGGACAGAATATTCACCAAGACTGCCAACCTCAATGGCGACGCGATTGTGCACTTCGCGCGTGCTTTGACAGAAGTGAGTTGGGACGAGATCAAGGTGTCTGGCGCACACGATAGGCCCCGCATGTACAGTCTGCAGAAGATCGTTGAGATCAGTTACTACAACATGACGCGTGTCAGATTTGAATGGACGCACATCTGGGATGTGCTCGGCGAGCATTTTAACAAAGCTGGATGCCATATCAACGAGACAGTTGTTATTTTCTCCATCGACTCGTTGCGTCAACTGTCAATGAGGTTCATGGAGATTGACGAGTTGCCCGGCTTCAAGTTCCAGAAAGACTTCTTGAAGCCATTCGAGCATGTCATGGCCAACTCCAACAACCTCAGGGTTAAAGAGTTGATTCTCAGCTGCTTGATCCAGATGATCCAGGCCAGGGGCGAAAACATTCGCTCAGGATGGAGGACCATGTTCGGGATCTTTACCGTCGCGGCTCGGGATCCAAACGAAACCGTTGTGAACATGGCTTATGAGAACGTGCTCAAGGTTTACAAGACACGGTTCGGTGTAGTCATCAACCAAGGCGCTTTCACGGACCTCATTGTGTGTCTGACAGAGTTTTCGAAGAACATGAAATACCAGAAGAAGAGTTTGCAAGCGATGGAGACACTCAAGTCGATCATTCCGAAGATGCTCAAGACGCCAGAGTGCCCTCTGTCCCAAAGGTTCGATGTTAACGCGGCGAAGTCAAGTATGGCAGACATCAACCTCAAATCCCCTGGACAACAGACTCGCACGTCAGTGGAGGAGGGATTCTGGTTTCCGGTCCTGTTCGCCTTCCATGATGTGCTGATGACTGGTGAGGACCTTGAGGTGCGGTCGAACGCTCTGAACTATTTCTTCGAGGCTCTGCTCAAGTATGGTGGAGACTTCCCCTCCGAATTCTGGGACATCCTTTGGCGACAGCAGCTGTACCCCATCTTCATCGTGTTACGCTCCAGGCCCGAGATGACAAATGCTTTGAACCACGAGGAGCTGTCGGTCTGGCTATCAACCACCATGATCCAGGCCCTGCGCCATATGATCACGCTGTTCACCCACTACTTTGAGGCGTTGGAGTACATGCTCGACCGCTTCCTTGAGCTATTAGCGCTCTGCATCTGCCAGGAGAACGATACGATTGCGAGGATAGGGAGCAACTGTCTGCAGCAGCTTATCCTGCAAAATGTTAGGAAGTTCACCCAAGAGCATTGGTCGAAGATCGTCGGCGCATTCTGCGAGCTATTTGAACGGACGACTGCATACCAGCTCTTCTCAGCAACTACGATCAACAATACGGCTTCCTTGACACATGGCAACAATGGACTGGACTTCGGCGCACCATTGAGTCCGGGTGACGCAGGTGATGAGGATGCCCGGTCTCTGAAGCTTAACGGCGGAGAGGCGAAGGAGTGGGACGAGGACCGGCCATCTACAGCTGCAAGCACTGCAGAGGAGGACTCTGCAAAAACACCGACAGTAGCAACACCACTGGAGGAGTTCAGGCCCTCTACCAACCTTCAAATACCCCCGCCCCAAATCTCTGCCGCCCGTCGTCGTTTCTTCAACCGAATCATCAGTCGTTGTGTTCTCCAGCTTCTCATGATCGAGACCGTCAATGAGCTGTTCAGCAACGACAACGTATATGCGCAGATCCCGTCCAACGAACTTCTGCGTCTGATGGCTTCCCTCAAGAAGTCCTTCCTGTTCGCTCAGCGCTTCAACAACGACAAGGAGCTGCGTATGCGTCTCTGGCGCGAGGGTTTCATGAAGCAGCCTCCTAACCTGCTGAAACAGGAGTCTGGATCCGCTGCGACGTACGTGGCGATCCTCTTCCGTATGTTTGCCGATACAGATCCGCGTAGGAGTGAGTCCAAGGCGGACGTGGAGAACGCTTTGGTGCCCTTGTGCAAGAGCATTATCCGTTCCTACATCCTGCTCGAGGAGGATAGCCAGCACCGCAACATTGTGGCGTGGAGGCCTGTCGTTGTCGACGTATTGGAAGGATTCGCTGCTTTCCCTGTGGAGAACTTCAAGACGCACGTCCAAGCTTTCTACCAGCTAATTATTGACCTGTTGGCGAGCAAGGAGTTGACCGGAGAGTTGAGGGGCGCGATATTGAGTGCGCTGAAGAGAGTCGGTGAGGTAGAGCTGGGGATCATAGACCTCGATAACGTAAAGCGATAATTTCCGATTTTAGCAGGTCTCGGCTCTTAAGACATTGTCTTATATATATTTCTAGAGTGTATTTTCGAATATAATATATGTTTCTAGAGTGTATCTCGAGGTTAAAACCTATTTTTAAAGTAATTTTCGATATCTAGAATAGGTTTTTAAAGTGTATATATTTCGAGTATTTTTAAGATAAAACCTTTTATCTAGCCCTTTCCTTTTAAGGCTAAAACCGCTCCTGTAAAGGTTAAAGGTTCTATAGCTTATATAGCTTTAACGCCTGCCTCGGTAGTCGGGCTTATTTTAAAGTTTTACCGGGCAGTATACTTATATCGAACTCTTAACTATATAAATTTACTTTTTTACCTTTCGTCTTTAATTCTATTCTTTTTTCTTATAACTAACTTTCTTAACTTTTTAGCTATTAACTTATACTAATAAATATTAACTTAAAATTAAAAGTTAAAACTATAAAGCAGATTTAAAAGCTAAATCGAAGATACTGCTTAAAAAAAGGAAAGCTAAGGTAAAGCTAAAAGCCCCGGCTAAGCTAAAGGCTTCGGCTAAGTTAAAAGCTTCGGCCGAGCCTTTTACTTTATCTTATTACTTAAGTAAAAAAAGACTAAGTAGTATTACCGCTTTAAATAGCGATAATAAGTAGCCCGGACTTAATATACCTATTAATATTATATTTAGTAATACGTATAAAGCTTAAAAGACCGGAAACGCTAATACTATTATAATTTAGTTTCTATAAGACTATTTTAAACTAAACCGAGACTTAAAGATATTACTTACTTTCCCGAACTTAAAATAATTCCCGGAAATCGTTAATAAAATAACGTTTAAAGCTATTACTAATACCTCGAGTATATTATAAAAGTATAAGCTTTTTATAAATTTCGGATTCTTACCTATATATAAGATTTATACTAAAAAGGATAAAAGTAACTACTTAGTTTTAAATTAGTAAAACCCGGTACCGGACGTCTTTACTTTCCGGGAAAAGTAGCCTTAAAGCCTTTTTAAAGATAAAGTAAAGAGTAACCTTAACTTTATTAGCTATAAGTATAATAAAGTTACGTTATTTTACTCGTTTATAGCTATTAAAAAGAGTATAGAAATTATTAGTAAAATCCTTAACTTTAATAAAGTAAAATATATATATATATATTAGACTTATATCGGTAAGTAAGCGACCTTTTTCTTTTATATCCGGTTAGTATTAAATAGTGTCGATAAACCTTAATAATTTTAATACTATTTAGTACCGACAGACTTTAATAATCTTATACTATTTAGTACTAACGGACCTCGATAATCTTAGTACTATTTAGTGCTAACAGGACTTAAATAAACTTAATACTATTTAGTACTAACAGACCTTAATAAACTTAGTACTATTTAGTATTAACCGACCTCGATAATTTTAGCACTATTTAGTACTAACAGGACTTAATTAATTAATTTAATACTAAATAATACTAACAGACCTCGATAGTTTTAGTACCTTTTAATACTAACTACCTATAAATAATGTTAATAACTTTATAGTATATATATTCTATAGCCCTTTAATTAAAGCTAAACTATATAAGTTCTAGTTATACCTGTATACTTTAACAGACGTATATAAATAATATATCGAACTAGTCGAAGGGTTTTAAAACCTTAGCTTAAAGCAGATCTATAAGTCGGTGTTTAGTAACCCGAAATAGCCGGTTCGCTTAATTAAAAATAATAACGTCGGGATACTTTAACTTAAAAAGATTAATATAAACGCGACTATAAATATAATAATCTTATAATACTTCGCTTATTACCTTATAAGTATTTACTTAAATATAAAAAGTATTAGGCGGTATAAACGCTATAAACCGAGTAAGGAATTTCTATAAAGCTTTTTATATAATAACTTATTTCGTAGCCTTATATCGTACTTAGTATATATCCGATAACGGTATACCTTCGAGTCTACTATTATTAAAAAATCCGGCGGGTTAAATTCGAATAAAAAGCTTTTTAATAGTAAAAATACTATTTAAACCTATATATATACTACTGTTATATAATATAGATAATTTATAAACGATAACGTTAAAAGTATTTTAAATAATATAGCCTTTTAGTCGGTTATAAATATATTTATAGTATTTTGTTAACTACGTAACGAAATAAAGGATGTTTTTATCGAGGCTTTAAAAGGCGTTTATTAAAACTTTTAACGCTATATAAGATTTTTAGCTAAAGCGTTCTAATATAGCCGGTTAAACCGTAGCCGTATAAAAAGCCGTTAATAGAACTATAAAACCGAGGTCTTCGACGCTATAGCTAATATTCTCTTTATAAACTATTAAATAGTATTAGCTATAGTCGAAGAGATCTATACTTAAAGTTTTTTTAAAAAAGCTATACGTTATATTTATCCGGAATAAAAATATTTTTTAAAACTTTAAAATCTTACTACCCGAAACCTTTAGTATCGAGTAGTATATCGCCGGCCTTAATATAAACGTTGTCGTACTTATTATAAGTATTAAAGAAAATAACGAGAAAGTCGATAAGGATAGTAATAGCGTCTTTATATAAGATAAATATTAAAACAGACTAAAATAATACTACGTAGTATTAAGTTTTTTACCTTTTTAATTCCTGATTAATATCGATTTTATAACTATACTCGATAAACTTAATATATACGATAAAAAGGCTAAAAGCGACGTTAAGTACTAAAACCTCTATATAAACCGGCGAAACGATAAGGACGGAAAGCCTTTAAACCTATACGATATTAAACTTAAAGAGTTTTAAGTTATCGGTAAGCCTTATTTCTTAATTAGTATTTATTAATACTAATATTAACGCTTTTTATACCTTTTAATACTAACCTACTTTAATATAGTTTATATACTAACTAGCTAATTAAATATATACTACTTATAACTTATAGTAAATAATACGATATATAACGTTTTACTTACTAACGAGGTCGGTATAAGTAAAACCTTTATTTTTTTAATAAAATATAAGGTAGCTATTAATAACTATTTAGCTATTTTAGCCGAGTTAAATCTTACCGAGGATAAAAATACTAAAAGGTATATAAAGTTATATATACCTATAATACTTATACTACCTACCGTTATTATCGAATAATACTTCGATAAGATTTACCGGTTCTTTTTATTAAAAACCTTCTATATCCGGTTTTACTACGGTTCGAAAAGTAATACTAGCTATAACCCCGGTTTTTAATAAGCTATAATAACGACCGACTAGCTTTATACCGAGATAGAGCTTACCGTTTAAAAGAAGAATACTTTAAAAATAAGATTCGGGCTTTAAGGTTAGTATTAAATAGTATTAATATTTTCCTTTTTATCGATATTATTTAATACTAACTGCTTTAATTAACTACTAATAGTTAAATATAAAATAAAATATATATAAGATTTAGCTCTTTTTTTACTTTACCTTAGTATTCCGGATACTAAGAAAAACTTAAGGCTTTAACTTTATTAAAGAGAAAGGTAATCTGCTATTCGACTATAGCTTATAGAAATATAATATATAGAACTTAGTCCGAAAGTTTAATAAAAAGAAAATAGCTTATATTTATAAGATAATATCGGATATATATAAAAACGAGTCCTTTTAACGTAAAGCGGATATAATATAAAAGCTAAACTTACTTTTTAACGAAAAAAAAGTAAACTTTAAATTTTACGTTTTAAAAGACTAAGAAGCTTATAACGCCGACTATATTAATAATAGTATTAATAATAAGCTATCCGAGTAAAACGATTAAGTTAACGATAATAGTATAAAAGCTAAACATCGAGTTAGTCTACTTAACGAAAAGCTCGGAATTTTTATTAATATTTATAATAAACTACTCTTTATATAAATAAATACTAATAAGCTTTTAATATTTATAAACGAAAAGATAAAAAAGAATAAACCTATAATACTTAAGTTCTTTAACCGTTATTAAATAATATAGTTTTTACCTAGGTTTTACTTTTAGTATATTATCTTCGATAAGTACTAAATAATATAAAACCCTTATACCGGATAGTTCCGGCTTATATATATAGTAATCTGTATAGTCTACTAGCTAAACTATAAAGATAAAAAGACTAGCTTAGCCTTTTTAGTTATAATATCCGTTATACCTGCTATTAATAAAATTATAAACTACTATAATCTTACCTTTCTATTTTAATAAAATATAGACTTAAATAGTATAGCTTTTTTTAAAAAAAAAGCTTATAATAAATATTAAAGATAGCGTTTTAAAGTTCTTACCGGAAGCTATATTTTAAAAATAAAAAGCGGCGTTTACCTATATATATATATATTATAGTTAATAATAGTAAATACTATTTCCCGGCTTATAAGGTATACAGAATATCGGCGAAAACTATAACGGCCGAGATATTATAAAAACGATATTTTAGTATATTAAAATACGTTAAAAGATAAATATAATTACCTGCCTCCTCGAATACGTTAACAGTAAGCCTTAGCTAGTCTGCCCTTATAATAATATCTCTCCGTATATAATAAAAATATATAAGCTAAAATACAGAATTAATAAACACCTTATAAATAATTATATAAATAACTACTTTTAAAACCTTACGCTAAACGATAATAACGCCGGTATAGTTAAAGATAAGATTGAATTACCTTTAAAAAAAGGCTAAGTCGAGGTAGCCGTCGATAATAATAAAGAAACAGCGTTTTATCTAAACGCCGATATCCTCTGTATATTAATAATCGTATCGATAAATATACTTAGTTATAACGTTATACTAAGTAAAAACGCTATAAAGAATATACCGGAAAAGGTTATTATAAATAACTTTATCGAATCCGAAATCTAGCTAGTTTAAATAAAAGGTAGTAAAAGAAAGAAAAAAAATACCCGATAAGCCGTTAAAGAAATAGCTAACTAAAGTAACGGCCCGATCTCCTTTAACGCGAAGTATATAGACGCTATCCTTTATAGTACTAAGGATTTAAGCTTATTATACTTTTAGCTCCTTATATATAAATCTAACCTATATAACTTTATCCCTACCGAACGGAAAGCTGTCTTTAACTATATTATTTATAAATCGCTAATTAACTACCGTATATTAAAGCTAGTTACTAAGCGAGCCGTTAAACAGGAGAAGACCTTAGTTATAATCGCTACTCTTTAAAAGTAACTATAAATATAAGTTCCTTTCTCGTTAATACTATTTAATACCGATAACCTTTAATTTTATTCGTATTATTTAATACTAATAACCTTTTCTCCTGTTAATACTAAATAATACTAACGGTCTTCCTCTTATTCGTATTATTTAATACTAACAACTTTTATATTATAAGCTAACTATTTAATAGCTTTTTAGTTACTATTCTAGAAAAAGCCTCTTTATTAGTTTTATCAATCTACGCCGGTATAACCTCGTTAAAAAAAGCTATATATATTTCTAAGTTTAATAATAGTATATTTAATATTAACGTTTTAGTACTAAACTAGCGGTATAAATCCGCCGGCTTAAACCTTTACTATTATTATTACTATAGTATTTAAGTTTAGTATTTTTAAAACTTCGATATTACTATACAATCTTTTAAACGCCTTATCCGGGTTAACTAGTATATAAAGGTAATATAGGTTATACTATAGGTTAATAATACTATTTATAACTACCTCGAATATAAAGTATATATAAAAAAGGTATAAATACTCGCTACCGAGCTTATATTCCCTGACTAGCTAAAGAAGTATACTAAGCTTAAAACCCTTATAGTATATAAAGTACTACGTATTATTTAAAGCTAGCTTTTTAACCGTTATATCTAAAATATCTATTACTTTAAGGTTATTAAGGACTTTAACTCGATAGTTATCTACAATATTACTAAGTTTTATAAACAGCTTAAGCTATTACTATTAAGTACTTTAAAAGAAAAACCTTTTAAGTAAAACTTTTTAAAAAAGCTTAACGATAAGCTAAATACCTTTTTTAAAACGTAGCTTATCGGTAGTAACCTTAGCCGTAATCTTAATTAAAAGGTTATAACCGAGCTTTTAGCTATAACGGTCGATAAAGTTAATAAAACCGTAAGCTAAATAAATAGTATATAAAAGAAGATAGCCGATATAACTTTCGGTAGTATAAGGAAAAAGAAGATATCGGCGTTAAAGCAGATCTTCGACGATAATAGTTTTATAGCTAAACGGCAGAAGCGAAAAAAGGCTAAAAAGGCTAAAAAGGCTAAAAAGGCCGAAAAAGCTAAAAAGGCCGATAAGTTTAAAAAGGCCGATAAGTTTAAAAAGGCTTAAAAGTTTAAGTATCTAACTTTAATAAAATATAGGTAAAGATACGATTAAGTTAAATAAACCGGACCTTATACTTTATAAGATAGTTAGATAAATAGTCAGAGGTAAAGGCTTAAAAACTCGATAGTCTTCTATATTTAAGCTTTATTTAATAAATAACTTACTTTTTTAAAACGTTTTCTTAATTAATTAATACCTATTAGTACTATTATTTACTACTCCTTTATACTTATTAATACTAACTCGTTATTTATAACTTATTAAAAATAAGTCTTCGGATCCTTATAACTATTATTTTAAAGTATATTAATTAAGTAAATAATTACATTTATATAACTACAGAATAATATAACCTATACGACTTTAGCCGTTAAACTAGTAATCGAGATATTACTACTTATAATAGCTAGCCGACCTATATTACCCTTCTTCTCTATTACTATAGTTTATAATATAGTATTTACTAAAACTTTTATAGTATAAAGAGTACGTAAAGATAAGCCGGCTAAGTTAGTTTTAACTAAAAATACTAAAGCTTATACTTTTCGAAACTATTTCTATAATAAACTAAATAATACCGAAAATATCTTAGTTTAGTTTATATACGTTATATAAAACATATACCTTAAACTTAACGGCCTTATATACGCCTTAATAAACTTTAAACTTAATAAGAAAGAGCGTTATATTTTAGCTTTCGAGGTTTAAATAGTAGAAAAAGAGTAAAACGTTTTAAAGCAGAAACGCTTAACAGATAAAAAAGAAAAGCTTATAAAAGTCTCGGACTATTAACTTAAAGATAAAAACGTTAACATATAAAAGAGTAAATAGTATATTTAAAACTAAAAGGTATAAATCGAAAATTAAAAACGATATATAAACAAATATATATAGTCTATCTTTTAAGCTTTTATAAAGATCGAGTTTTTAAACGTTTAAACTAAGTAAGATATAAACGTTATCGAGTAAGCTATTTTAAAAGGTAAAGTAAGAATCTAATAAGTTTAAAAAGCTATAAAGAATTTAGTTAATATTTTAAAAGGTACGAAAGCTATAAATTAAAGGTAACTATACCTTTTTATTAACCTAATTAAAGGTTTACTAAACTATAGTATAGAAAAGTAAACGTTTACCGGTAAAAAAGACTTAAAACTTAAACTAAAAGGTAATATTTTATAAGGTATAAAGTAAGATAAATAATATTACTACTTATATTACTACTTAAATAACAGATAGTATAAGATTAATTTTTATAAAAAGATAAACCTTTAAAATATCTAAATAATTTATTACTTTTCTTTATTATATTTATTATTATTATTAATACCGTTATTACTATTATCGCTTTAATAAATATTAATAATTATCTCTTTATTATAGAATACTTAATATACTATTATTATATTAATAGTAGCGTTTATTAGTTTATAAAGTAAAATACTTATCGACTTTACCGAGTTAACTAAACGTTTTAAGTTAGCCGAATTAAGCTTAGCCGCTATCTTTTTAATAGCCTTAAAAGGCTTATAGTCTATTATAGCCTACCTTTTTAATATACCGCCCTCGGCCGGTTTAATAGTAGTACTAAGTTTTTATATTTAATATACCGGCGCTTAATCTTATTAGTATCGGAATATTTAGTTATAAAAAAGACTTACTATATTAAACCGCGCTTTAATACCGGGAACTTTAAAAATATCGATAAAATCGTTTATAAAAAGGTTTATACCTATTAACTATCTTTTATTAATAACAGATAAACGCCGGAGCCTTATATTAAAAAGGCTAGTCTATAAAGTAATTTCGACTTTATTAACCGTAGTCGAAAGCCGGGAAGTAATATAAATTATAGCCGAAAGGATATCTTTTTTCTTAGTATTAAGTATATTAACGTCGAAATAATCGTAAGCGTAGTCGACTATATAGCTCTTTTAAAAGCCGGCGGTAAAGTAAACGAAAGTAAAAGTATCGTTAAAATAGCTTTTAAAAACGTTTAAGTTATATATAGCCCGGTAGATAATATTATCGAAGCGACTATATTTATAGCTACCGATAATAAAAAAAAGATTATACGCCTTATTCTCTTTCTTAAAACTATAAAAGAACTTAAACTAATAGTTATAATAATAGCTTAAAAGAAATAAAGTAAAAGTATTTATTATAAAAAGTAAGGTACCGGTAAAAAGTTAATATATAACCGATAATAAAAAGCTTAAATTCTTCGGTAAATATATAACTAACGGTATATTAAAGTATTATAAAATATTTTAAATAGTAATAGCTTAGTTTAAAGTAATAAAAAGACAGGCTTACTACTATACTTACCTTTAAAAAAACAAGCTTACCGTTTAAAAGCTTTATCCGTAATAAACTATTATAATTAGAAACGGATATAAGTTATAGTTAATAAAGTTATACTATACTTTTTTATTTAACTAATACGCTATATTAATAATACTTAAACCTTAAAAGATAAAGGTAAAACGTTATAAACTTAAAGATAACTCTTTTATAATTTAAACGTTAAAGAAAATAAAATCGTTTATAAGTATAATAGTACGGCAGAATAACTATAAAAACTAAACTACTACTCTTTTTATTTAAAGACTAATAGTTATACTACTACTTTTAGCCGAAAAGTACTATTCTTTAAAATAAAATAAAAATAAAAATAAAAAAGCTACTTAAAATTAAAATAAAAATAAAAAAACTACTTAAAACTAACCTTTAAATTAAAAACAAAACTACTATAAAACTATAAAATAAAAACTATAAAATAAAAACTATAAAAAGAAATATTATTATTATAACTATTTAACCTAGTATTACCGTATCGTTAAAGATAAGTAACCGTTTAAACCGTTGTTCGGTATTACCTTTAAAGACTAAGACCTATTTTTTTTATAAAGTTTAAAGATCTATATCTTTAACTTAAAATAAGTAATAAAACTATATTACGTTTAACGATTACTATATTAAGATAAAACATTATAATAATCTAAAAAGTAAAGGTATTAACAAGATAAGTAATAACTAATACTTTACGAAAAGTTTTAAAGTTAGCTACTTAAAACTTCTTTATAGGTTTTATAGTAACTACTAGGATTACGAAAAGTTCTATAAAAAAGTATAGACAGAAAAAGAGGGTAAGGCGTAGTAAAAGCTATATAGCCTTTAACGTATATCTTTAATAACGGCAGGTTTTATTAATAATAATATTTTAGTATATAGGTATTTAGTATATAAGTATTAAAGGGTTAGCCGCCTTTAATACTTTAATACCGGGTTTTTATAATATAAAATAATACGTTTAAAAGCGGTTTTAAAGTAAATAAAGATAAGGATAATATAGATTATTATTATTGTTCTAGCGATATATTCGTAATTAAGACTATTTAAAATACCTAAGCCTTTATTAAGAAAGCTATTTAAAGTTAGCCGCTTAAGTAGCTCTCTTAATAAAGGCTTAAAAAAGACAGCTAAACTTAAAACCTTAATAAAGTACTTAAAGTAAATAATATACTTTACTTTTAGTATTAAACTAAACGTAGCTTCCTATATAAAACACCTAGTTAAATATTAAGCTAAATATTTAAGTATAGTTCTATAGATCCTTATATTTTATACTACTACTATTATACTATTAATTCCTCTTTATTTACTAAGTAGCTATAAATATTACTAAAATATTCGTCGATTACTATATTAAAAAGCTTTTATATTTTTAACCTAAAATCCTTTACTAAAGGTCTTTAACTTTCTATACCTTACTATACTATAAAAAGTTATAAATAGCCGAAAAACATATTAACTCTTCGGAAAATAATACTAAAAAAGCCGTTAACCGTTTCCTTAATATTTTCGGCTTTAACTACTTTAATAACCTACTTTATAATAAACTTTAAAAAAACGAGCTAGCTATCGGCTAGTTCTACTACTTTAAGGTCGTTAACGTAATAAAGACTACTAATATCGATATTTTTACTTACTTAACCTTTACTTAACTCGGTATTATCGATAACGTTATAGCGATTTACTACTTTAAAAAGTAAACGGAAGACCGTCGGTAAATAGTTTATAAATTCCTCCGAATTATAAGAAAGAGCTTAACGCTTAAGCTTAAGTAAATCTTTAACGTTATAAACCTTAAAGATTTAACGAATATTAACTACCTTTTAGACAGTATTATATAAGAAAATAGTAAGTTCTTATAGGTATAGAATAATACTAAAGATAAAAATAAGAAAGAGGATAAAAAAGATAAAGAGGAAAAAGAGAAAAACGAAAATAAGAATAAAAATAAAGATAAAAATAAAAGCAAAGATAATAAGCTATAAAGCCTTACTAGTAAAATAAGGCTAACTAAAATAAATAAAAAAGCTAGTTTTATAACCTATTTATATAAAATAAGGATTATATAAACTAAATAGTATATAACCTTTATAAAATAGTAATAAATATATAAAAAACTTTATTTTTAAAGAAAGGCTTATATAAAATTAATAAATCTTATTAAAGTCTAATTCTATCTCCGGGATAGCTATTAACCTTTATATTAATATAAATACTTTTTAAGTCTTTTAAAACTATAGTATAATTAATACCTTTATTTACGTTTTTATTATACTAACCGTTCGGTTTAACTAGTTTAATAAGGTAATATAAATAACGACTACTATATTATATATTACTATTATAAAAGGCTAGTAAACGGTATTACCTATAAAAAGACGTTTATATAGTAGTAGAATCTTTACCGTTATATATATATATAATATTAAAGATAGCCGAAGGCCGTTAGTTATACTTTTATTATTATCAGGCTTAAAGTATTGCGTTAAATTACCTTATCGCTTATTACGCCGCCTTATACCTTTATACCTTGCCCTTCGCCTTTTATACTACCCCGCCTTTTACCTTAAACGCTATTTTGTATTTCGATTAACAGCTTATTTAACCGGCTAGCTTAACTTTTTAACCTAGACTTTTTAAAGCGCCGTTAAAACTACTATAGTAACTACTATAATACTTTACTTATATATAATACTAAGATTTTTAAAAAAGCTTATTAATAGAAAAACATCGTTTAACTTATATATAAAGCTAAATAACGGCTAAACCGGCGTACTATAAAGCTTATAAGCTTATAAGGCGTAGTAAACCGCTACGTTAATACTTACGTACTTTTAACCTTAAACTAAGCTGTTATACCGCCCGAGGTTTTAACGTAAAAGTTTAAGCCGGCGGTATATATTAAAATCTCGTCGTTATACGTTATCTATAAAGAAGGTAACTATATTACGCTCTTATTTAAAGTATAAGCTTAGTTTTCGACCTAGCTTTATAACGGTATTTAGTTTAATAACTTTATTAAGTATAGGCTATTTATTAAATATAATAAGAGCTATACGTACTATAACTTATTATATATTAACCTAAACTATATTATATAAGAGCTGTACGATATTAACTAATTTAAAATAAAATACTATAACTATACCCTTATCTTCTGTTAAAACAGTCTTCCTGTCTTAGTAAAATACTTAAAATATAGCTTACTTTATTTCTTTTAAGTAAGTTTTATACCCGTTTATATATTATAAGCCTTAACTAACGTAATAATATATATCCTTTATAATACTCGAGTATATCTTACTTTAAATCTAAATACTTAAAGACGCCTATAGGCTACTAAAAAGTTCCGCCTTTAAACACTTACGATAATATACTTTTTTTACGTTCGAAGCTATACTACCTTTTTAATTTTATAAGAGCTCTGTCGTTACGTTAAACCTATATTACGTTTATCGGGCTAAAGTATACGTAAAGGTCGATTAGCTTTAACTTATTTACCTTTTTTACCTTACGGTTAAGTCTTTTACGTAGGTTATAGTCTATTAAAGATACCTACTTTTTTATTATACCGAGTAGCTAAAGGCCGGCCGGCTATTAAAAGTCTAACGTTTAACGGCTAGCTAGTAGGTATACTTTAAAGCGTAGCTTAAGCTATCTTTAAATAAGCCGATAACGAAGAAAGTCCGATAAGCTTTATAGCCGAGGTTTTAGTAACGTTACGTAAAAGCGTAACGTTTAAAGAAGTAAAGGCTATAGGTCCGAGGTTTCGAATTATAACGTTTCGAGGATTTAATTAATTAAATATTATCGTATTATCTAAAGTATTTTATTTAAGTATTAATAAAACCTTTTTTATTAAATAATACCTTTTAAGTTAATACGCCGCTATTATCTACCCGCTACTTACGCCGTTACCTACGCCGCTACCTACGCTATTATTTACTACCTACGCCTACGCTTATGTTTACTACTTATACTATTACCGTCGCCGTCGGTTAATCGCCTGCTATTACCGTTACTTAATTATTATTTAATACTTTATTTATTATCTACTATCTATTACCTACTACTTACTACCTATACTATCGCTGTCGCTATTACCGTTGCCGTCGCTGTCGTTATCGGTTAATTACTTACCGTTACCGTTGTGAAAGGCTAGCCCTTGAGTGGTCGTAGAAAGGGATCCTATTACTGTTTATAATCTTCTATAAGGGAAGATTCTAAGTAGCTGCTATAATAGTACGCAGAGTAGAGATTGTATTGCTCTTAGGCGTTATAGCGTAGGTGTAGCGTTATAGCGTAGGCTTCGGCCTATATGTGCCGAAGCCCTTATAGGCTTTAGCCTGTGATATTAGCCCCCCCCTTTCTAAGTATATCCCTAACCTTAAAGGTTTATACGCTGTACGTTACGTGAGAGTACGCTTATAGGGACCTTTAGCGTTACCTACTTAAGTCTATTACCTTTCGTAGCCTTTTGAATATGCCTTTTCTCTTTCTTTTTCTTTTAACCGTTAATCTTATTATAAGTGCCCCCTCTCTTTTTTTCTTCTATTTTAATTATAATAAAGGTTTTAAGCTGCTATGTAGCTATTTCTGTATTATTTATAAACGGCTTAATCTTTAACGTTTATTTACTATAGCTAGAAAACGAAAGTACGGCTTATCGCCGTCCTTTACCTATACGTCGCTTATAGGTAAAGCGTTCGCTACTATTAACTAAAAGAAACGAGATTGTATTTAAAAGGTTAAGGCCGACTTCCCTTATAACGCTTTAGCTACTTACTCCGATAATATTTATAAGGTTTTCTGCTTTAAGTATATTTACCGCTTAGCTAAAGATTTTAACGCGTTTTATTATAACTACCCCGGTAAGTAATAAACTAGTCGGGGGCTTATTTTAAGCGGCTTATACTTTATTAACCCTTCCGGTAGGTTAAGGAGTTTATTATACGTCTTATACGTATAGTAGTAACGGAAAGAATACTAGTTACCTGTATACTTTAGTAAGTTTCTTCTTTTAAAAGCCGTTTGCGTTATAGTGCTAATCTACTCGGTAGCTATTTAAGTACCCGGAGCTAATCGAAGCTGTTAAGACTTTAGCTAAAAAGGTAAAGTAGTTTAATTTTTAGAATTACGGTAAGCCTCCCCTTTTCCTATTATAAGTAGGCTTTAAACGGTTAACTCGTTTTCGTAAATTCTGTAGAGGTGTAAAACGCTGCCGGTCTTATAGTAATCTAAGCTTATAAGCAGTTATAAAGTAAAAAGGATATCCGGGCGAGCGGCTTAAGTAGTAGTAGTGTTTAGGCTATAAGCGGCTTATATACTATTAGTATAAACTTAGATAATAAGGTTTAAGCTTATCGCGTAAGTAGTAAGTAATACTATATCTATTAAGTAACGGCTAACTCCTTTTTAAAAGTAAAAGAATAACTTTATTTAAAGTCTTATTACTACTGTCTATAGCTTAACGGTTAAGCTTAATAAGCTAAAGGATAAGGTAGTTAAAATTAAGAAATCTATTATTTTATATATAGGCCGCGACTCGAGCGATAGTAAGAGTTAGCTAGTATAGTTATACGTATAGGTATGTTATAAGCTGCTCTTTCGCTTAGTTTAATAAGTTTAAAAAAAAGGATAGGGACGTAAGGAGTTATTACCGCCGTCGGAAGAGAAGAAGGTTTATAGTTTAAACAGGTATATAGCTAGTATCGAGCAGCTTGCTTTCTTTAAGCTAGCTAAATTCTATCTTACTAGTATTATTATATTGTTTCGGCTTATATAATAAGTTAGCACCTATTAGTATAAAATAACGTAGGTTTTCGTATTATTTAGTACTAACCGTCTATTATACTAATAACAGAGGTATAGCGGCTTATTATAGCTAATTACTATAGCCTTTAGTATAGTAGATTTTCTCTTTATTTATATAAGGGGGCTATTATAGTTATAAGCTAACCTGTAGTAGCTTTTATACTTGTCGAGTACGGTTATATCTTCGAAGTTTTCTAATAGTTCTTAAGAGGGCTAGACTTAACTAACTTATTTAATGTAAACTTTATATTCTAATACTATACCTGCTTTAGGTTTACCTTATACCGGCTTCTTATATACGCTAAGAATACTTTTAATATAGTACTTAAGCTTTACCTTATCTCCGCCCTTTTTTAAGACGATTAAAGGTAGCTAGTAATTACGAAAAGCTTAAAATAAGAGCGGGTTGTTACTTGCTTTTAATAAGAGATCTATATAAAAGCGTAGATATATATCTAACGGCACCTTTAGTTTTACGGTATAAAAGTCTATTACGGCGGATATACGATACTTCTTATATAGTTAAGCGAGTTTTTTAAAAGGTTAGTTAGTTTAAACGTTTTTAAAAGACAGTTAAACGTAATCCCTTATAATAAAGCGCTTTATAGGGCTACGCCGTTAGTTAGCTACTCTTTTTATCCTCTATTAGATAGCGGCTATAGCCGCTTAAACGAATTCCGTTACGTCTTTAAGCCGTTATATAAAGTCTTCGGCTTAAGCGTACGGCTTATAAGCCGGTATAGTTAAACGTTATACTTATTAAATTAGCTCGGTATAGTAACCGTATTAAAGGAAAAATAGGCTAATATCGATTATAAAAGTATCCCGGTTATTAATAGTAAGCTATATCTTTAAAAGGAGTAAGCTTTAATCGAACTAAGTATATATAATAAAAGCTTATAGGTAATCGAAAACCTTTTAGTTAGCCCGCTCGGTAATACTATCGGTCTTAAGGTAATATATAGTACTTAGTCGCTACTTAATATTAATAAGATTATAAAGGCGTTTTTAAAATCCTTTTATTTAGTTAAAGCTACGGTTATTAGTTAAAGCGTTAAAGAAACTATAGAATCGTTAATAGTAGTTTAAAAACCGTTTAGTATAGGCTTTAGCTTTTATTATAATTATAGCCTTAAGCGTAATAGCTTTACTTAGCCTGTTTATAATAACTATAAAGAACTCGGGGTTTTTTAGATATTCTTAAGGTAAGTAAGTTATAAAGTCGATAAATAACTCGCTTTATATCTGCTCGAGAACTAAAAAGGGCTTAAAAAGGCTTTTCTTCCGGTATCGCTAAATAATCTTCCTTTTATAAATGTCGTAGTTTTTTATAAAGCGACATACTATACGATATATCCCGGGCTAAAAGTATTTATAACTAAGTAGCGAGATAGTTATATCCCGCTTAAGGTAGCTAGAGATATAAGAGTTATAGGTATTTTAGATAAGGCTAGTATGTAACGGCTTTTACTTAAGTATTTATATATTCTTTCGGAACTAGAAAATATAGTTGTTATTTATTTCGTACTTTATAATTAAAACGTTAAAGAACGTATTATTTGTTATCTGTATATTAAAAAGGAAGCTTTTAGCCTTTTTATAGACGGCTCGGATAAGGTAAAAATAGTTCGTGTTGTATTTAAAAGTAATATCTTATACGTTTTATAAGTCTTTATAAGTAAATAGCTTTCTGTTTTAAAGAACTGTCTTACCGCTAA
The DNA here is from genome assembly GCA_023375675.1 of Cytospora piceicola. Taxonomy (NCBI): domain Eukaryota; kingdom Fungi; phylum Ascomycota; class Sordariomycetes; order Diaporthales; family Cytosporaceae; genus Cytospora; species Cytospora piceicola. The sequence goes on along the minus strand of JALQBC010000001.1, from coordinate 1,840,179 downwards.
CGATAAAAGTAGTAAGTTAAGTAAAACTGTTCTAACGCTGTCTTAAAGATAGCTATTCTTTATAAAGTAATTAAATATCCCGACTTATAAGGCGTTCGTTATCTATCCCTTTCGGTATATTTTATTCCCTTTTAAATAGTATATCTAGTCGCGTTATAGCGGCTTCCTTATAGTATTCGAACTAGAAGCGGAAGCGTAAGAGTTTTTTTAACTAACGAACTTAACGCTTTAAAAAACGTCGAGTTATTATAAAGTACTTTAGATTCTTATAGTCTAAGTAGATAGTAAATAAGGAAGCTATATTATAAAGCTCGGCGTTTTATATACTTAAGTAGCTTATAATAGTAAAGAGTTTTTTATTATAGATTTTATAATTACTTTTTATAGACGTAAGTTACTATAAGTAATATACTATCGGGTAAAATAGTTTATTATAGCTTTACTAAGATAAGTAGCCTTTTAAAGAATACTTAAAGCTATTTACTTTAAGAAGTATATAAAGGTTTAGATCGTATTAGGCTAAAACCGGTTCGGTAATAAAACAGTATTTAAGCTACTCGAAGAAAGCTTCCTGCTCGGGTCCTTAACGAAAGAGAGTCTTTTTCTTTATAAAAAGTAAAAAGAGGCCGGCGATTTTTAAGTAATTCTTAATAAACTACCGGTAGAAGTTAGCGAAGCCGAAGAAGCTGTATATACCTTTAAGCGTGTTTAGAGCTTCTTAATCTTTAATAGTAAGTAGTTTCTCCGGGTTTATTTTAATTCCGACCCCGGCTTTAATAATAAACTTAAAATATTTTATTTTCTATACGCCGAACTCGTATTTAAAGATATTTAGGTTAAAACCTACGGCTTATAAAGCGTTTAAAATCTGTTTAACTTTAGTATTATAGTTTTAACGTATCCCGTTAAAGTAAATAAATACGTTATCGAGGTACGTTAAGTAAGTAATATCGAGGTGTTTACGTAGTACTAAGTTAATATATTATTAGAAGGTAGTAGGTATTTCGGATAAGCTAAAAGGTGTTATTAACTATTCGAAAAAGCCGAATCGAGTCCGGAAGGCTGTTTTCTACTTATCCCTCTTTTTAATACAGAGCTTATAAAAAGCCGTTCGGATATCGAGCTTAATAAACTATTTTACTTATAAGATACTTATAAGTGTTTCTTTAATAAAAAGGAGAGGGTACCGATCTGCTCGGGTAATAGTATTAAAGGTATAATAGTTTATATAGAAATAAACGCCCTTACTAAGCTTTTTAATAAAGATAACCGATATGTTTGCTAATAAGCTACTCGCTTATATATAGCCTTTATTAAGCAGCTTAATAAATGTCTTATAAAAGACTAAAAGCTTATTTCGCGATATTCTGTATAGGGGGCTTTATAAGGCTTTAACTAGCTTACCGTTTATATTAAAGGTAAAGTAAATCTTGTAGTTAGCTTTTAAGCAGTACGGTAAAAGCTTATCCTCTTTATCTTTATCGAAGAGTTTAGTAAAGTAAGCGAACTTTTATAAAAGGCGGTCGGTAACCTATACTTCGGTTTTTAAAGTAAGTGTTTTATTAATATTTATAAGCGTTACGGTAAAGAGCTATATAGTCGTTATTTATAAACGTTTACCTTATTATACTTTAGCTTTAAAGACGAGTATACTAACGCCTATAACGACGTACTTCGAAATAAAAGTAAACCTTTATTCTTATACCTTAAGGTTGCCTACTCGTCCGATTATAATATAATACTTATAAGCCGTATAGATAATATGTTTTATCTCGGCTTATAGCTTTTTTAAGATAATACTATAGTATAGATATAGAATAATATAAGCTTAGACGCGGTGTTTATATCTGTCGAGGTCGACGTTTAAAAAGGTTATTTTTAAAATAACTTCCGGAAGAGTAGTAGTTTTAAAGCTTACTACTTATTTTAAAGTGTAGGGGGAGATAAGAAAGTATATAAGGCAGAAGTTATAAGTAAGCTAGTTATTAACCGTAAAGTAGCTTTTATAGCCGGTATCTACTAGTATATTAACGAACTTAATTTAATTATATAATAAGTTAACTATAAAAAAAGAACCGTTTATAAGCAGCTTTATAGCCTTTAGCTCGAACTTAATACTTTTTAGCTTTTATATGTAACTAGGTATAAGAGCTACTTGTTTTCTGTTTAAAGGCCGATTAGGTTCTTATTTTCCTTTTCCTTCTTTTAGGTAATAATAGCTTAGACGTTGCTTTATAAAGGGGGCGTAGCTAGTAATAAATAATAGCGGTTCGTATAGTAGTCGGACTAGGTATAACGTAAATAAAGGTTTTCGTCTTTACGTTGTTAAATCTTTTCGTTACTTACTTAGCGTGTTTACTGCTTTTTACCTTATCTAGCTTTTACGGCGTTTACGCCGGTTATTATAACGTTGCTATTTTTATCGGCAGCGACGTAGTATATTATTATTAACGTTTATTATCTCGATTATTTAGGCGTACTTATATAAAAAGTAGCTAAGTAGCTATTTTTCTTTTTTAAGTTTAAACGTTTTATATTTCTTATAATTTTAAGTACGGTTTTAACTTATTCTGTATAGTAGGTCGGTATGTTTATAGGTATAAGTTCTCTTTTTAGCTTATTGTTAATCGTTTTCGAAAGGATAGTAAGCTTAGCTTTATTAAGTTAAAGGGTTTTTTTTAACTCAGAAAGCACTTATTTTTAGTTCGTATAGAACGGAGAGAATTTCTAGTTTTCGCTTTATATAGTTTTAAGCAGCTCTTATTTTACTTATACTAGTATATTTTCGTTGTAATAGTAACTATAAAGGTACGTTATAAAAGTAATAGGGTTATAGTTTTAATTAGGCTTACCGGTAGTATAGTAAGAGCTAGCGAGTTTCTTTATTATTCTTTTTAAGCGATTATAAATTATATAGTATTTATCGTAGTTACTACCGATAAAGTTTATATCCCGATCGAGTTTATATTTTATCTGCGCTTCTTATAGGAGGTAACGTGTCCGATTACTATTAAACTTCTCGGGCTAAGGGAGGGGTTTACGTTTTTCGTTAGCTAAGAAGTTTCGGTTTGTGTTATTATATTTTAAGCCTCGGTTATTATATAAGCCTAAGAATAGTAGTTCTTTAGACGTAAGAGTAGGTTCCGCTCGGTTTTTATCGGGGGGCGCTTTTCTTATAGCCGACGTATTACTAGCCTATAACTAAGTATAAATTTAATTAGCGGCTTATTTCGCTTCGGCTTTTTAAAGGGCGTTTACGAACTGTTTTTATAGTTTATAACGGTTTATCTTATTACTTTTACGTAGTTTTAAAACAACTTATATAAGTTCGTTACGTTCGTTAACGCGGTTTCGTTTATAGGCCTTGAATTACTACCTTTATAGCTATTAGAAAAGGTCTAACGTAAGGGCAGGTCGCTTTATTTTAGGTAAGGACTTGTTTAATATCGTTTTAAGCTATAACTGCTCTTTAGCAGTACTATCGCCTATTATAATAGATAGAAGATTATATATAAAAGGCTAGCCTTTAAGTAGTTGCAGAAAGGGATCTTATTACTGTTTATAATCTTCTATAAGGGAAGATTCTAAGTAGCTGTTATAGTAGTACGCAGAGCAGAGATTATACTGCTCTTAAGCGTTATAGTGTAGGTGTAGCGTTGTGGCGTAGGCTTCGGCCCGTGTGTGCCGAAGCCCCTGTAGGCTTTAGCTCGTGATAACCGTTACCTAATACCGTTATCTACTACTACTACTACTACTACTACTACTACTACTACTACTGCCGAGTAGTAATTACTATTAACCTAAAAGTATACTATACTATCTAGGTATATATCCTAATTACCTCCCTTATAGTCTCTTTAACCTTAGTTTACCTTATAGTATACTACAGTAGGCTTTATTATATAAATTATAATCCCGATAAATTTATTTTATATAAGCGATTAAAAAATTAACTTACCGCTACTAAACTTATCTCTATAAACTACTATAGAAAGTATTTAGTTACTTTAAAGATAAAGTAACTAACGTTATTATAATCCGTCTTATTTTAACTAAATAAAATCTATCTAATAATAAAAACAGCTAATATACTATTATAGTTCTTTAACGTTATAGCTCTATCCGTCCCTGTTATTAAAGGCCGCGCCTTTACGTAAGGTATTAAAACTAAAACGTTTTATTTAGTCGGCTATCTTATTTATAATATCGTATATCCGGTCGGCGTTATATACGATAATACTAAATTACTATTAGGCCGTTTTTTAAACGATATTAAACGTTACCTCGGCCTTATCTTTAATTTAAGCTACCTATCTGTTAACCTTTATAATAGCCTCGAAGAATATACGTATAACCTCTTCCGTGTTTTAGTCCTTTCCGTTACCTTTTAAAATCGAGGCGATTTCGGGATACTTTTCTTTAATTACCTTAACGAAGTCGACTAAAAGGTTTTAAGCCCGGCCCGGGTTCTCTATAATAAAGCTTATAAAGGTAACAGGTACCTTATCTCGCTTTTAAAGCCTTTAAAGCTATATAAAGCCCTATACGATTTTACCTATAAGGTTAAAGATAATACGCCTTAAGGTAAAGCTATAGTTAAAAACCGACGATATAAACTGTATAAAAACATCTTTTATATCCGATATTAATAAAGATAACACAGGCTCGCTTACCTATTTTTAATACGAATTCTAATATATAAATAAAAGGCCCGGCGACGTAATAGTTAGCTTATTAAAGGTAAAAATACCGGTATTATAAAAGGCAGAGGTATCGTCTCTTTCCTATAGCTAAGTTTCGGTAATAATACTTAGCTAACGCTTAATAATCTCGAAGATAATACTTTAAAAGACCTATACTTTAATAATATTACTATCGAGCTATAGGCTGTACTCCTCCCTCTTATATATACGTATAAGCTTTACGTTTATTTCCGAAGCTTTACTTATATCCTTATATACTATTTTAAAAAAGCTATATAGTATCTCTACGTTATATATAACAGTATACGATAGCAGCTCCCTTTTAGTTTACTTATCTTAACTAGTTCCGGGCTCCGGGAGTATACGCTCCTTATAGTACGAGTATAAGTCGAAAAGGTTCTAATAGTTAAAATAAGCCCCTATCGGAAATAATATAATATATTTCTAGCTAAAAAACATATTAAGCCGAAAATAAGTATACTCGAAACGACGGTATATAAACGTTATTAGCTAAAACTTAAGTTAGTATATATAAACGTTATAAATAACAGATAAGATAACTTTTTACGTTATTTATTTACTTAGTTTTCGGCCTATAAACGTTTAGTTTTTAGCTAACGCTAAATAATAATATATATATATAAAGCAATATATATATATAAAGCGGCGGTAATAGTAGTAGTATCGGTATCGGCTCGGGTTCGTCTTTATACTATAGCTATAATAATAGTAATATTAGTATCGATAATTTAATAGAAAAGCAGCTTTACGCCTTTAAGCTAAGATTTCGTATTTATATAAACGATTACTACCTCTAACAGATAATCTTAGTCTTATATCCGATAAGTCGGGAAGGCTATATACTTATTTCGGATATATACTTAAACAGTATATCCTATATTATTATAATCCGTTTAAATCAGGCTTTAGAAAATATTAGTAGTAAACTTAGTCTTTTTTACTAAATATCGCCTTTTTAGCTACTACTTTAATATCTAACAAATATACTTATAGCTTTTCCTATCTCCTTTTTTCTATAACGTTATTTAAGTAAGTTACCTTACTTTAATAGTATAAAGATAAAAGCTTTTTATAATTCGTACCTCTGCTCTTTAGTCGTTTAGCTTTTAAAAAAGAGCTTTCGTTTTAGTTAGTATTAAAAGGTATAAACGAAATTAATATATAAACTATTAGTACCCTTTAATACTAACTACTACTAGCTACTAACTAGTAATTCTAATCTATTTTTAAGGTTTATTATTATAGTCTTTAAAGTTATTAATTATACCTGTTAAATTTTAAATAAACGTTATATTAACGCGGTTAAAGACCGTATTAAGCGTAATATAGTCTTTTCTTATATTTACTATTAAATATAAATAGTATAGCTACCCGAAATTAAACTTTAATTCTTATAGTCGTTTACTATTACCGATATATAGTAAAAGTCTATTAAATAACTTTATAACTATTTACTAGCTTTTTATAAAAGGCTTACTATTAAGTATTAGCTCTCTTTTAAATATAAAAAAGAAAAAGAAAGCTTCGATACTTATTATAGTCGCTTTTAATACCTCCTTATAATACGGTTAATTATATTATAGATTATATCTTCTATATTATATACGGCCTTTACGCTAAGTACTTTATAGCTTAAGAAAAAGAGAACTACCTTATATTATCGAGCTTAAAAACTACTCTCGATCCCCTTTTTTATAGCTATTATACCGAAACTAAAAACCCTCTTAATAATAACTACTATACTAAGACTAAAGACCTCCTTAGTAACAGCTACTATACCGAAACTAAAAACCTCTTTAGTAATAGCCTTTATACTAAGACCGAGGACCTCTCTAATAACAGCCTCTACACTAAGACTAAAGACCTCCTTAGTAACAGCCTTTATACTAAGACCGAAGACCTCTTTAATAACAGCCTCTATATTAAGACCGAAGACTCTAATAATAACCTTTATACCGAAACTAAAAACCCCTTTAATAACCTTTACTATAGCCTTTAAATAGTACCGGATAGTTAACTATTTATAAACGTTCACCTCTTATATAAAATCGTCGAAGAGATCGCTAAAATATCTATCTCGAATAAGTTCTTCGATATATATTTAAAAGAACAGTTCTCCTTTCTACCCTTTACTTAAATAAGCAGCTCTCTCCGGCAGGCTTATATATAAAAGGCTAAGTACGCCCCCCCGACAGAAATAATAACTTATAAAAAAAACAGGTAATAAAATATATAAATACTAAACGATATATCTCCTATAAACTAATAATTTTATAATAAATATAGTAAACCTACGTTAGCTAACCGAATATAATATACTCTTTATCGATATAAGTAAATACTTATATTAAAGTAGTACCTTTACGTTAGTCCTTTAAAATATAGCGGCTATTACTAAAATCGTTTTATATAAACCTATAGAATTATCTAACTAGTCTGTTATACTTAAAAGCCTACTAAACTTAAAAAAAGTAGTATTAGTATACCTTATAAAGCCTTACTTCGATATATATATAAGCCTTAAGGTAAATAACAGACTACTATATCTTATAGACGTAACCTTTTATACCGAGTAATAGGAGTTTATAAAGTAGTTTTAAAACCCTTTTTTATTAAATACTATAACGTTTAACGGCGAAAACCTTATTAGCTTTATACTTATACCTTATAAGAATATTTAAAGTATCGAGTATAAGCTTAAAACGTAGTTTTTTAAAAACTAGTTTAGCTTAGCTTTTAAAAAAGAAAAGCCTCCTCGGGTTCGTAACTACGCCCTTTAGCTTATTAACCTCCCGGATTCTATCAGAATATAAAGGAATAAAATTACCTTTTTTTAAAGTTAAGGCGAGTATAACTAAGGTATATTATCTTAAGCGTTTTAAACTCTTTATTATATTAGGTTAACGTTATATAGCGTTTCGCTTTACTTAAAATTTAAAAAGACTAAAGAATTAAAGCAGTATAAATAGTATAGCACGAATAAAAAGTATATACCTAAATACTTAAGTACTTAAGACAGATTTAATTATTTTTAAAAACTAATATAAACTAGTAAGCTAATTTAATACAATACGAAAGTCAGTATCTCTTATCTTAGTTAGTATTAAAAGGTACCGATAATCTATAGGTCGATTAAATACACCTTTTAATACTAACTACTAACTGCCGTTAGTTAAAAGCTAACAGCTAACAGTTAAAAGCTAATAGTTAGCAGTTAACAGTTAGCAGTTAGTAGTTATAGCTTCTATTATTCTAGCTATTAATTAGCCTTTATATAAGAGATAACACGCGATTTAGCCGTATATATATAGCACTTTAACTAAGCCTATTTATTAAGATAGACCTCCGTTTAACATCTCGCTTACTATTAATTAAGCTACTTAAGCGAATTTAATACTATATTCAGAGTCTTTTAATTACCGGTAAAATTACTAATTACTAATTACTAATCTCAACTACTAGCTAGTATTAGCTATAGCTAGATATTAGCTATTAATTACTAGCTGTTATTATTAATATAATTACTAAAACACTAAAACACTACGATATCTAGTAAATATATACTATATACTTATAAGGTTAGCCTTATTTATATAAGATCGCGATAAGGTAGTATAGGTCTTAACCTATAGATCCCGCTCGGTAAGCTTAATTCTACCTAATTTAGTAAAGGGCGGGCTTAAAGATTAAAGCGAGTTAGTTTTTTATTATATACCCTATATACAGCTTTATAAGGCTGTAAAGATAGTTACCGAGCCTTAATTACTTAGTAACCTATAGCCGAAAACAGCTATATTATAAATAGCCTTATTATTTACTCTTTTACCGCTAATCAGCTATATATTAATTATATAAAGATAGTACGAATTAATCCGTTTAGCCGGTCGTTTTTATATATAAAAGTAAAGTATATATAAGTATAAGTTATCTAATATATACTTTTTAATCTTTATAATTTCGTTAAAGATACCTTTACCTAACTACAGATTTTAGTAGTAGTTAATACTAAAAGGTATAAATAGATCGTACCGTAGGTTCGAAAGTATACTTACCTTAAACATTTACCTTAAACCTACAGAGTTTACTTACCTTAAACGTTTTAAAATATATACGTCTACGCTAAAAGATAAGTTTAATAGCTATAAATCGATTTATTACGTTTACTATATAAATTAATTAGTCGGCTTACGTAAACGTATACCGGAGCCTACCGTAGTATATATCGAGGTAAATATATATCGGAGGGACTATAAAAAGGCCGATAAGAAAACAGACTCGAATAACAGTATATAACACTTAAAGGCTTTAATACCTATACTATAAGAGGTTTAGTCGGCTAAATTAACTAACGGTAATAATATTAGTAATAATTACTAGTAATATATAGTAGGTAATAACCTATAGGTAAAGCTGTAAGTAGTAGGCAGTAGGCAGTAGGCAGTAGGTAGTAAGCAGTAGGCAGTTAGCACTAAATAGCGCTAATAAATTAATTAGTAACACTATATAGTACTATTAATTAATTTATTCGCACCTTTTAATACTAACTAAGGTAAGAACTATATTATACAGTTTTACTATAAGGATATTAACAGTCTATAAAGCTATCTATAAGTTAAATTTAAGTAAATAGTTAAATAAATAACTATAAACCTATAAAAATAACTATCTTCCTTTAGTATATATATACTAAAAGATAAGTTTAATATATATAAGTCGATTTTTTATAATTCTTATATAAAATAATTTATCGGCGATAGAAAAGTATACATTTAAGCCTACTATAGTATACTATATTATAAACCTATATCGGAAAAACTATAAAAAAACGTTCAAATTAAAAGAAAAATACCGGAGATAAAATTAAAAGCAGTAACTTAAATAAGGCTATCTAACTTACTAAATACCCCGTTTTTAAACGTAACCTTCTATAAAACATACCCTTTCTTAAATAGCGTATATACTTAAATAAATATTCTACACGATAACAGCTTATCTCCTTTTAGCTTAGCTAATAATACTTTCCGAGTATATAATTACAGTAGTAATAAGACTTTAAACGGTATATAGTAATAGCTAGTTAAGGCTTATAGTTTATCTTTAAGCTTTAAAAGTTCGTTTTTAAACCTTCTATATAAAACGTAGGCTCGTTTCTAAGTAAAAGACTATCTATACGTAATATAAGCCTAATTCGTTAAAGTAAGTTATAATAAGTCTATACTATCTCTTAAGTAGTATTACCTAAGTATATTATATAGATATAGCTTATTCCCTTTTATTTTAACTATAGCTTAAATAATAATACTCTCCGAGTATATAATTATAGTAGTAATAAAAACCTAAGTAGATTAACGACGTAGTTTTAATAATAATCCAGGTTTTAAGCTTTTAAGCGTATAATAGCTTTTTAAAAACTTTATTTACAGAATATTATAGTTATTTACTAAGCTAGTTCTTTAAAAGATTCCGAAACGACGCTTTAACGTACGGCCTTTTAGCTATAAGAGTTACTAGTAGGTCTTTTATCTTATATAGTTCTTATTATATAGTTTTTTAAATAGCTTAATAAACTAAAAGTCTCGGTTATAAAAAATTTATAATAAGTTTTAACCTTATAAGTATAGCTACTTCGGTAACTTACGTTAATAAAAAGCGCTAGTTATATTAGTATAAGCTTTTCTTCGGATAAATAACAGGTAATACCTACCTTTAAAAAACGTTAAATAGCTATACCCGGAATATCGTAGCCGCCTTAGTATTAAAAAAGCTAAAGTTAATCGAATTTATAGCCGTATTTAAAGATATTTAAAGGTATAAAGGCTTATATACTAAAAGTAAAATCCGTACCGTATAAGCTTTTACTATAGTAAAAGCTTATATTAAAGATATTTTTTTTAGTTATAGGTTTAATTAATAAGGTATATATAAACGGAATATATAACGTATAAAAGGGCGCTAAAAGTAATATAACCTTATAATAAAGTATATTAATAAAACCGCCCGAAAGAACTATACTATATCGATAGCTACTACTAAACTTAAATATAAAACCTTAATAGTAACGTAGATATAGACGAAAACAGCTAATAAGCCTATAAGTAGTAATTCTATTTCTTACGATAGCTTTTTACCTTAGATTTAAAATAGGGTTCCCGGCTAAAAGAGTTTAATATATTTACTAAATCTGTTATAGTTTATTAGTTTTTTAAAAACCTTTTATAAGATTATAAGTTCTACGTTTTATTTAGCTAAATAATATTATAACGTAGAGTAGTTTCGAAGAACCTATAATAACAGATTGTTTTTTAATTTAAGTTTATATAGAAATTAAATATAGACTTAAAAGCGAGTACTTAAAGAACCCGCGACGTAGATTGTTCTTTAATTTAAGCTAAAGATTAAGATATATACTATATTAATTAACCCTATAAACTTTTCCTGCTTATACGCTTATACTAGTATATCGTACCTTTTATTTTTAAAGTAAAGACTTATAAATTAATATTTAAATATATAGTCTTACTATCTTTTAAATCTATAATTATTTTAAAGATATTTAAAGGTATAAAGACTTATACGTTAAAAGTAATATCTATTAAACCGTATAAATACTACCTATTATAAAAGTATCTATTAAAGATATTTTTATTAATTATAAGTTTAATATAAGTTTATAATAATATAGCTACTTATAAGTATAAAACTAAGGCGGCGATAAAGGCTTAAGTAGCTTAGTCTTTATACTAAAGATTACTATAGACTTTATTACTATAAGCTATTACTAATAGATTATTACTTTACTAAATCTATTCTTTTACTAGATCTGTTACTTCGTTAGATCTGTTCTCCTATTAGATCTGTTACCTTATTAGATCTGTTCCCTTACTAAATCTATTCTCCTGCTAAATCTGTTATCTCGTTAAATCCGTTCCTCTACTAGATCTGTTACCCTACTAGATCTGTTACCCTGCTAGATCTGTTACCCTGCTAGATCTGTTACCCTACTAGATCTGTTACCTTACTAAATCTGTTACCTCGTTAGATCTGTTCCCTTACTAAATCTGTTACCTCGTTAGATCTGTTACTCTGCTAGATCTGTTACCCTGCTAGATCTATTACCTCGTTAAATCTATTACCTTGCTAGATCTATTACCTCGTTAAATCTATTGCCCTGCTAGATCTGTCACCTCGTTAAATAATATCTGTTATATAATTAAGGGTATTGCCGTATCCTGTTACCGTAGGTTCTGTTACCTCGTTAGGTCTGTCCTCTTATTAGATCTGTCCCTTAGATCTGTCCTTTAGATCTATCCTCTAGATCTGTCCCCTAGATCTATACTTTAAATCTGTCCTTTAGATCTGTTACCGTAGGCTGTACTGTTATTCTGTTACCCTGTTAGATTTATTACTATAGGCTTTACTATAAAATAATACTTTTACTATATTTAAATCGAGATCGCCTTACCTAAGCCGGCTTATAAAAAGATAGAATAAAAGACGTTTAAAAATATAAACTTATACTATGATTTATCCTTATTATTAATTAGCTATTACTTTTAAAGAGTACTAATAAATAGTAATTCTTATAATACCTTATTAAGTAATAAAGCTATAGTTTAAGTTATTAATAATAAAAGAATAAGAATTATATAAGACTTTTCAGGTTCTTCGGAATTATCGATATTAATTTACAGTATAACAGCTTATCTGTATTTTCTATTTAAGATAACCTAAATAATTTTAAGTTTTATAAGTTAATACTTACAGAATCGCGTTTGTAAAGGGCTAAAACCGTTAAAAAGCTTTAAAGACTTATCGACGTTATAGTGTTTTCGGTAGGCTTTATTTAAAGGAAGTAAAACTTACCTTTAGTATACTTTTATTTTTTAAGACTTTCTTTTTAAGTAAATAAGTCTTTTAAGTCGATTACTGTTATTCTTAGTACTATTATAGCGAATAGTTAGTAAGCTAAAATTAATTAGTATAAAAGCCGTACTTTATCTACTCAGCTACTCGGTAACTCGACTAATTAGTTAATTAATATCCCTCTTAGCCTAAACTTACCGATATTACGATTTTATTAATTAATATCTTTAAACGTTATTTACCTGCTATATTAACCGATCTACGCCTTAAGCAGACTTTCGACTTTCGACCTTTCTTTTAACCTTTCTTCCGATCGCCCTATAAATACAGCATTTCTACTATAACCTTAGATAATAGCACGGCTAAGCGTATTAACGTATATAAAGAATAACGTTCTATTTCGAGCCTAAATAAGGCTCTATACTTAAAGAACGTTAAGGTTAAGTCTTTCGAAAAGAAGGCAGCTACCGTGTTAAAGGCGGTAGAAAAAGAGCTTAAAATTAAAACCTTAATAAGGCGTAAAAGATATATCTTTTTATATAGAGTTAGTATTATTTAGTACTAAAATAATACTATCTAAATAATTCCTATTATTATAATTTACCCTGATTAAACACTAATCGTAACGTACATAATGTTTATTTATTACCTATACACCTACTAAAAAAAAAGTATAACTAGTACTTAAGTTAGTACCTATAAGTATTAACTTTAGACTTAATTAATTAAACGTTTTAGCACCTTTTAATACTAACTAGCTTTATAACTTTTTAAGGGCTTATATTCGATACTCTATAAATCGGGCTGCTATTTAGTTTCGTTATTTAAAAACTAAGTACTTAGATATTTAAGTATTACTAACTCATTTCTTAATCTAAACACCCTACTTAACGTTACACATCCTATTATATTTATAAAATAAATACTACCTTAATATATCGTATAGTCTTATTACTAAACTAGTATTACTAACTCCCTTCCTTAAATCTAAACACCTTACTAAACATTATACTCTATTATCTTTATAAATAATATATTAACTAGTATTACTAACTCTATTCCTTAATCTAAACACCCTACTAAACATTACACTCTGTTATCTTTATAAATAATATATTAACTAGTATTATTAACTCTATTCTTTAATCTAAACACCCTATTAAACATTATACTCTATTATCTCTATAAACAATATATTAACTAGTATTACTAACTCTATTCTTTAATCTAAACACCTTACTAAATATTATACTCTGTTATATTTATAATTAAATACCTGTTAATATATCGATATAAACCAGACTAATACTTACCGTTACTTATTACTTAGCCCGCTTAGCCGTTACTTAGTCTTTTTTTTATAAAAGAGTCTATTAACGTAAAGTAGCCGGCTACCTACTTAGCTAAGCTATATCCGAACCGATAAAAGCTCGAAGTATATCGGGTTTATATATATTTTTAAAGGTTTCTTTCTATTTAATAAAAGGTAGTAAAATAAGCCGGAAAAGCGACAGCTTTATACCGATATTACATATAATAAGCTTAGTAAAACCTTATTACTTTAAATATAAGCCTTAGATATTCTTATTCCGAGTATAAATTTCTATATCTTAGTATTTTATTCCGGCTACGTTTAAAACCTTATATAATATTATCTTATATACGCTCGGATTCTGTTATATACTATCGTCGGTTATAACGTTAGCTATAGTATCTATAATTACTAAGTAAGCGATTAGCGGTTTTCGCTACTATATCCTCTACTCGTTATAAACCTAAAAGACACGTCGATTAATAAGTTTACTATAAAGCTTTACAGCTATTATTTTAAACTAGTTCGGCTTATCGGGTAGCTGTTATAGCTACTATAGCTGCTATATCTACTACAGCTGCTATATCTACTACAGCTACTATATCTGCTATATCTATTATAGTAAGAGTTACTTAACAGGTTATTATAAGGTTTTTTAACCTAGCTATTTTAAAGCTAGCTATTAAGCTACTATATAACGTCGGAAGAGTTTACCTTAAGTAATAGTTAGTAATATACCTTTTAGGACTTAAATAATAGGGACAGACTTAGATATATATCTCGATAAGATTTACTTTAGTTAAAGTAAAATCTTATTTATCTGTTTACTCCCGGATTTCGTATTTAGTTATATTTATAAGGAAGAGTAGCTTTAGCCCGAGTAGGTCGTTTTATAATAGCTTAAATTCTTAAAGCGTAAAGAGGACTATAAGCTTTTCTTATCCTCTTTAGTCTTCGATTAAGATAGCCTGCTCTTTAGCCTAGTCCTTAAGGTTATTTTATAAACCGCTACTTAATATAAATTTATAATTCGTTTAAACGGTTTATTATAAAAGGATATATCGCGACGGGGTTAGCTATATACTATCTACCGAGTCTATTATATTTATAAAAGGTAAAGTATATAGTGTTTTAAGGCTAAAATCTAGTAGTTTCGAAGGCGATATATATAGCTTAAATAGGTAATAACGATTAAAAAGCTTAAAACTCAGGCTTAAAGCCGTTATAGCAATTTCCTTTAGCTTAAAGCTATTACCTAACGCCTTTCTATTAATAGCCTTTAACTCTTTATTAACTACTTAAAGCTATCTTAATATTATCCCTCTTATTTTTATTAGTATTATTATTAGCTAAGTTACTCTATAACCTTCCGATATTCTAAGGTATAAAAAAGAACGGTTTAAGACTTTTAAAAGTTTATTATAGCTTTCCGATATTTTAAAGTATAAAGGAGACCGGTCTATAGTTTTAAAGTTATTTCTATAAGCTACCGATATTATTAAAGTATAAAAGAGAGCGGTTTAAAACTTTTAAAAGTTTACTATAACCCTCCGATATTTTAAGGTATAAAGGAAACCGGTTTAAGATTTCGGAGTTATTTCTAAAGGCTACCGATATACTTTAAGATCGTTTAAAGCTATATTAACAGCTTTAGACAGCCGCTAGATAAGTAACTTAAGTATATAGATTTAAAAGCTTACCTTCTTTATACTAACTTTCTCGGAATTTTCAGATCTCTATAAACCTCTTCTGCTATACCTCTTCTGCTAGACCTTAATTCCTAAACCTTAATTCCTAGACCTTAATTCCCAGACCTTAATTCCTAAACCTTAATTCCCAGACCTTAATTCCCAGACCTTAATTTCTAGACCTTAATTCCTAGACCTTAATTCCCAGACCTTAATTCCTAGACCTTAATTCCCAGACCTTAATTCCCAAACCTTAATTCCCAGACCTTAATTCCCAGACCTTAATTCCCAGACCTCATCCCTTAAACCTTATCCCTTAGACCTTATCCCCTAAACCTTATCTCCTAGACCTTAATTCCTAGACCTTAATTCTTAAACCTTAATTCTTAGACCTTATCCTTTAAACCTTAATTCCTAGCTATATCTATAAGATAACAGAAACCGGATACTATAAGTAAGGTAAGCTCGAAACCGTATATTATTTCTTATCTTATTACTAATATAGATAATTCGAAGGATAATATATCGCTTTCGAAAACTACTTCTACCGCTACCTCGGAAGCTATAAAAGGCTAACAAACTATTAATAATCCTTATATTTATAATAAAGTAATATTAATAGTAAGTTTAAAATCTTTAAATATCTTAGTCCTTACCTTTATATTAACTAAATTTAAAGGAAGTCGACGTATAAAAGTAAGCCGTTACTACTACTACTACTACTACCGCTACTACTACCGCTATCGCTAAGCAGTCTTTCTATATCCGAAAGGACGATAAGCTAGCCGACGGCCCTTTACGGTTTTAATAGTAAACAGGAATATATATATTTAAAAACCTGCTATAAGTAATATATATATACTACCTTAATAACGCCTTCCGGTTTATAAACTAATAAGCTTAGCTTAACGACGATAAACTAAATAAGTTAATCTAACTCGTTTAATAAAGATATAATACTAAATACTTACTCCTTAAGGTAATCTTATTACTAATAGATAAACTAAAAAATATTATCGCCCGGTTCGGCTAAAAAACTAAAGATAATATTAAGTCGGCCTTTATCTATATCGTAATTATAAGCTTATTATCTATCGGCTTATACTAAGCTTTAATCGTTATATATAAAGGTAAGCTTTTATACTTCGATACGTCGGCTTTACGATATATATTTACTTTTCGTATTTAAAAACTTTTTATACCTGTTTTAACTTTAACTAATATCGATATTTATTTTCTACTTATTACGATCGTCGATATACTTTAATAACTAAGTAAGTAAAAGTATAGACTTTTTATTATAGAGATATAACGTAGGATTATCTATAAAAATAACCTAACGGCGGTTATAAGTTAAGGCGAAAGTATTAAAGAAGTCGTCGAGCTATAAAAGGCCGCGATTATCTAAAAGCTCGGTAATACTAAAGATAAGGATAGGCCCGAGGGATTATTTAAGCCTTATATTTAAAACAACTATATAATTATCGCTAAAATATACACCGACTAAAAGGCTAACGATAGAATATTCTTAGTCGCTTTTAAAGATATTCTTATATCTAAATTAAAAGACTATATATTTCGGAAGAATATTCGAAACAATAAACTTATACCCGGCCTTTTTAAAAAGAAGTATAACAAACGTCTTAAAAATATTATAAACAGCTTCCGATATAACTTTTATTTAATTTTATCTGTTAAAATTATAATAGTAAATACTAATAATTTCTCGAACTTATAAGCTTTCGACTTTTTAACTAACTAAAACACCCTCTTTCCGTCTTTGTTATTTATACTATCTTTAAAAGTTTTTATACTATTTACTTATCGCTAAAAGGCTTTATACTATTATATAAAGGCTAATATAGTAGTTATAATAGGCTTTTTAAACTAGGTAAAAGGCTAGAATTAGTTTTTCCTCGACCTTATAATCGGCGTATTTTAATAAAGAGTTTCGCAAGATTTCGAAACTCTTTAAGCTTAACGCTTTCCCGTTCTCTAATAGCTTATTATAGCTATAAAGAACTTAATAGTAACTCGACGTTTACTAAAGTTCTCCGAGATATATTAAGCTCGGTATAAGTAATAAGCTAAGTAAATAAACGAAAACTTAAAGATAATAATTAAAACTGTATCGATAAGGAAAAAAACATAATTTATAAAGGAAAAGCTTATAAAAGCTAAATATCCGCCTTTTAAATTCTAATTCGGAAAAACCAGATCTTTTAATAACGTATTAGTTTAAGAGGCGTCCCGGATTTAATAAAGCTACCTAGCTATTTTTAAAAGCTATAGCCTCGGTAAATCGGAGTTTAAAACCTATATACTTCTTAACGGCATATATATCTATTCCTTTTATATCTCTTACTATAGCTAGTTACGTTCTTTTAGCTATACGATCGGTACTTTATATACTATACTAGTTTCGTTAAATTTTTATATATAATATAATAAAGCTATAACGCGCTCCGACCTTTATAAGCTTAAACTAAGTGTTTATTAAAAGCGATTTCTCTTTTAGATTATTTATAACGTTTTATAATAAGTCGTTTAAGCTATTTAAAAGGTTAGTAACTAGCGGTTAAATAAAGACCGTTACTTACTAAACTTTATACTTAAGGTTTAATAGTCGATTATAAACTATTAAAGCTTCCCGATCGTTTTATTCGAAAATAGCTTTTTCCGGTATATTACTACTATACGAAAACCTCCGAACTCGGTAATATTTTCGAAGTACTAAAGTCTTTTATTACCGGTAGTTAAACCTGTTATATACCCGGACCTATTCGATCCGGTAAAGAGCTTTTAAAATAAGTTTTATAATATTACTTAAGATAGTAATATTATAAATAAAGTTATAAGCTTTTACGATCCTTTATTTTAGCTAGCTTAGTTTACTTACCTATTATAAATCCTAATAAGTAAACTGTTTTAAAAGCTCGACCTTAAACTCGGTAAAGAACGATAAGTTTTAAAAGAACGTTTTAAAATAAAAGCCTTTAACTCTTTATTTTTAAACTTTAACCTACTAAACCCTTTATATACCTAACTTATAAATAGTTAAAACTAGCTACTCTTTTTCTAATACTTTAATTATAACACCGATAACTTTAACGCCGGCTAACTATAATATTACTTTAACCGCTTTTATAGCGAGTAAAAGTATAGGTATAATAATTACTAAAAGTTATTCTCGAACTAAAAAGCTTTAAAAGCTTATCGGAATATTAACTCTTATCTCGATATAGAAAAGGTTTTCGATTAAGCTTATAAGTTCTTTTAAAAATACCTTTATTACGACTATATCGACTATACCGGGAAGTAAAAGAGATTTAATATAAAATATTACTTCGATCGATACCGCTAAAGTTATATACTTTTAGAAAAGCGATCGTTTCCGATAATAGTTTACGAATATAGCTTTTTCTAAGTAAGTAAAATAAGATATTTTAACGTATATTAATCCTCCCGATTCTATTAATAGTATATAAACGACTACAGTAAGCCTAACTAAAGGCTATTAAAGACGTTTTAATACTCGGTTTATTATATCGAGACTAACGATAAAAGGAATTAATAAAGATATAAAAACTCGAAAACCTATAAAAAGGTCGTTTTTTACTTTAACCTTTATTCTAAAGGTAAGATAGATATTATCGACGAAGCTACCGTTTAAACATAGAAGGCCGTTTAAAAGCCTTTTCTATCGTAAGTATTTTAAGATTCTTAAAACAGATATAAAGCTATATAGAATCGCAGTCTATAAAAGAAAGGCTAAAGCGACGATTAACAAAAAAAACCTTTTATATATTAGGCTTATAGACTAAGCTTTCGAGATATAACTAATCGCGATTAATATCTTAAAACTACAGAATACGAATTCCGAAATTCTACTTCTATTCTATCGCTATAAAAGTATCGTTATTAGCTTTATAACTTCGAGACGAATATTTTTTACTAATCGAAGAAATATACTATAAAGTGCTATTTAGTATTTAAAATCGAGCCGTTAGACTTTATAAAAAAGGTTAAAAACCTCTTTAAAAAGCTTTAAGATATCCTTTCGAATAACGACGGTATCTTTACCGACTTAAAAGAAAACGTATATTTAAAATACCTCTATTTATTCTTAAAGAAAGGTAATCTTTTATAACACCGGTTATTAAGCAGCTGCTATATAAACCGAAATACTCTTAAGCTAATTAACGATAACTTTTTAATCGTTTACGTTAAAGTATAAGTATATCTTAAAAGAGAAAGTTAACTTCTTACCGAAAGCGATAATTAAACTTTACAGCTATTACCTTAAAGTAAGGCTTCCGGGAAAGGTAAAGCAGTTATCGCTATAAAGGGTATAGCAGCTACTAAAGGTATTACTACTAAAGGTATCTTTACTAAAAGTATTATTATTAAAGGTGTTATTACTAAAAGTATCTTTATTAAAGGTGCTGTTAAAGGTATCGCTATTAGATAACCGGTTTCGAGTATTATAAAGCTAACCTTAAAACGTCGGATTTCTAATAACGACTAGTATACTTTAAAACGATCCTTAAAACGTTAGTCCCCGGATATAAAATTAAATACTAAAATCGAGATTACTATATATCGACGTTTAATATAGCTAGCCGCTTTTTAGCCGTCGAGTAGTAATATATCGCCGTTAGTATAAAAGGTAGCGTTAAACGATATTATAAACGAAAGTAATAACAGATTTAAAAGTAACAACGATTTTAATAGTAACGAAGGTAATAATAAAAATTAAGATATCGAGTAAAGATATATATTTAGTCGTTCTCTATTATTTATAATACTATATATTATATCTTTTTTAATTCTAAGTATTAAAGTTTAGTACTAAAAGGCGTTAACTTTAAGTAAGTTTCGCGGTTAGCACTAAAGGGTATAAACTTATAGTTACTAACTATAAGTTCGTACCTTTTAATACTAATTTTAAACTAATATTAAGCCTTCTAACTATACTTTAAGTATCTTAGCTACCTTCGAGTTAACACCTTTTAATACTAGTTTCAAGCCTTTTAACTACTTTTTAAGCATCCTAGCTGCCTTCGAATTAATACCTTTTAATACTAGTTTTAAGCCTCCTAACTACTCTTTAAGTATTTCAGCTGCCCTCGAGTTCGCACCTTTTAGTACTAATTATAAACTAGTATCGAGCCTCTTAACTATACCTTAAGCATTCTAGCTGCCTTCGAGTTAACACCTTTTAATACTAGTTTCGAGCCTCTTAACTACTTTTTAAGTATCTTAGCTGCCCTCGAGTTAGTACCTTTTAATACTAACTATAAACTAGTTTCGAGCCTTTTAACTATAACTTATATATCTTAACTAACCTCGAGCGACTAAGTTACTTATTATTAACTAAGATGCTTAAAGTAAGTTAATATACTTAAAGCAAGTTAGTATACTTAAGGTAGGTTAAGATACTTAAAGTAAGTTAAGGTGTTTAAGGCGAGTTAGGGTACTTAAGGCGAGTTAAAATACTTAAGGCGAGTTAGAATGCTTAAGGTAGTTAGTATACTTAAGGTAAGTTAGGGTATTTAAGGTAAGTTAAGGTGCTTAAAGTAGAGTTAAGATACTTAAAGCGAGTTAGAATGCTTAAGGTAGTTAATATACTTAAGGTAAGTTAAGGTGCTTAAGGTAAGTTAGAGTGCTTAAGGTAGAGTTAAGATGCTTAAAGCGAGTTAGAATACTTAAGGTAGTTAGTATACTTAAGGTAAGTTAAGGTACTTAAAGTAAGTTAAGGTGCTTAAGGTAGAGTTAAGATACTTAAGGCGAGTTAAGATACTTAAGGCGAGTTAAAATGCTTAAGGTAAGTTAAGGTGCTTAAAGCGAGTTAGAATACTTAAGGTAGTTAAGATACTTAAAGTAAGTTAAGGTACTTAAGGCGAGTTAAGATGCTTAAAGTAAGTTAAGGTGCTTAAGGCGAGTTAAGGTGCTTAAGGTAAGTTAAGGTACTTAAGGTAAAGTTAGTATACTTAAGGTAAAGTTAGAATACTTAAGGTAAGTTTTTAAGTAGTTAGTACTTAAGGTGTAAAAGGGGCTACTAAAAGTATATAATTACGTAATATAGCGTAGATAAGCTCTTTTATTTAAAAGGCCCCGGAAGCTATACCGTACTTATCTCGAGCTATTATACTTATTTTAAGCTACTATACTTATTTTTAATAAGGTAAAGTATATACTTATATACTTAATATACCGGGTATACTAGCGCTTATACCGGCCTTACTATTTTTAAGGCTAAAGCTCTTTTTAAAAGCTTAATTACTTTATATAACGTATAATTAAATTACTTCCTATTATTAACGTGTTTTCGCTTTCTGTTATTTTAATATAAGTATATACTTAAATACCTTTAAACGCGTTTTTAAAGTTAAGCTTAAAAAATATCCTTATTATTACTATTATTACTATTACTACTACTATAACTATTATTACTACTACTAATAATAATAATAATAATAATAATAATAATAATAATAATAGTTCGTATTATACTTTCTGTCTATAGCTCGATTAAAGTAATTATAAAACTAACTACTATATACAGATAAAATACCCTTTACCTTTCTTACTAAGTTACTTATAGCCGCCCGGGCTATAAAGGCCGGTATATACGTTCTTTAGCTCGATTATAACCTTTATACTAACGACTTACTAAGTAAGAAGAAAAGCTATACCGGCAGTATTAAAAGTATATATATATTAACTTACTTTATTTATTTTAGTTACTACTATTTAAAAGTAATTATTAACTTTTATAATTAAAGAGCGTAGCTTTAAAACCCGCTTATAAAAGTAAGATTAACAGCTTAAGCCTTTTCTTATATAAGTTACGCCTTTTATTATTTATTATTTATATAAATTACCTTTCGTGTTCTTTACTTATTCGAATATTATTACTACCCTTTATAATCCTTGTTTACTTAAGTATTATTACTACCTTTTATATTCTTTACTTATCTCGAGTATTATTACTACCTTTTATATTCTTATTTATCTCGAATATTATTACTTATATTACTAACTAATATATAGCTGCTTATATATACAGCCGTTTAGCTAAGCCCTTCCTTTCCCCCTTCCTTTCCGATAACGATAACGACGACGATAAAGATAATAACGATAATAACCTCGGCTCGCCTATAGCCGCCGCCGCTCGTTATTAGTCCGCCTGTTTTTAAAAAGCTAAAAGTAAAGCTAGTAATAAAGTTAAAAAAAACCCCTTCGAGCCTAAAGTATTCGAAAGCAGCTTATACGCCGACTTATATATTAGTTATATAAAATCGGCTTTAGCTAGTCGAAGTATAAAATAATACTTCGACGTCTTCGAAAATAGTCTTTTAAGTATAAGAATATACTACGCTTATTATACTCGAAGCGGCTATATTTATACCGCTATTACCGGCCCGGTAAAGCCGGCCTATCGCGTCTTTATAAATACTTTAGCCGGCAGAATTAAAGCTTAATAGGTTAAAATATTTCGCGGTTTTGTTTATAAAGTCCTCGAAGATCTTATATTAAAGTTTACTTTTAATAAAGTAAACGCTTTAATAGGTAAAGGTTATATCTAGCTACGTATAGCTAAGTATACCTTTATAAACTTGTTTTTAAACTTAGTTTAGTAAAACGTTTTCGTATAAGGTTTTTAGTTTAATTTAAATATTTAGTTTTATATCGGCGTATATGTCTTATAAAGCTTTTTATTTATTTATTTATAGTTTACGCCGACGTATACGTTTTTTAAAGTAAAATTATAAATTAAATATTACGCCGGTATATATACCTTTTTTAAGTATTTAATATCTCCTACTCTTTTTCTATATATATAATATCTAATATTAAAATAGTTAGTACTAAATAATATTAACTTAAAGTTAGTTAAAATATTCGAAATTACTTAGGTTTTTAAGTAGCTATTTTAATACTTTAAACAGCTATAGAATAAGATATAGGCGATATAAGAATCGTAGCTAGAAGGTTAGTTATAAAGGGCCTAATAGGCGTAAAAGTAAGGTTATTATATAGGTAGTTACGTATTCTATAGCAGACCGACTGTAAAAGGTATTATAGCTATTATAGATCTTCTAAGGTAGACCGACCGTAAGAGGTATTATAGCTATACGTTATATGTTTTATAGCGGACCGACTGTAAAAGGTATCGTAGCTATTACTTAGGCAGTTAGTTCTATAGCGGACCGACTGTAAGAGGTATCGTAGCTATATATTATATATTCTGTAGCAGACCGACTATAAAAGGTATCGTAGCTATTATAGATCTTCCGAGGCGAACCGACTATTAGGGGTATCGTAGTTATACATTACGTGTTTTATAGCGGACCGACTATAAAAGGTATTATACGTAAATCTTCCGGGGCGGACCGACTATAAAAGGTACTAGAAATACTACTTACACGGCTACGGTTAGATAAATAAAGGACTATTAGCTAAGGCTCGAAGGCGTAATAAAAGGCGTAGCGGAAGCTGTAGCGGAAGCTAAACAATTAAACTCGAAGGCTAAGGGTCGAGGGTCGAAGGCGATATAAAAACAGATAGCTACGATTAAACTCGAAGGCGACGGTCGAGGGCGATAGAGATAGCTACGATTAGATTCGAAGGTTAAGGGCGATAGAGATAGCTACGATTAGATTCGAAGGTCGAGGGCTAGACTCGTAAAACTTACGATATATATATTAGACTCGAAGATATATTCTAAAAATATATATTATACTCGAAAATACACTCTAAAAATATATATCAGACTCGAGATATACTCTAGAAACAGTGTCTTAGGAGTTAAGACCTGCCGAAAATGGAGAAAATTTACTCTCGCTTGACAGGGACATGGCCTATAATGGCGACGGACCGAGGAGAGGCAGTGTGGTTTCTATGAAGAGTGATGCCACAAGTAACATTGTGGATCGGGAAGGGGGCGATGCCAGTGCGAGGATGATGGGGAGATAAACGGGGCTTACGGGTACGATAGAGGTGTTGCGGATAGGCCGTTTAATGAACTAGCCTTCTTGTTCTATAGTTTCGAGATCTTTGGGGACACCAGAGATCTCTTTTTTCATTCTTATTTATAGGGTTTCGATGGGTGTTAGGGTAGAAGTGGGAATACTAAAAGGAGTTTCTTCAAGGTGGTGTGTGGATGGACTTGTTCGAGTGACTGAACAACTTGTCCGGATTCGCGCCCCCTCCCGATATTCCTCTCTAAGAACCGTTTACGACTTTTTGACACTGGCCAGCATTGTCATCTATCAGATTATATTGGATAAGCAGTTGCGCGATTATGGTCTGAAATACAGCGGAAACTAATACAGCGGAAACTAACACAGCGGAAACTATAGGTACGTTCTTTCTACTATCATGCTCAATCAGTGTTATCTCTTTCAGCATCCCCTCAGCAAAGACAATGCAATCCGGCCCGGGCACCACGCATTTGCAATGTTGAAGCACGCATAAAGGCACGCAAAATGAACAGCACTTCGCAATAATATGCACCACACACTTTCGTTTCAGTTTTCGTCCTCCCTCAGCGCCCGGTCCTGCATGGAGTCTAGCTTTGTCATCCAGCAGGTAGTCTCCATGGCTCGACAACGCCGGCAACGAGAGATCCCTAAATTAGATCCGTTGCCGCCACCGACGATGTCAACTCAGTCGGGGATCCCGCCAAGCTTGACAGCGACGACGAGGTCGCCAGAATTTCCAGACTCGCCGTGTCCGTCGGGGTCGCGGCCGCGTCCGAAGGCGTCGTGGCCCCCGAACAGAGATAGGACGTCCACGTGTATGCGCAGTCCGCCGTCACCTCGGTCGTGACCGACATGAAGGGGCACCCCCACTTGGGCTGGATGATACGCAGGCTCGTGCACGCGCCGCAGTCGACGGGGGAGTAGACCGTCACGGTCGACGTGTACACGGTCAAGGCCCCGGCCCCGGCCGCCTGGCACGGCTTGGCGAGGTTGCCCAGCATGGTCGTGGTGCACGCCTGCTGGACAAGGGCGGTGGGCGTCACCTCGGCGACGACACCCGAGGACGTCGTCCCCGTGGCCGACGAGGAAGACGACGCGGTGGGAAGCGCGGACGCGACGTGCGACGCCGTGGACGCGGCTGTCGCGAGCGCAGGCACCAGCGGGGGCGTGGCGAGGCCGCCCGGGCCGTAGAGCAGCAGGTCGTTGCCGCCCTGGGGCTCGTCGTTCCTGACCACCCCCTCGAGCACCTGCTTGTTCCAGCCCTCGCCCCGCGCCTCGAGGCGGTTGAGGAGCAGGTCGGCCGTCGGGATGGGCGGCGCGTCGTCGTCGTCGCCGCCGGCGCGGGCGCGGGCGCGGAGCTCGCTCGGCGTGGTGAGGGCCCTTGGCCACAGCGTCGCCACGTTCATGACCATGGTTATGGTCGAGCGGACCGTCACCCTCACGGTCTGCAGGGGGATCGGGCAGAGGATGGTCGGGGACGGTTCCTCGGGGATCTCGGGTCCTTGGCGTGGGCGGCGTGGGCGGCGGTGCGCGGCTCCGTACTCCTCACTGTCGGAGTCGTATAATTTCCTGGCCCTCGGGATCGGGAGCGCCGCTTCGGTGGCGAGTGCCTGCTCGTCGGCCTGTCCGTGGTGGCCGGTGTAGACCTGTCTCGGCACGGCTGGTGTTATGAAGTTCTCCACCGGCTCCATGAGATCCTCGGTGAGGTCGGCTAGTGCGCCATCATCTCGGGGAATGAAGGGGGTGGATGAGGATGCGGCCAGCAGGATGGAGATGATGGCCAGGTGAGAAGAGCACAACATGATGGGCAGTCTGGGTGAGAGACAGTAAAAAATTGATGTTGAGACTGTATCGTCAGTCCTTTGGGTTCAGGGTGAAGAACTGGACTGGAGTGGAGCAGTTAGGTCTAGGAAAGCAGAGTATCCTGCAGTCGACCTCATATTAAGGGTTATGAAGTAGTCCTGAAGATGGCTGACATGTGTTACTACACATGTTACAGGAATGGAGGACGTGATGCAAGGGGGGGGGGGATACCGCAGAAGCAAGCTCGTGGGGGATCAGCAGGGACTCGCCACGGCCTCCACTTGACTCGACGACGTTAAGGTTCATGTTGTACAGAAACGTCTCCGGAAGGAATTCCGGGATGCTTGTGCCATCCGATCTGACAGATGTTGGCAGATACGGGTCACTGCCGTACTTGTGAGACCTGTCCTGGGTAAAGACACAAGGCATCACAATCGAGGGTAGAGTATGTGACATGTCTTGAATATACCCAATCGACTTGATGAGATGTTAAACGGTAAGACTCCCTCCCCTAGGCAAGGGAGCGCAGACCGGAACAGCCGGCAAGCTCAGGATATAGACGTTATCCAGCATTCTCGCACGCGAGGCTGACTTGACGGGAGGCAATCAGATGTGAGAAAATGCTGAAGGTTTCACGGGGATACAAGGAGCTCGGGGACGGGCTGTTTCGTGAGACATATATCCCTTCGGATCGTCCAAGACACTCGCATCTAAGTGATCCCTTGGCTGCTTTCTGACGTTTCGGCAGCATGCTGCATGCCTAGCAACGTACACTCATGCTAAAAATGATGATATCAGGGGACAGACCAGCTTCCAATGAGCCGTGGTGTGCCACAAAACCACGAAAAAATGGTACCACGTTTCAGAGAAAGATACATCAATATCTGGAGAAGTACATGTTGAACGGCCGTTTGGAGTACAGATAGGTCACCGGTTGTGCAATGTCCAATTCTGTTGCGGCAGAAAAAATCCCAACCTCTTTCAGGAACACCAATGCTCCCAGTAAAGACACTCCGAATCCCCAACCAACGTGGCCAGCAACCAACGTTCATGTGAAACCTTCCCGCTACGTCCGTCAGGATGATCAAGTCTCCGTACCACCATGCCGACCCAGAGTCGTATCGAACGCTGCAATCAGGTCGTCGACCTTCTGCACAATTGCCTTCACACTCTTGACCCTTGTCAGAGTGGAGTGCTTGTACGCTCTGAGTCCTGCCGAGGTCAGCTTCTTCAATTTTTCCAGAACATTGATCGCATCCCGTCTCTCATCAACATCCGAGTGCTGGCTGGTTTCACTCTTTGACACTGCAGGTGAGTATTTACGAGACGGGTATGCACCACTGGTTCTGTTCTCTCGACCAGCAGCGGAGGTCTGGAGGTCTCTCCAGCTGGTGATGGCGCGAGTGCTGAACGTAGATGGAAGAGCCAAAGATCTGCCTTCTGAGCTGGGATAATGATGGCAACCGTTGCTGGATGTGACCAAGCAGTCGCTTCTATTCGTACCCGGTGTGGTGTTGATACTACCTGGGCTTATAGGATAGAACTGGCTGGAGGGCGTTGTTATAGTGGTTACAGAACCTTCCCTCGATGCAGTCTCGACCACAGGACTTGTCGTCTCCGACTTCGTCGATACTAACGTTTCCACGACAGTTGAAGTGATCTTGATTCTATGGGTGATGGTGACCGAAGCGCTGTCAAGACTTGGCGTTCTCGTTTGAGGATAGCAACACGTGAAGGACCGTTGCCGCGGTGGTGGCTTCTCGCTGTTGTAGTTTGTCATCAGAGGCGTGAAGCCTGAGCTCGGCTGGGCGGCCATCACCCGGGATGGTGGTATGTGGGTTGTCCTGTCCACACAAACTGAGAAACAGAGAGGCGCCGTCGCCGTGGCAAGCGTAATCCTTAATGTGGGGGTGGACCTGGGAGAGTTGCCATGGAGTGCTGTTGTTGCCTTATGCAGCCAAACGGGAGAAGGTAAAACACAGCATCCGCCACCTTGAGCTGGAATCCACAACTTGAGGGAGGGAAGAGGGATTTGCTCTGTTTGCTCGAGAGCAAGATTGGCCGAGTTGAGACTCATTGTTGCCAAATTTCTCTGCCTCGTCCAGGGCCACGTCAGACAATCTGGTCACCAAATACCCCTTAGGTAGGTATACAGCTCTTGCTAGGTACCTTTGTACGTCTGCGCCATACGCTGGTCTAGTACATGCTCGGGTTTCCAAAGACCAAGTCCATCCCACCAAGACTGAGGTTGAAGTTGAAATTGAAGCCGGGATCCTGCAACTATAAAGTGTCAGTAGGACGCCGTGGCATATGGGACCCCAACAGGGAAAGCAAACACTTACAATATTCCAGTCCCAATCACTACTTATATCTCCACCGCCCCCAGCGTCAATGGCAGGGGGCTCGTCCTCAGCACCCTCGATTGGGACCGGAACCCCGTTCATGCCGGTATACCTCGGCGTACGGCCGCGTCCACCCAGGTCTGCATCCCCTGCAAGAGGGCCAGTGTTACCCCGCGCATCGTACATCTCCTTGAGCAGGGAGAATGCGTCCTTGGCCGCTTCCAAACCAACTTCCTTCAGATTGTCATTAAGTTCCTCGTCGCCAGCGCCCCTGGCCAGACCCTCGGCCTCAGTCAGCATCGCGCGCGTAAAGAGGTACCCCTTGATGTTGACCTCGCCAGCCTTGATCCTTGCCCTCATCCATGTGGCGCTGTGCCGCAGTATATCAAGCATCTCGAAGTCTTGCCCAGAGGACCCGAGGATGAGACCGATGCTCATGCATGGTGTGCTTGCCGTCGAAGGGGTTGCCACTGCTGGAGTGGAGTCGAGGGCGGAACTTTCCCCGAGCCCAAGACTCCGCTCCCCCTCCATGCGCTCTTCGAGCTCCCACAGCAATTCGAGGGTCGCTGTAATCAGGCACTGTGTCCCGATATACCGGAACCCCCCAGAGCCGCATATGAGCAGACGACCGAAGTCATCCGGTGCCTGGAACGCCCCATCAACCGCACCTATATAGCCATGCGCTTTGGCCTCCTTGTGATACCGCAGGCCTATCTCGACGCACAACTTACGGCTGAAGTAGTATCGAGGGTCCTCTCGTGCCGAGCCAAGCCAGGGGAGATGTAGGGCGAGGAAGTATCGCTGAATCATGTGCTCAACGATGCGAAGCTGGAAACTTGAGGGGCCGGGCTGTTGGCTCTGGTACACCCGAATGAGCGCGTCTAGGCTCCTTGAGACTGTGGTAAGTGCCGAGTTGAGCAATAGGGACTTGTCGTAGCTCGTGACGGAGCGGAACTCGTTGAGGTAAGCTGCAATGTCAAGACGTGTTTTGATGCACTTGAGGAGGGTGATCTGTATGGAAGTGTCGGTGAATGTGGAAATTGGCTTGGGCGCTGGCGTCTCGGCGGGTGTGGCATCTGCAACGAGATCTTCGTCATTGTAATTTCCGGGAGGCTTCGTGTCGTAGTCATCCGGGGTGATCAGGGGAGGGCCACCGGAGTCCATGCTGGATTGCACGAGGATCTCTAGGATAGTTGCCCATACCCGACGCCGAGTCTCTGCCGCAAGCAAGGACATCTTGGGGAGATGGACTGGGTCCCTGTGGAGGCCGATATACAGTGCCATTCGCATCATGGTCCCGGCCGAAGCCCATACTAGGTCTCCTCCGATTCCGCAGACGTCACGGGCGAGGTGGATGAGGCACCAGGCTTGCAGGCCGGAGAGGTTCAGGCGGGATTTTTCTGAGGGCTGGAGGAGCCACAATCGAGCTTCATACACCCAGCGCACAGCGATGCACCTGAGGGAGTATGTGTCATCATGGAGCACGGCGCCAAGCGCCATGCACAGCTGGAGCTGGATGACGAAGGCCTCCCTCGCCCCTTTGGGGTTCTGCCAGTAACGCATGTATTCGAGCCGGAAAGACGGGACATGAAGAATCCGGTAGACAGTCTCAAAGGTTCTGAAGTACGACTCTATGAGCTCGTCCGCAAGTTCTCTAGACACTATGTGCTTGCCAAACTCCAGGGAGAGAATGGGTGGGACCCGTGCGGCCTTGATCTGACGTCCCAGGGCTTTTGAGGCAGCCACTGCTTGATAGGCCTCGGATCCTTTATCAGAATCTAGGGTCTGGAGGAACATCATGAGGCGAGGAAACTGCGACAATGTTAGATGTACTCTCTTGTGTCCTGGTAGCGTTGAGATGTCTGAGGAGCCAATATTGGCAGTGTGTGTTTCACTTGGGGCTGGGTTGGTTGTGGACAGGTCCTGTTCCCCGGCAGTGTATCCGATATGAGATCTTGATCTTCGGAATGCCATGGTGGCTATACTGGGACTCCAAAAAAAATAAAACCCCCCCAAAAAAAACCACAAGACTTGAATACTGGGTATCATGAAACAAGACTTGAGCTCATCGGGATGACGGGAATATGCACAACGCGCGGGGAAACTCGATGCATTCGACAGCAATGGGTGTAACAGGAGACAGGGTGGCAAGGATATTTGATATACAGATGGTATAGTAGTTGGTAGATGAGAAACATGACCCGTATGTTTCGCAGATGGAAAGAAAGTGCGTGAGCTTTCCCCATGGGGTTGGAACATTCCTGGAAAAGGGGACTAACTAAAGGAGAAATGACAAAACTCACGAGTGTAACACCATGTATCCAGTGACTATTACCAAGGTACCTGGACTTGGCCAAGATAGCAGTCGCATTCACAGCGGAGGAGGCATTCTCCTCGGTGTTTTCGTTCTTCTTGGAGCTTCGTATCTGCGGCTGTATCCCGTGTCCAGGCGTCCCAAGACTGCCAACCTGCCAGTGCTCCGGGCCGAGAAAACTCGAAGGAGGGTTCGCACTGGGGACCTCAGGCGGCGCGGTAGTAGTAGTCTTAGCACTCCTGGCGTCAAGGACTTGGTTTAGTTGCTGCTCGAGCTGCCTGACCCTCTCGGCCAGCTGCTCCGGGGTGGCATTGGAGGTGCTGTTGTGGGAAGCTGTGGGACTCAAGTAAGACGCGGAGACTACATCCTCCTGTTGCGGGTTGCGCGAGCCGGTACCCAAGCCATCTGCAAAGCCCGGGGCGCCATCGTCCCTGGACTCGATGCGCTCATCCGGGACATAGGCACAGGAAGTAGCCCGTCGGGCGCGCACACAGTTCTGACACGGTAATTTCCTGTCGCACCGGACCTTTCGGCGTCGGCAGGCGATGCACGCCAAAGGGGGCCGGCGGCGTCGTTTCTCGGCGGGGGCGGCGGTGGAGGAGGAACCGTCCATTGCAGTCTCTGTACCTCAGCAGATAATGAATCCAGGGGGGGGGAGGCGCAGAATGAACCAAGCAGCGGCGGTCTGTTTATCAGATTCGGGTGTGTAGTGTTAGAATGTTCGGGGGAAAAGTGGTCGATGTTCAAGGATGGAGGATACGAGACCAGTAATAGGCCAGTAATAGACCGTGCATTTGCCGAGTTGCTAAATGTAGACGCGGTGTTTTTGAAAGGGCGCCGGGCCGACGTCGGGGATATTTCTCCAAATTTTTAGAGTCTTAAAAACCAACTCTGCCAACTGTGCTTGTTGCTGTGGTGTCTGTGGTAGTTTTCCTTCCTGAGGCCCGATTAAATAGCCGAAACACCGGCTTACACGCCCCGATTAATAATTACTTTGAACTTGTTAAGTGGAAATCCCTTACTAGGCCTGAGAAAAAAACGTTCGTCCCCAGAAATTCATGGACACAAAAAGAGAGAACCGAACAGAAGAGTACAACAGGGATGAGAAGATAGCGATGGTTTTTTCGTTGACATCATTATGAATCGTGCGTATCTCTGCGATGAAAGTCACCAAGGCTTTGCACTCTGCCGAAGTGCAGTAGTCTGTTCCGACATTTTTCAAAACTCGGTACCGCCTGGACGGTTGAAGCGGACGGGGAGAGCACTTTGAGTGCGGTGATCGTTACTCCCTGCTGCTTACTCCCCTGTTTACACGGACCACCTTGCGAGCCCGTAATGCTCTAATCGAGGCTACGCGAGATTAAGCGAGCTGCTACTGATAAGCGAAAGCACTAAGAGAAAACGAGAAGTACAGCCAAGGTTTGTGGTGACGATCCGGAACGTACTTACTTTGTGTCCGCATATGCCTTATCGCTGGCTATTGTAGCTTTGGCCACTTCTTTGAGCGATGGGCTGGCCATGGTGTAAACACTGGCCTTGTGAAATACCGCGTACCAATGCGGCTTACATTGTCTGCGGTTGAGAGAGGACTGACATATTTATAGGACTCTCCACGCATGGCATGACCCCTGCTGTAAGTATGTAATTGCCGAAGCAGGCAGTAGCTAGGATTATCGCCGCAGCTGTGCGTGCAGCCGCTGCTGTGGATACACGACTTAGCGAGACGTTCGGCCTAATCTGTCCTACCGACAGTAGCCATATAAAAGGTGAACTGGAGAGTCCAATGGCCAATGCATTGGTGACGGGTCAACCTTACACTGTTGTAGCTACAACAGTTCAGAAATATAGTTATTGGCGTTGCCAGAAAGGTCAACTGGTAAAAGCGATACTTTGTCCATAGTTACTCGGCATTTATAGCCTCACTCGACCCCGCTGTGATATATACCCCGGGTCTTGAGAAGTTGTGTCAGAAGTAATATCGCGGTCTGTTGACACGATCCATAATACAACCCCGGACATATCAATACACTATGAAATGTTTTTTACGCGTAAGGCAGTCATAGATGATACGCGAATGGTGTCAACTTTATTCGGTTGCTATGCCTTCTTGCCAAAGTAGTTGGTGATTGTGTTGCCAGCCTTCGACTCCTCTCCTTTCTTGCCCGGGGAGCCTACCTCGGGCTTCTTCCCAACCCCCATAATCTCGATCAATTCCTCAAACTCATTGACCTGTACAATCCCTCCACTGGCCTCCTTATGGCCTCTTGCAAATGACTCCCCCAGCCTAGCCCGAAACGTCTCATCGGGCGACCTTGCCGCGATCCCCTCCAATACTTGGATGATATTGACCGGCGGGTCCCGAGCCCTCGCTGACCGGGGGACACGACAAGAGAAATTGACCTTGCCAGGCAAGTACCCCTCGTTAGCCGCCATTATCACTTCGAGCTTTGCGCTCTGGAGATGTCCGGCCCAGCGGGTCGCTATCACTGGATGGATCTGTGCCTCAGAGTTCATCCTGAAAACTGCAATCTTCCCGTCCGAGCTGAACTTGGGCGCTGTGTGCGTACATCGCTCGATTTCGGCGTTAACCTCGGCCCGTGCTGCTAGGAGGCTTGTATTCTTCAGAAGGTCTGATGGTGACTTCGCGGCGGTCAGTGCAGTCCACGCTGCGGATACGTTGAACGCCGATGTTCGTCGCGGCGCGTTGATGAGTGAGACTGCTTCGTTGATAGCCTTCTTGGTGTACATCTTGAAGGCATCCTTCATGTTCGGGAAGGGTGGCTCCCATTTCAGTGTGTTTCCGAGATCCCCGTGCGTGCCCATGATACAGAGCCAGTCGCAATGCTTTTCGACGTCATCGTCGAGGTCACGACAGATGAGATACGTGAGGAGTGAGCTGGTGGCTACGGGCGGGCTGTTGCACGCGGTGACATGTATTGAGCCTTCCGGGAAGTCGTCGTCCAGGGCATAATGATGGTCGATGACGAGGGCTTTGTGAAATTGGTCGATGACGGGCGGTGACTTTCTCGAGCCTTGGTCGAGGACAAATATGTACGCTGGGCCATGTGCTGCCATGGCGGCCCGCTCGCTCTCGTCATGAATGTTTTTGCCCTTCTTGAGCAAGTGGACAGATATTGAGTCTGGATCAAGACCCAGAAGCACGAGCGTCTTCTGTAGAATTGCGCCGGACGTAAGGCCATCTGCGTCTTTGTCTGGAACGATCAGTGTCCTCTTTCCCGCCGCGGCACTGTGGTATATAGTTAGCCATATTCTGTCCAACAATATTCAATGTGAATCCCAACCAATCTAGTATGAAATCCCTAGCTGATTCGATCTGGTCTTCTGGGGCAGGCCATATGATGTTTCCGGATTCGGTCTTTAGCGACGGAGTTGCATGGTACTCGGGCAACTCAAGACGAGGCTTCTTTGGCTTCGACTGGCCCGTACTGGAGGCAGCACTTCTTTTCATTGTCTTTTCAGCTTGCGTCTTCTTCGTGCTACTCGAGGTGCTGGATAATGCCTTCACACTCAGTGATTTCAAGTTGGTTCGGGTATTTCTGACTGCGAGCTCTCTCGTCAGACGACAACTCGTCTGTATGAGACGAAGAGACATCCGGGTTTTCCAAAGTATCTAAACGGCGAGATTCGAAGGAACTCCCGATTTGATTGCAAAACCCCAGACA
The DNA here is from genome assembly GCA_023375675.1 of Cytospora piceicola. Lineage (NCBI taxonomy): Eukaryota > Fungi > Ascomycota > Sordariomycetes > Diaporthales > Cytosporaceae > Cytospora > Cytospora piceicola. The sequence continues at coordinate 1,805,460 of JALQBC010000001.1, read as the reverse complement.
TGTATTTCAGGAATAGTTTTGTTGGTTGAAGAATGTCGAGTTGTCTTTTAGCCTCTTTGCTCAAGAAATCTTCCAGTGGTGACGTCAGTGCAGCAGTTGTCCATCGACATGGACATAGCTCATCATCACAACATTGAACTGACTTATACTAGATTGTTCCAAGCTCACATAGCTCCAATTTGATACAGAACCTATCGTTATTGTAGCTCATGAGTCCCGGGTCAAAAAGAACATCTAGCATTGTACCTAACCCCCTTCAGCTCCACCTGCAGTTCATTAGTGTGGGATAAGCATGTGAGTATGTTATAGTTGTACACATGTATTTACCCCAGATATAGGTACCTAGGTACTTACCAGACCCATCACCCGTGGGCAGAAGTCTGAGTATGATTCTAGGTGTGAACAAATCAACCAAATTTGTCACCATGACCTGATTTGAATCGGAGGAATTCGCAGACCCCTAGATCTGTGAGTATAACCTGCGGCTAGTTTTGGAAAGCTGTCGGCGGAGGAATTGGATTGAAGGAACCTTGGAATGGTTGGTTGGGGTGCTTACACGTACGTACCTATGTATAAGAAGGTCTGTATCGTGGAAACCATATGAATCCTTAATTCTTAGGAGTTGATTGCTTGGCGCCTGAGGGACGACCAGTGTCTTGTTCCAATATATCACACAGCCAGTGAATACTAAGCGAGACCTCGGGATACTGTTATAAGGAAATGCACGAAATTTTGGTCTGCAAGCGATGGAGAACGCCCGTTTACAGGCGTTGCTGCAACCCCCCTGAAAGTTGTCGCCCGTTCCCAACTTTAGATTTATGGTTCCTCAGCTGTTGACTAAATCGCAGCACCCTATGGTTTTATTCCTCCCCCTCCTTCGATGATAATAATAAGGCATCACTACATAGAACAGTGATTGATACCAGTTGACATACCAGGTGGCGGGTAAGCTACGGAAATCCAGCACATTTCAAAAACAAGCCCCGAGCCCCTTCAATGTTATAGCAAGCACTACGGACGATTGGACGCAATTCCCGATAAATCTGGACTACCTACCAGGAGAGATGGGCGCCAGGGCCAGCAACCGGAGCAGCCCATGGTGGTGAACTTCATGACGGGCTACCGTTCTAAGATCCGGTTTTCCCTAACTGCAAGCTGTGCTAGCGATACCAAGGACATGGAGGCGAGAATTCGCGGGCGCTTTGTGGGCGTGCCGAGCACCTAGGATATGTTCGAGGCGCGCTACGAGAGCTCATATTGCGACCTGGTGCTGGCAGCAGGGCAATCAGTCTAGGGCACGGCAGAGGCTCTGCCCGAGCTGTTCTGCGTTTCAGAGTTTTGTGTCCGCGGTATCGCAGCATCTCGGGACTTTCCACCACGGGCTCTGTGCCTTATAGCGTCGAGGATGTCGGGTTTAAAGACTGTGGACTGGAGGCTTTGCGATAACGAGAACAGGGATGTAGCGCCCAGGAAAACTTTGAGAGCAAGTGAGACTGAGATTTGATTTCCTTTTTTCTTTTTGTTTTCTTTTCAAAACTTCGTTCTCTATCAACGAAGACTAACAAACCGTGGATAGATTTTGCGAAGGGAATCGGATCCATGTTTGGCATACCACAGACCCAAATATCCCAGTTTCAAGCTTTGGGCCGTCAAATCAGTTATAATCGTTGAGCTTTTCCCCTCGTATACCCCCCCCCCCCCTGGGCTGTTAGCTGCAGTCACAACCAACAAATGGCCATACTTTAGCCCCCAGTGACTATGAGCTGCGTAACATGCAAACAGGTAAGATCACAAATTGAGGCCAAACATTTCAGTCTATGCAGCCCAAATCACGCTCTTTATTGCAAGCCTCATGGCATCTTTGATTCTACATGTAAAAAACCTGCCCCATTGCTCATTTGCTATCAATTTCCAATGTCTCTGTACAGTTATGGGTTTTAGCATTCTCACGGATTTGTGCTCCCCCAACACCGCTTGTTCCTGACATCCCGTAGGAGAATATATACGATACAGTCATGGCATGTACGGAGGTACATGGCATGTTAAATCTAGCATGGCATGTTGATTTGGCATGGCATGTTGATTAGCGTATCCAAAATAGGTTATCCTAAGGCCCTTATCTCCTATATATGCTGATGCTATTCAATCGATTTTGTATTATGTGATTGGTAGTTTAGTCTAGTAGATAGTTTCGTAGTTTTCAATTGGTAGCTGGTAGCGCTAGCAGGGTTCAAGGGTTTAAGTTCAATTACTCATTAAGTGGGTTCTTTTTTTTTTAAGACTCTACCAAAAAAAACGTCCCGATTAGGACACGCTAACCACCAACATGCCATGCCAAATCGACATGCCATGTAATAATAACATAGGATGTTACGTCTGCATGGCATGCACCGCCTTACATGGCATGACTGTACCCAGATGTCCCCTAATGGGATACGACGTACATTTCGACCATATATATAATGGCTAAATGGTGACCATGGCCAGTAAGTCTCTGGTGCATTAGGCCATCTGGGACAGCGTGCTTCTGCTTCTCAGCGCCACATCAGTATACCGTCCCACGGGGTTATATGAGACAAAAGACAAAATCAATAAGAACCCTTGACGCCTGTCATAGGTCTGGCGTGCCTGGCTTAGTCGGCCGGTTCGTGCTTATATCAACCCGGCCGTCTGGGAGGCCCTTCAAGGTTTCCATTCGCAGTACACAGTGCACTGAGGTAACCCTGGGAAGCCGGCTCTACCTGTTGGGCTCCAGGGCTGGTCATGAAATCGACATGCTATGGTCTTCGGTTCATCTTGAATACAACACCTTCACACTTGTGTTATATTCTACCGCAACTCTGTTTCTAAACCCCAGACGGAAAATGGCGACTCAATTCGCTCTGTGGATGGTTCTTTCGCTTCTCCTCGCCATACATGCTTTCGGTCTGAGCTCGATGTATGGCTTGGCGTACCGTAATGGCTATTACCAGCCGCTGATGCGCATCCGCGACGCAGGACCGCCGTACTATCTACCAGGATCCTCACTCCCGGTCTTGACATGGTACTGTGGAATAGGGCCCATGGACAGGCTGCTCACGCTCGCCAACATGCTGTTTGCCAATGTCACCGACGGCTCTCGCCCACAACTATCACTCTATGCATTTCAATTCGGTGGCTAATTTCTGGCTGTCCTTGCTGTAATTCTGGTCGAAGAGGCCAGAGACGGTAATAAGCGCAGTCCGGTTCGCCAGTAAGTCACTGCGCACTCACTGCACACCAGTTCCAGTACCCTAGGGTATAGATGATAATACGTGGCATGTTGTGCGCCCTTGTCGTCCACTTGTCCATGGCTAACAAGAGATATATCCAACAGCGCGACTCTGTGGGCATTAGCGATGCAGGCAACTGGTTACGGCGCCACCATGCCGATTTATTGTGCCGTTCACCTCCTCACCTCAGCCACCACTGGAAATCGGCATACGAAGCTCGTGCAGCCACTGACAAACAGCATACCAGCCATCGAGATGCTGGTTCCTTCTCTCGCCGTCGGTTACATCTTGCCTGCAGTGCTGATGAGCCTGCCTTTGTTCCCCAATATCGTTCACCAGTGGATCGGTGCAATCTGGCAAGGCTCCCCATTTTTCGTCAAGACTTTTCAACAAGCCTTTGCTACGGCTGCCACATGGCGAACGCACCAGACCGAGACGGAAGCTGCTTCAGAGAGGCTCATCAAATCGACCGAGACGGAAGCTGCTTCAGAGAGGCTCATCAAATCGACCGAAAATGTCTCAGGATCTATTCGGAGTCGTGCAATGAGCTCTTTTGCCCAGGTCTACCACCTTGCATTCTCTGTTGCCGTCGCCACCCAACTCGGAAGCTTTGCCTTGATCACATTGGAACACTTCTTCTCCGCGTCATTTTCGCCATTCCTTGCTCACAATATCGGTTTTGCCGAAGTCTTCCAACTGGTGCCATTCTATTCAACGCAACCAATGTCGTCCATGGCTTCCGCTATCCACCATTGTTTCCTCTATGATCAATATGCCGGCTCCGCGGCAGCACTTTGCTGGTCAGCAACTTTATTTGAAACTCAGGTTTGATGCCATCGACACCGATATCTCGGCCGTGCTTCTTGCTCAAAATCATATCGTTGGTAATTATAGCTGGCCCAGCAGGCCTGATGGTATGGTTGATCTGGGAACGAGATGAAGGCGCAATTCTGTCAACTTGAACATTCTACAGAAGCGGCTATGGGTATTCTTCAATGTTGATGGTCGAAAGGGCTGGTGCCAGGACGAAAAGGTGTCTTGAGACTCTTTATCTTGGTTTCATCACCCTGGGGCAGCTTTCCAGACTCCTTGTGTTTTCTCAGGCTGCAGCTTCCACCCCGTGGCAGATGCCAGCGCCTCGAAAACTGGGTGCTCGCCACTCCCATGGAAGAGCAGCGGCTTTCAGATATGACCCTTCTCTTTTTCTTGAGCCCGCATTTGACGTTGGGCCGTCTCCAACATTGACTTCTCGTGAACAGCCCGGCCGTAATCTCCTTTCTCCAGTGCCGAAGGACAGCCGTTCCATGCCCTACGTGACTCCCAATTGTCTTGTTGTGCTATGGGTGCGACAGTAGCCTTGGCGGTGTTGGTGGTATGGGTCGCAGTGTCATATCGTTCGATAATCTCTTCCGTTCTGGCGTTTGTGATTGTGAATCGCCCGCTCCACTGGCCAGATGCAGTGTACAAGGGGATCTTGTATCTGTCGTCCTTCCGATACATGGAAGCTTTGAAGGAATTGCGTTCACCTCGTCCGAAGAATCCCTGCCCTAAGAAGCAGATTTCGGAGATGTAGCCGGACGATGAGATAATGTGGTATGTGCCAGTGATCTCAGGATACAATTGACGAGAGAAGAAACCCCCGACAGACGCGTTCGGGAAAGGGATCAGGTAGTCCTCGTCATACTGGCCGATATGTATCATAGCATGACCAGTCTGGCGAACATCGACGGTGCCTGAAAAGGTCATTTCCACGCGAACGTAGCCCTCATCGCGGATACCGTTGTCGTCGTCCCACATGTAGACAGCCGTGATGGGCGGATGGTGCGATACCTGTTCCGAGTCAAGATTCACGGAAGCATGATCGTCATCAAAGCCATTCCTGCCCTGCTATTTGTATGCTATCTCTGCTACTCGGGGCACTCCGATTTCTCCGTACGGAACCAGGCTGTCCGCTATATATATATAACTAGTTATCGTTATCGTGGCCATGCTCCGACCGGGGCCTCTTTTGCTTGTGCAGTAGATCTGGGGTATCACCAACATTAAGGACTTCTGCGAAAACAAATGCTCCTGGAATGTCTACAGAATCTACACCGACGGGAGTAACAGAGGTGTGCCAGATTCGAGCTTGTAGATATCTTCATGGCAATATTGAGAGACACCACGATACACCTTAGTGCACATGGTTGCTTTGTTGGGCTGCTGTTTA